>CP139509.1:488829904-489287591 GCA_021014915.2 Artemisia tridentata subsp. tridentata
AATTAATGACATAACTCAGATATAATATCCAAAATGATTTAATAAATAATACTCGAATACTTCAATAATCAATACTTGAATAAAAGGTTTAATAACAATGGCATTTGAAAGAAAAAGGGTTTTAAAAAGTCTCGTGTGGAAGACAAGAAAGTTAGAAAACGAATACGTCGGCGAAACGAAAGAAACTCAAGAAAGACAAGAGTTGACGAAAGAGCTCCTCAAAGAAAGTCGTCGAAAAGAAATGAAAGACACACGCAAATAAACTATAACACATTAATAACAAGTCTCGGCTTTTCCCATTTTCCAAAATATAACGTTGAAAGTAATATAAATGAAAAGGTTTTTAAATAGTTTATAAATCTTAAGCGTTTAAGTGTTACAAAAGATTTTACAAAATTTCGGCATGACCTGCCCGTTTATAGAACATTTTCCCGAGTCAACGACTCTTTGATTAAGTATTTATTAACATCAAATTACCAAATTTTATCACTAACGTCACAATTCAATATATATTTGGACACATTATTCCCGTATATATTAGTTGTTTAGTTTATCGACCATTTCGTAGTTTTCGTACCAAAGGGTCCATAAGTCCAAATAACTAACACCGTAAATCCAATATGTCCAAATCTTGTCCATCACAAATAATAATAATACGGATCCAAGTCCGATATTCAAATCCACTTGACTATATCAATTGTATTTTAGGTTTCATAGTTTTATTAGTCAAGTTTATTATCATTCGTCGTGTTAACCCATGTCAAAATATTGCCGAAACCGTATTAAAACAATAACAAGTAAACAAATAATGTATAAACATCGCCGGGACTCACTTGAGTCACGGCTCAACACTAACCCGAGCCAATGGGCTCTCAGCTCAAGCCGAATCCGAGACAAACACAAACACTATCAACACCACACAACATCAACAACAAGAACATCATAACACCCCACCCTCACCACCACGAGAGTCTCGGTGGTGGGGTGTGGTGACTGCCGAGAACCAATGAACCAAACGGACCCACAATCAACTTCTAATACCCAAAAATATACACTCCCTCGTCTTCACAACCATGAAACAATAATAAAACAACAACCCTCACCGAGTCACGAGTTGACTCGGTGAGTTCACCCGAGTCGAGGCCGAGTCACGGAGAAAAGAGCGAGTCCACACAAGTTTTAATGTTTAAAACACATTTTATAAAAGGTTTTATAATAAAATCGGTTTTATTAAAAGATTTAGAAATTAGGGTTTTCGTATAAATTCAAAAATAATAGAAAAGAGGGCGCGTGGGGGTTGTTTACCGTCAAGAGAAACGAATAGGAAGGTGGTGGTGGCTTGTGGTGGTGTTGCGGCGGTGGAAGGCGCGTGAGAGCGAACGGGGGTGTTTGGGGGTGCGTGGGTGGTACGGTGGTGATGAGGGTATCCCGATCTACAAGATCGTACAAGAAAAAGGGTGGCCGGAAAAATATTCCGGCGAGGGTCGCCGGATTCTGCTGGTGTCGCCGGAGGGTGGCCGGCCGGAAACTTCAAGAGGGAGAAAGAGTGTTAAAGATATTTGTGTGTGTGTTTTGTGAATAAAAATGAGTGGTGTGGGGTGTGATGGGGTATATATACTTGGGTAGAAGTATAGGGTGGGTTTTGTAATTTTTGAAAGTGTAGGGTAGAGTAAAGTTGTTAGTTTAGGGGTTATAGTTGCCAACGTAGTAAACTTCTAACGATAAACGCTTCGGGGCTCAAACGACATAGCAAACGGACTCGAAAAATTACGAAACTTGCGCCATCGTTCACGAAATGATTTTTCCAATAAAAACGAGTATAAATTTGCACTATTTTCAAAAATCAATATTTTTGACAAATACGATACGTTTCGTGCTTTGTAGGTTGTGCTGGTTCACTAATAGGGACAATATTCTCGTTTCTCGCAATAATTCTCGTTTCTCAAGCCCAAACAAGTTCAATAAAAAGTTTAAGTTCTCAGGTAATGCAAAGTTTTAAATTAATTGGCTAGAAAGGTTTTGGAAAATTACCGGGTGTTACACAATACGGTTATCTTACAACACCGGTGCAGACAACAGGACTATACTTAATGAAGTCGACCTTGAAGTTTTCAAAACTCTTGTTTCGGCGACGCCGTCACAAGAGCACACATTAATCGTACACCGCGCTATGCATACACCTGTCGTTAATTTAGATCCATATCACCAAATGCACCGCACTAGTCTTAACTGTATGCCAACCCAACCCCAACCACCCACTTTTGATTATACCGCACCATATAAGAATAAAGGTGGTTTAAAAGTTCATCATCTGTTTGAAGATAAGGAAGAGTGCATGTATGAGATAAGTTTCAAATGTTTAAAAGAAGGGTATGAGTTTTGTGTTTCTAAATCGTGTACGGCAAGATACGCTGTGAAGTGTGTCCAACCAGAATGTGATTGGCACATAAGCTGTCGTCGATATGGGCCAACTAGCCGATTTAGAATCACTTCACTAAACGACAATCATAAATGTTCAAAAATCAAATTCAATCCAAATCACCGAAATGCATATACAAAAACATTGGCTAGAATAATATCCCCGAAGCTCGGAGATCCGACGAGAGTGTATAAGTCAAAGGAAATTATACATGATCTGAAGTTAGATATGAAGATAGACATTTCATACAAACGAGCTTAGAGAGGGAGACAGTTGGCACTGGAATCAAATCAGGGCTGCCCAAAGGCCTCATTTCCGCAGCTGCCCATATATTGTCATAATCTAAAGATTGCAAACAGGGGCACAGTTACACACATACATACCGACGATGCAAGCTGTTTTAAGAACCTATTTATAGGTTTTGGTGTTGTGGTAAGCATATTATTAAGATTCTAATCCTCTTTGTTTAGTAGCAAAAGATTTTTTTTTTTCATAAGGTTATCAAAAGAAATAGCTATGGTTATCATGTCATACACTATCCTAGGGGTATGAATATAGAAAAATAAAATCTAACTTGAAATAAAAAAAAATAAAAAAAAAAAACAAAAAAATAGGGATAATGATTACCAGTAGGATTTATGCATAGCAAAGTGTATACAACATAAATTATCTAGTTTTAATGAAATGCAACAGCATATCACTGAAACTTAACTTATCAGTTATAGAAACACAGAAACATGTATCTGCATATGCAGGAACAACATAAAGGTACAAAATAGATACTTTTTTGCAACATACTTCTGATACCTAGTTTTCTAAAACAAAAGCAACACATCAATATTACGTGCATTAAAACAAAAGCAACACATCCATCTTATGTGCACACTACTCGTTTGTCAATTAACAATAAACAATAAATTGTTAAATATATATATATTTTTTTTATTCTATATATTTTATATTTATTTTATTTTGTATCTGTTTATATGTTTTCAACCTTATGTACCATGATATATGCTACATTGTACTTCACAGATTAAGAGTTTCCTGTGTTATATGCGCCCTCTGATCATAATTGATGCCGCACATCTAAAAGGGACATACCAGGGAACAAATCTTGTCGCAGTTGCAATGGACGGAAACAATCAGATACTACCGCTTGCCACCGGTGTTGCTCAGGGCGAGACTGGTGAATCATGGACTTGGTTTATGACGAAACTCAAAGAATGCATAGGGGAAGTTCCTAATTTGGCCATCATATCTGACAGACATCACGGAATCATCCTTGCATGTAAAACTGTATTCCCGAATGCCTTTCACGGCTATTGTTGTCGGCATTTGATGTTAAATACAAAGATGCAGGCAGATACACTGAAATGCTTATACTAGAAGACATGAAAAGCGTACACAACGGAGGATTTTGCAAAGCTAATGTCTGATATTCGTTCGGTAAGACGACAGGCTCACAAAAAACTTGTTGAAGCAGGCGTCGAGAAATGGTCAAGGGCACATTGCCCTGGGCAGAGGTACAATTATTTAACCTCAAACAGTGTCGAATCCATAAATGCTTTAACAAAGCTTGTGCGCCACTGCCCGATAACAACGTTGATGGAATGGTATAGAGGTCTTCTTCAGAGCTGGTATTACCACTGCCGAGCAAAATATGCAGGTAATAGATGGTATAATTTTCAATACGTTTACTGAAGAATAATGAAATACTACACACTAAACAAACTTTATTATTTATGGTTAGATGCCCCGGATGATGATCTTTCTGAATGGGCAACTGCAAAAGTGAATGGCAGAATGGCCAAAAGTGCAAACTGGAAGGTTTTGGGGATTGAAAAGGACAGAGTGTATGAAGTACGCGACACAAAAAAAAGGCATATTGTTGATTTAGAACAGGGTGAATGCACTTGCCGACAATGGCAGCTTTCGGGCTTACCATGTGGACATGTCTGTGCTGTTGGTAGATTTGCAGGGCTGACTAGTGTGAAGAAACTGGCTAAAGCTTGGTTTTATAATACAACACTTAAAGGCACATACGAAGACATGGTTTATCCTTTAAAAGAAATGACGATGTGGGACACTCCAGACGACATCCAAGTTGTATCACCCCCTATTGTTTGCAACAGCCGACCAGGTAGACCCAAAAAAAGAAATAGAATTCCCTCTCAAGGCGAGGTGCCTACAAGGAGTACGTGTGGAAGGTGCGAAAGGCCAGGACATAACCGGCTAACGTGCAATGCAACTATTGTGATAGAAAAGGTTGAATTTTTTTTATTATGCCACAATTAAGTAGTTGTGATTATTGGCACCTAATGTTTATGTGTACCTGTATACAGAAAGGTCCAGCCGGTTCAAGGAAAAAGACCCGTGTGGTGGAGGGTTCATCTAATCAAAGTAACGGAACACAACCCGAGGCAAATGCAGAGTTTATGCATGGGGTGATGAATGCGGCCGAGGCACCCAACTCAATTCAAGCACAGGAACAGCCGAACTCATCCAATCCACACATTAATTCGCTCTCTGATTTCCCTACTCCTGACAAGTTTTTACAGTAAAGACCCCCAATGACACACCCTATATTTAAATGTATGCACTCACTTCCTAGTTGGTACCATGTGTTGTTTAACCTTAAATAACAAGTGTGGGTCGTTTGGTGTGTAATAAACATTAGTATTAAACTATGTTATGAATGTGTGATGGAGGCAAACAATTAGTGGTTGTGTATGTTTGTGGTAAATTAAATTGAAAATGCAAGTAAATAAACGTACCAACCAGCAATCAATCAGATTGCACTTCAACCATATTGGGTCGCCCGTTAATGAAGGCCGTTAATCGTCAGAATCAGGGAAGGCAATCAATTTCAGGTAAAATTTGTTAAGTGAATGGCAAAATTCAGAACTCGTGTTAGGAAAATGTGACTCAATATCCAGTTTCTCCTGTCAAATCATTATATTTTTTGTAAAAAAGTACAGGGTGGATGTCAAAGTAGGTACTCATATTTTTTTTGAAATGTACCTGCAGTCCGCCAGGTCTCTCACGAGCAAGAACCTGTAATATTATAACATGTATTATAAACCCGTATATACAGAGTGCATACTATTGACATAGTAAGCTGAATAAAACGCAACCTCAATAATAATCTCAAGTTTCAATACTTGGCCATTAAGCTCAGCAACGACACGGTCCTTAAGCCTCTTGGTTGTTGAACTATTACCAGCCCTACATTGACTGGAATTTACTTTCAACGACTCAGTGACCCGTTTGCGTGCCTTTGCCAAACTGTTAAGATAAGCATCGAAGAGGGTGTAATTGGATGTGGCTGCAGCCCTGGGAACGTAGTTTTGGAAGAATTCTTGGCTCTGTATCCACCATGAAGACTCATACTCAGGTGTATTCGGCCTGAGATCTAAACGTGTATTCGACTCCTACAAATAAACGGGGACAAATAAAATATGTAACCTTACAACTGTTTGAACGACAATTAGATCTCACAATTAACTTTGTGCGCCTAATGTTGACTTTTGAAGATAGTGCTGCTTGATGTTCATTAGATACTAAATACAACTATTGATTGTGATTATTTTCAGATACTCTTGGTTGTGTTAACCCCATTGTCAAATCTACTTCATTTGCAAGCAACTCTTTAGGTACTGATAAAAATAACTTGGCTTCTGATATTGGATCTAATAATTCTATTTGTAATAAAAGAAGTCATGTGAAGAATAAATGTGTTGTGAAGAAATCTTGTTTTGTATGTGGTAGTCATTCTCACCTCATTTAAGACTGTGATTTCTATGAGACCAGAATGGGTATTTGTAACATGCATCAACAGACTAGACCAGTATGGAGAAATGCTGATAGGATTCCACCTTATGTGTTTAAATCAACCAAAAGACCAGCATCTGTTGCTGCTGGTAGGCCTTGTAGACCGGCAGCTGTTCCTGCTGGTAAGCCTGTTCCAGCTGGTAGAACCAATTCTACTGGTTGGAAAAGGAATGCTGCTAACCATATTAACAGATCTTTGCACCATGACTATAGGCCTTCATATTATGACCAAATGTATATGGGTGGAATACCTTATTCTACATGGTTTCCTTGGCAGGCACAAGTCAGTAATGACTTGGGTAACTTTGTGTAGTTTTTTTATTTTTCTTATGGTTGTTGTATTTGTAATCTATTTCTTGTTTATTCCTTGTATTGTGTCTTCTAACCTTTTTGAGGTTGTTTTTCAAGCACATATATTAAGTTTTGAATCGCATGAGATACATTAAAAGAAAATATTTTATTTATCATCGATAAAGGGGGTTACAAAATTCATCATTCATCATCAGTGCACATCTTCCAAACATCAGTTCATTACAGACAAAAACAACACACTGAGACATCAGGCTCACACATGAAACACCTTCTCACCAACCCTACCACCTATTCAAGCTTCCCTTTGCCCTTGCCTTGGTAATCAGGGATAACCTTTCACACTCCCATGCCACTAATATCAACATATAATTTTGGAGCTGCAAGTCCAATCACCACTGGAATTGGTTGACCTGGTCTTCGGACTGGTATTGGCTGACTTGGCCTAGGAAGTGGCTGACTTGGCCTAGGAAGTGGTTGACTGGGCCTAGGGGTTGGCTGTCTTGGCCTAGGGAGTGGACGACTCTTCTTTGACACGGGGTTTGGTAGAAGGCAGCCACATCTTTCTCCATCTCTCGAGTTAGCTCAGCTGAAATAGGATGGTTTGGTGGTTTGATTTCCCAACCACCTTCATAACAGGTCATGTACTTTGGCCACAATGACGGCACATAATCAGAGCTTGAGTCTTCATCATCAGATGGGGAGGATATAGGCTGATCTTCAGAGGAATCTTCTTCTTTCTTTGTCTTGCCCTTGTTGCTGGTGCTGCTGCCAGTAGAATATTTGGGTGGAAAATATTTTTTCCATCCAGATGATCCCAAAGACGTATCTGATGATGAATCAGAATAAATATCCACAAATTCTGGTTTTGATGAACTCATTATGTGTGGTTTATTGTGAGTTCGGGTTTGATGAATGTGATATGTTTGTGATTGATTTTTCAAGGGATTATATAGCCTTAAGGGGAGGTTAATGAAATTAAATGTTGGGTTGGTTTGGAGTTACTTGGGGATTTGACGTTAGTCAAACATCATTCATTGCTGCTGATTGACCATCTCATTGCTGCCAGTTGACTTAACGTTGCTGCTGGTAGTGTTTTTTGGTCAAAGGTACTTTGGTTGACTTCATTGCTGCGGATGTTTCAGAATTTGGGGGATTAATTTTGGGGGTTTTTGCATATATATCCTTTCGAAAATGCATAATTGCATATATATCCAAAGCATGCATAAAAACAATTGTACTATGTGCATCAAAAACTTGTACAAAGGATATATATGCAATTATTCACTTTCGGAGGGATATATATGCAATTCTGCCTTAATTTTGGGATTAAATTAAATTCAAATTGGTCAAAGTTTACGCGAGAAATTTACAATTTAAACCTGCTAAATTTGGAAACCGTATTCACGACCTAAATATAAAAGGAAATTCCTCTCCCCAAATAACCTCAGTCTCTCAAATCAATTGCACATCGCATTCCTTCTTATTTGCACATCTCATTCCCTGATTCAACACTATGGCAGCCCTTGAATACAAAGAAGATCACAACAAAGTTGGATTTCTTGCATCTTCTGATCGAAGTGAAGGATATGATGAGATTCTTGCCTTCTTAAGAGGTTCCTCTCTTAGGTTTGCTATTACTCATTGCCCAATAGTGGTATATGACTCACTGGTGCGCCAATTTTGGGATACTGCGGTTGTTCGAACGATTGTGGGAAGACCTCAGGAGATAGTTGCAACGATTGATGGGCAAGAACACCTTATCACTGAGGAGTCTATTCGAGTTCATCTTCAGCTAAATGATGAGAATGGGCTGTATAACTTAACTGAGCAGCAGATTTTAGATGGGATGGAAGCAATAGGGTATCCAATTGCTGGTAACTTTACATTTTTAAAGAAAAAGGTTTCACCTCAATGGAGGTTTCTTATTCACACTTTGTTGCAATGCCTTAGTGTCAAGTCTGGTGGGTGGGATCAATTTGCTAGTCCCATTGCCTCTGCCCTTATTTATTTGTCTGATGAGAGGGTATTCAATTGGTCTAAATGCATATTTGAGGGAATGATAAGGAATATAGATAATGTTAAAACCAAATTCCTCATGTACCCTCGATTCTTACAAATCATTCTAGGTGTTCAGACCACTGACCCCTTACCTAGGATCATGGGTAAGTTGACTGCTAAATTGTTTGCAACTATGAAGACTAGATTTGTGGGAGACCATATGCCTCTTTTACCAGCTATGTTTCCTGGTGGGGCTGAACCTGCTAGAGCAGCTAATGCAGCTGGTGGTGCAGCTGATGCAGCTGGTGATGCAGTAGTCAATGCTGCTGATGCTAATCCACCCATTCCTGCTGGTACTGGGGCATCAGATGCTGCTGGTGCAAGTGCATCCAATGCTTCTGAAGCCCAGTTACCACCATCTCCCAGGGCTCCCTCACCGCAACCTATTGACCCAGTTGAGCCTATAGTCCAGACCACACCAGTAAGGCCTCATGTTGACCAACCAACACCCTCAGTTATGCCTTCTGTTGATATTCCTTCCTCATCCAGGCTATCATCTCCTAGTCCATCTAGGCAGCCTTTTGAGTTTGAAACCAATATTGGTGGAGATTCTCATGTGTCTCCAACCAGATCCAATGAAGCTCATAACACCACAGGTACTGCTGCTGGTGGAGCTGAGAATCTTGATGCTCTCACCTCTGTGTCTGATGTACTTGACAGGTATAAGCAGAAAATTGCAGATTTGGAGTCTGCGTTACATGACACCGAAAAGGAGCTTGGAGACAAGGTGAATGCTTTGGAAAAGGAACTGAAGGAAACAAAAGAGACTTTTCATGATACAATCCATAAGTTGGTTGATAGAGTTGCACATTTGGAAGATCAGTTAAAGAGCAAGAAAAGAAAAGTTGTGCTTTCTGACACAGAAGAGGATGAGGCTACTTTGAATTTGGACCCTCTTAAATTGTTGGCCGAAGCAACTTTGGAACTTTCCACCAAGTCTCCAGTCATTAGTACAAGGAGCAGGTACAAAAGGAGACTAGTGAAGAAGTCTGATGTGGATGGTGTATCTAGGAGTGCAGCTCTTACTGCTGATTCTTCTCTTCATGTTGATGCTGCTACTTCTTCTGGTACTCAAGACCTTTCTGCTGGTCATCTTTCTACTGGTGTTGCTGCTGATAGTTCTATCATTGCTTCTGGTAGTACTATCAATCCCCCTAATGGTCAATCTATTCCTGCTGTCATTGATCCAGCTGATGTTCATGCTGGAATTGATAAAGCTGATCCTAAGCCTCATAGTGATCCAGCTGGTAGCTCCTCCATTGCTACTGGTAATGTTACCATTGCCCCTGCAAGTGACACTCCCATTCCTGCTGTTTCTGATCCTACTCCTGCAATGCTGGATGAACTTGGGGGTTTGGTCTCTGATAAAGAAAGGGTTGAGCAAGAAAGGTTGCTTAAAAACTATGAATATTACATGATGGGGGAAGCCATGGCTAAGCAGTATCATGCAGATCTTGCTGCAGATTTAGCAAGGACTGATAGACCTTTTACAACCACTTTGCCTCCAGAAAGACAAAAAGAGTTGGATGCTGCTTCTTTACATTATTCTGCAGCAGAGTGGATGCATCTTTCTTCTCAAGTGGCTGCCAATCCTAACCTGGCCAAGGATATTTTGGGCATTGATAACTCAGATGATGATTTTTCGGCCAAAATGGCTGCATTGACAAAGCAAAGGAGAAGGGCTCTTGCAGAACTCAAAACCAAGGAGAAAAGGAATAAACCTCTTACATATGCACAGATGAGAAATCATATGAGACAAGTTGTCAAGAATCAGAGTATTCAATTTTGTTCTTCTGGGTGGACTATGGCTCAGGTGAAGAAGATGTCAGATGAAGACCTACAAATGTACTATGACAGGATCATGGAACGTGTTCTAGCCAAGTCTTCATCTTCATTGGAAGAACCTTCTTCCAAGAGAATTAAACTCACTGATTCTGCTGACCTTTCTGCTGATGTCTCTGTCCTTGATACTTCCTCACTCTCACCAAAAAAGTTTTCTATTCCTGCTGATCACCAACCTTCCACTGCTCCTGAAACTGCTAAAACTGCTCAGTTTTAGTCATCCTCTTCTACTCCCAGCACCAGAAAGAAGAGTCATGCTAAGAAGCATTCTGCTGAATCTATTGCAGAAATGGATGATGAGGAGTTTATTCAGGTGGCTTCAGAGAGTGAATCTGAAGATGATTCTTCTCTTTTGTGTGGTCCTATTGCTCATTGGAAAGTTATGACTATACCTGGAGGGGAAGTCAATATGTTGTTCACACTGGATGGCAAAACCAAACAGTTCATCTTTCTTCGGGAGATTCTGCATTTGGTGACCAAACAAGATTTGATTAACTTGTATCGAATGGTGGAATAGTATTATGAATCTAATAAGGCTTCTGGTTTGGTCTTCACCTTTGGGGTGATTTGAAAGTTTTAATGGATTCTCAAGTGGGAGGAGCTTCTTGTAATGTTTGGTCTGATCAACAGTCTTGGAGAGTTCATAGTTGGAGGTTGTATTCTCCTTCTAATGTTCATGTCCTTGAAACCATCTCTAATAAGGTGTTATGTATGTTTGCGGATGTTCAGTATCCTTTGTCTGTAGAGCTGATGGAAAGAATGCTTAAAAGTAAGTTGAAGGTCAGCAAAATGGCTGTTGGGAATGATATGACCACAGCTGAACAATTGGTTAGATTTATCAAAAATCAAATTGCCACTACCAAAGGTTAATCTGTTTGATTTTGGTATAAGCCTAAGGGGATGCTTATTTAGTTTTTTTTGCTAACTTGTTTGTTTTGAGGGCACCACTTGCAGGTACAGTGTTGGTTCTTGAACCACACAACAAATGGTATTCAACTTACCATGTCTAGCAGACAAGGAAAAGTTGGCTCACCATGAGGGTACGGCTCTGGTGTGATCCTCAAATCCGTTTATAGCTGTGATAGTTTGCTCAAAACTATTAGGGTACTTCAACTCACCCATGTTTAAGAACTGAGAGTTGAAATGGTGTTCAATTCACCATGGATTTTACCCTTTTGGGTTTCCTAAGAATTGGCTAGCCCACATGTATATGGCTTTTGGTAAAGGCAGTTGGAAAACCATATTTGGTACTCAATTCACCAAGGTTCTGTTGTAACCAAGAATTGGCTAGTCCTGAGCAAACGGCTACAGGTAATGTAGGGTATTCACAATGCAAGAAACACTTGTTTGAGGCCTTGATATGGATCGAATAGATAAGAAACTAGAGAGAGAGAGAGATTGGAACTTCTAGTGAGAGAAACACTATGTGTATTAGATTAATGTAAATGAGAGTTCCAACCCTTCCCTTGCAAGGGACGGGGTATTTATACTTACTACATAATATGCCCCTAGCGGGCTGTGGAGAGAGCTGACAGAGGGTAAAGACCCGACCCACTCCACAATACTAATTAGTAACTAATCTACTAATAATATTACTAATAATCCTACGAGCTATGATGTGCTAATAAGTACTCGGGGTGACCGAGTCTTCAGCTGAATATTCATATTCCTAACAATCTCCCCCTAAGGGAGGTCACCCCAGAAGTAATGTTCTGAATTTCAGCACTTCTTCCTTGGATCTTGACTTCATAGCTCGTAACCATTGATTCTTCAATTTCATAGATCGTTGTGCATACAGCCGTGATCTTCAGATGACTTCTCTTTTGTCTTGGATGAACTTTGAGTAATCTTTGAAAGTATCATCCCACTTGAGTCTCCAAGTCATCTTTCAGTAGTAGGTCTCCATGTGATGAAATATACTTAGAGCCGACATGCTCACACTATTTGGCGTCATGATCTTCAGCATCAGAGTTTGCAGAAGCTGTGTTGAAGGTCTTTTGGGTGATCATGACTTTGTTGAATAACAATGATGATGTAGTGTGAACATGTGGTAGTGGATTGGCATCTTTTCTGCAACCAGCTACAACAGCAACCAGCTACAACATTCCTCAGCTACAATCGCCAGAAGTTCCTGCATACGACAGTTAGCAACAAATCGACCGGTACTTACAAGTTCGGACTTTGAGATTGTTAACAGCATAGTGTGAAAACCCTCTCTAATCCTTACCAAGACCGTTCCTAATCGAAAACCCACAGAGGGCTTTTTAAGATTTTACCGTAGTAAATCAACGATTAGGTGAGTCGCTGGAGGTCACTCCACGACTGTAGACCATCTGATACTGTCGTGACCACTAAGCGTAATCCATAAAGAATTACCGAAGTGACCTGCTTTCAGGGCTGCTTGATGATGACCCTGGCAGGAATTTCCATTCAATCATTGAGAATTACATAAGTAAGTTCTCTCATAAATGTTCTGGCAGATTGCTGAGATCTGCGTAGGACTCATAAGATTACATCTGGTGTTCTTAATGTGGAACAACCAATGTAGAAGTAATTCGTGTCCCTATGAGATCTTATTATGCATCTCGTGGCTCTAGACTCAATTGTGCGTTTTGATTTGGTGATCGGAGGCTGGAGAGGACTGCCACCTTTTCAATATCATCTAACTCGGAGTGAGAGAGATGATAGAAATGTATTGTTCTCCGTGACAAGTGAAACAAGAGTCCTTTGAGGGACCTTGAGTGGCTAGGGAGGGTTGTGCAGCGTATCACTGGGTCCATGATACTTTGTCTTCAATGCCAGCAATCAACTAAGTGATTCTGACAGCATATGTATTGACCCGGTTTCTGCCTAAGTTGTAAGGAGGGCTATTTCTTTTCACCCTTTATCTTTACAATTCCTTTTCATTCTTCAACCCCTTCAGTGCTTACCGAGACTTCATAACTAACACCTTGTTGGGTTTATTCCAGTGTTAGCTCCATCTCAGTCGGCACTCTTCCCTTATACACATTTCTCCTTTTTAATCATACCTAAGGACTTCTACACTAACTAGTGGATTATCCCTGGGTAGATCCCTCCAGCTCTGGCGGGATCGTGGGAACTTGAACCTAACCTAACCATCCTTATAACTCCATGCGTTAATTAAAATGGCCGGTCTTTAGTATTCATCCACGATTGCCAAACCAAATCTTTGAAAAATCTCTCAAAGTGTTCATGATTCTGAAACACATTTTTGCAAACACTTGAGAGTTTTATATTTTTCAAATGCTCCCCCTCAACATGTGCTCGAGTGATAGTTTTATAAATTTGCACATGTTAGGTAGAGCTCGCACTTTTTGAATTGATCCACTTTCAGTGAACATGACCGATTCGAGACACGCTTACATCACTAGTTAGACTAGCTTGAAATTATTACCCGGCCTGGTCAAGTCCACAGAAAGTTTCTCGAAATGGTACTCTCTACTCAGATACATCTTTTTTGAGACACGCTTACATCACTGGTTAGACCAGCTTGAAATTATTACCCGGCCAAGACGTATCCTTTCGATTGATGACAGTTCAAGTTTCATCAATTCATTGGTTAATTCTGAGTCACGGTCACATGAGATGCCAAATCCTTTGCTCCCCCTCAATAAGTGCATTGACGTACAACTGAGCACTTATGGGAGAGTTTACTTCCTCATCCAAAACATTTTGCTCCCCCTCAATATGTGCCTTGATATACAAAATGGTTTAGCACATACGGGAGAGCTTACATTTACTTCCAAATCATCACATTTTATCAGAATTTCATATTTAAATCACATTTCTCTCCCCGATCAAAAATTTCAAACCATTTGAGATTTGTGATCCCAAATGATTTAAATAAGTTTAGAAAATTTGGGAGAAAATGTGGTCAGGTTTAAATGTATTCTGATTTAGGAGCATACTATGCTCCCCCTTAAACCACAAGGGAGATTCACTTGTTAATATACACAGATCACACATAGAGTATTACAAGATTAGTGGAGAGTACATCATATAATTACAAGTGTCCAACAAAAGGATAACATCACTACAAAGACCACTTATGGAGAGAATCAGCTCATGTCGTTCTTTCCAGCAATCTGTAATCTCCTTCACGAACTCTACCACCAACGAAGCTTTCCAGGTTGCGAAAGATCCTTCTTATTTTCATCCTTCACTCTATAGCTCTTATGAACTCCTTACTTCTCCGTATATCCACATCAGTCCAGAATTAAGTGTTCAATTGTGGGTTGTTAGGATTGATCTTGAAATCTTTAACTCTGAAGTCCAGTGCTTTATCGATCATTCTCAGAGTTCCATCGCTAAACTTATGAATCTCGCTGAGTTGCATCATCATTGGAGTTCCATGCTGGTTAGTGAACTTGACTGCTCTTGGGGATTCGATCACCTTGAAGTCGTGAATGAACTCGAGACCCTTACGTTCCCAATTTTGCTTGGTGAGATTAAGTTTTGTCTGGTAGCTCTCAATCCCCAGTTGAAAGTCACTAACCCTTTGCCTGATGACCAGACCCCTGATCCATAAGTTGACAGCAGCAGAAAGGGCCTTCTTGTCACGAGGAGGAAGATGATCCAGGTGCCCTTGAAGATTCAGAAGGAAGAGATCCTCGAAGTCACTTGGAAGTAGATGTTTGAAGTCGCCTTCAGCAATAACATGCTCCTTTTGATCAGCACGACGAAGCACTATCCTTTTTAGATACTCATACCCATACATCGGGTGAATGTCAACTTTGATAACACTCAAGATTCTTAGATGTAAGCGTATACCCTGACGACTACCCTCGCCCGCGTGCTGTTCAATGTAGAACCGTTTCTTGTGGAACCACCAGTGTGTGATCCCATAAGATGCGGTTAATTCAAACTTGTGTTCTTCATTTGACCATAACTGATCAGGCACCATTTGTTCTAGTCCAATATCAGGGTAGTGAGCCGCCTTCATCTTGGTAACGGATAATGCCAGTCTGCCACTTTTATCTCTGAAACGGAGATAATCTAGATCGTTGTTGAAGAAGAGATCAGCTTGAATGTTAGCCTGACCTGGTGGACCATCAAAGGGAAGAGGTCGGTTGACGTTGTAGGAAAGGATTCGGTCATCAACTTGATCAGTAAAGAGTCTGTGACATTCTTCCATTTGGTATTGAAGATGATGCACATCAGGATAAAACACTTTGACAATTTCATACGCAGGACCTTCTAGATCGTGAGGAGTGAGATTTGTGATGCCTTTCTTCTTACAGAACCAAGTAATAAATGCCCCCATGTCATTAGTTTTAGCCAGCAATGAGTTCTCAGGAGGTGGGTTGTGTTGTGATGCAATAGCAGCTGCCCAATTGTTTTCAGGAACACTTGTGTCTGATGATGAGATAGACCAATCTGGTTCAGGAATTGGATCTCGATCTTCCTCAGGTACGGGTTTCAACCAAGTTCCCATGTCTTCCTTGGTGGGGCGCTTACTATTGGAGTCAGAGTCATCAGGTATATCTGTGCGTAAGAATTCCAACCACCATTTTTGACTAGGGTCAACTTTTGGGATATTGGTGTTAGCTGTGTCTTCTTCTTCATCAGTTTGAGAGATCAGATCTTCTAGAACTGATTCCTCATTCATGACTAAGTCCTCAGGAACTGGTGAGAATGAGGGCTTAAATTGGGTATCAACAGTTGTCCACGCAATAGATCCATCCATTGAAACTCTTTTAGATGTGCTTGGGCCAGACGAGGTAGTGGCTTGGTCTTTTCCCCCAGAAGACGCAGTGGGGTGATGATGAGATTGAGCTTGGGTGGACCCTGAAGCTCCTGAAAACCATGCAGCTCCAGAGTTACCATCTGGTGGAGGAGGTGGAGGAGGATGCGGTGGAGAACCAGGAGGTGTACAGGGTTTATCTTGTCTCCTTTTCTTCCTCTTCTGTTGTTCTTTAAGTTCAGCCATGAGGAAATCCTGATTATCATGATCCATCGATTTTTCCAAGGCTTCATAAAGCCTTTGATGATCTTCGTGTCCTTGAAACTGACCACATTCAAACATTCTGTCATAAAGGATTGATTTCATATCAGTTGTAGGAAGATCTCTGAATCGTGTTTTCATAGGAGCTTCCATTGCCCATTTGACCGCTTCTTCTACATGAGCATTCACAGCTTGTGCCACCTTTTGTTCAATATTAAGCTTTTCCACCTTCAGCAATCTCTGCTCATAATTTTTCATCTTCCGTGACATGTCATCAATGAGCTTTGTGGCGGTAGTTAGTTGTGATGCTAAATTAGATGGTGGTTCTGGAGGGATGGGTGTAGCTGGGGTTGCTTCTGGTGAGGGATTTACTATGATGGTTGCTGTTGTGGAAACAGGAATTGTTATAGGTCTAATACCTGACATGTCTTGTTCAATTGGTACAGACACCATCGACTCAACTTCCTTATCATCTTGTGGTATGTCAGTCTCCGTGGCATTGTCGTTGGCTTTATCCAGGATGAATTGATCACCATAGTTGAAGTCGGTTTCAAGGTTCTTCAGAGAAGATAGAGTGCCAGTAGACCCTGCTGGTTCATTCAGGTGAGACTGCTCATCATCTTTCATTTTCAGATTTACATGAACCCCAGGGTATGTAGAAGCCACGAATTCTTCATGTTGTATTTCTTGTGGAGGTTATGTAGTGGTTGTTGTTATCTGATCATGAGTTTCCTTAATGATGTTTTCAGACTCAACTTCTTTATGAACTTTATCATCTTGGATATCACCTTGGTCTTGTGGATCCTCTATTTCAGTATGTGTGATCTCCATCTCCAACTTCTTCTCCTTGTACAACTGTTCATCGCTTTCAGTATCACTGGAATCTTGAGCAACTTCTAAGCTTGGTGACTCTTCTTGCGGTCCTTCAGAAAGATCAAGTACTCTGGAGGATCCCTGATCACGTTTCCTTAGTACAAATTGTGTTGTTGTCTTGGATGCTGGAGATGATATGGTAAGAAGAGTCTTAGCAGCTTGCACTGCGGTAGCTACTCCTTTTCCTTTGCCCTCTACTTCAGGTAATGGTTTACTGCTCTCAACAACAGGTTCTCTAAGGACTACTCCTTTCGTAGCATTCCTTGTTGATTCAGCATGTTCTTTAGCACTGAGCTCCAAGCCTTGTTGTAAAACCGGATCTTCTTCATCTCTTAGACCTAGTTCAGGTACCACCACCTCTTCATCATCAACTTGAACTTTTGTCTTGATTTTCTTAGATCTCAACTTCTTGATTGATGCCTTCCTTTTGATTTTCTTAGCTTTCTTAGGGGCCTCAACTTCAGTGGGTGCATCCTTTCTTTTCCTTGATTTTGATTTAGATTGGGTTTGTTTGATGGATTTCTGGGTTTCTGGTTCAGGGGTTTCAGCTTCACTTCTTACCTTATCAGAGAGAGACTTTTGATATTCCTTTATTTTGCTCAGATAATCCTTATAATAGGAGGCTTGACGAATATCATCTGAAATAAGGAACTCAGGAATAAGCCTTCCAAAGACTTCTTGTTTGGCCCCTTTAGCAGCCCACTTGAGATTTCCCAGAACAAATTCTTCAGAGGACAAATGGAGAGGAGAATCAGTTCTAGGATGGAACTTGTGAAGAGATTAGAGGTGGTGGATTATCATTTTAGTGAATCTGATGCTAGGAATTAACATCTTTCTAACTGTCTTCCTGCTGGCCAGATTAGATTCCAGTTTTGATTTGTCTTCTAGGAAGGTGTGAATGGAGTGAATGAATTCTTCCCAGATCCTTTCAGCGAAATCTATGTTGGAACGTTTTACAATTCCCCATAGTATTTGAAGCACTGGAGCCCTAGGTCTTTCAAAAGCAGAAGTCTTCCCAGTAAGACATAAGTTGAGGATGGTGACGATTGTTCTCCATGGTTGATACATTTCACTGGTGACTACTGCTGACACCTTGAGGATGGTTGAGGGATAACCCAGATCATTTACGAAGTGGACAAGAGCCTCGGATGTAGGAGGTTGAGTAAAGGGTTTATCAATGAAAACAGGTGAGATCTGAAGAGCCTCTCTGAGGGTGTCTTTGGTCAGCTCATACCATTGTTCATCTAACTTACAATGGTAATTTCCAGTGTCTTTGTTGAGTTGAATCGTATTCCAGAACTGCTAAATGTATATAGACGGAACGGTTGCACATGCTGTGAATGCTCTGAAGAAAGTGGTTTCCTTTAAGATATCAACAGATATCTTGTAAATAGGATTGGGTTGAGGTCTTATCACATCGATATAACAGTTGCTCCTTCCAATAGGGATCCATTTGTTCTTTGGAAGGATTTGTTCATCTGTGCGAGCAGGTGTTGAGACCGCTGGGTTTGGTTCAGAGGAAGTAGTGATCTCAGTATCTGTCATTGTATCTACACACACACATTCACAGAAAGACAGTATGCCAATGCAAGTTAGATGGGAGTCAATCCTCGAGGTTAGCACATAGCCTACGTGAACATTACAAAAGACTACAGTAAATCAAGTAGCACTCAATTGTGAGAGACCAAATATGCAGCATACATAAAGCACATCATAAAGTATCAACTGCACAGCTCAAATGTATACAAACTTCAACTTTCACAGATAAGGACAAGCTGCAACCATGGAGGGACAGACAACCGTAACCATGATCAGACAGACAAGCCGCATCAGTGTGCAGTTAGACAAACTGCAACAATGTGCAGATAAACAAACCGCAATTGTAAGCATGTAGACAAACCGCATACGTGAGCATATAGACAAACCGAGTTCGTGAGCATATAGACAAACCGAGTTCGTGAGCATATAGACAAACCGCATTAGTGAGTATATAGACAAACCGCATTCATGACTATACAGACAAACCGCATCCATGACTAAGTAGACAAACCGCATTCGTGATTATACAGACAAACCGCGTCCATGAACATACATACAAACAGCATCCATAATCATACAGACAAACCGCATTCATGATCATTCATACAAACCGCATTCATGAAAAATAGACAAACAGCATCTATCATCATAGAGACAAACCGCATTCAAGAACATTCACACAAACCTCATCCATGAATATACATACAAACCGCATCAATGAACATACCATCAAAACATACACCCTTGATCATTTTGAGAGCAATAATTTCAGATCAGACATTTTACTAACAACTCTTGACATGCCTAATCACTTCTCAAAAGGATCAATAATTCCATACAGGGTTTTTACACCACATATTGCAAACTCTTGACCTAGAACAGACAAACCGCATCGTTGAATATGACCCCACGAAATCGTTTAAGCACTCATTACTTGAAGAATGTATATACATACAAAGAACAAGACGAGAGCTTATTGCAATCAAACCTATCTTTATCCAGATTCACTCTAAACTAAACCTGCTATCAATCGACTTAACGCATCCAATCATGCAAGAGCTAACTACTTATCAGATCAGATTCCTCATCTTGTAAGTGAAAAATAATTCACTCAACCCTAGAGACATACTAATCGTTAACCATACGAACAACTCCTAGACTCATGAACGATTTTGACCTTTTTGGAGTCAAACATCATTCGAAAAGTCATAACAATCCAAATCATAACTTGAAAGATGAAGCAATAAAAGCATATAACAAGTATCATTACACACATAGATGAGAATCCCATCAATCAAAAGCAAGTAACAACAAACTAACCTAGGATCGATAGAGGAATTGTACGAATCAACCTAGAAAAACCAAATGAAACGTTTAGAATCTAGGAATGATACAAGTAATAGCCTACTGATATGGGTGAGGATCGTTAATTACCTAGGAAGAAGCTCGTTGGATGGATTAAAATGGCGATCGTGGGTTTAGATAGAGAGAGAGGTGAGTTCGTGGTTTGATTTAGAGGAGAGAGAGAGTGTTTTGAGACAAACCGCATGTATTTTGAACCTTAAATATCTTCACCTAACATTCTAATTTTATATAATGACACTTTTGGTCCCTGTCTTTGTTGGCTTGACAAACCGCATAGGTTACAAGTTTAAATACCTACTCCTAACTCTCCTCTTTTACTAAATGACACATTTGGTCCCTGACTTTCCTATCAATAGAAATTCTAACACTCATAGGCATCCAAATTTTTCAGATACGACACACTAAATCCCTAAAGACTTAATGATAGCCCAGTCAGATGCCATAGATTCAGATATTACACTATGAGTACTCATAGGCAAGTTTAAATTGCTATTGCTCTCCCCCTCAATCAATGACTTAACTTCTGTATAGAAATTTAGACATTGATTGAACAACAATTTATCACTTGGTGAGATCAACCGTGAGAGCCTTTAAGACAATGTAGAATCACCAGTATGAATGAACATGAATATGAAGTAATCCATGCTCAGGTGAACATCACCTTGAAGAATAGTTGTCATTTTGGTGACAATCTGTCTTCAACTGGGAACGTGGGTTGCTATCTAAAGTAATAGCAAGCCTTAGAGACATGATTTACTTATTAGGAACAACTTCTATTCGAGCTTCATTTAAAACCCCGTGTCATTATTGAATGACATTTCTAGGGTCGTAAATGTTATCGATATCCATAAGACATGCCTCTCCCTATCCAAGAACACATATTACTATATACACAAGAAACATGTACCTATAGAATAAGAGAAACTATACACAACAAGAAAAAGGATACTTGAGATTCTCTTCATAAAATCAGTACGAGTTTTGAACTGAGTTGTTCAAAATTCATTGTCACCGTACATCACAGGTGGGTTTTTCGAACCTCCTCTTTGGGAGTTGATATCCCCTTTGGTAGCCACACCTTGAGTTTCTTCTTGACGCATTCTGTGAGAGTAGCTGCACGCAGAAACCGTCTCCCTACACTATCATAAGGATTCTGTTCGCATATGTATTGGTTAGTGACTATGGGGTCCTGCCTCTGTGGTTTCTTGCAAACATTCTTAGAAGCATTTTCTGTGTCAGTAGGTACCCACTGAAGACCAACTTTCTTAAAGGTTCTACCAGTTGGCAACCATCTTAGGCACGTTCTAAATATGCTATGTTTCTGAGGCACCTTAGTATTTTTACAAGAGAAAATTTCTTGTCTTTCAGCACTAGATCTATTAGGCTTCCTAGGGTGCTTCATCAGTTCTACAGGCCTATTGTAATTGTTAGTCGTAGTAGAGAATGCAGTGACATGATCATTAACTTCCTTTGTTTGTGTCATGTGAGACTTATCCTGAAAGTGACTCTTAGCTAATTTTCCCTTATGTCTATGTTGTGAAGTGACTGATTTTGGAAAACTCTTAGTCTCACCAACTTGGGGAGCACACCTTGGATAAGGGGCAGGTGTTTCCAAGACTGATGGTTTGACAAACTTAGGATTCACCCTGTTCTTGGCCGACTTCTTAAAGTCATCCCTATGAGAAGCTAACGAGAAACTTTTCCTTAGATTTTGTGCTTGGAAGTGATCATTTTCAGCTATCAAGGATTTTGTTGGGTCTTTCCTCTTGGATTTGATATCCTTGACTGAACCATACAGTTGTTTAAATTGTAATTTTAGTGTTTCATTCTCAGCCTGTAACTCAACTGTTTTAGCGTCATGTGTGGTTTTATCATCATTGACCTTTTCTTGCAATTCACTTAGTTTGGTTCTTAATTTGTTAATAGTCGCGTTCTTGGCCACTAGCTGATCTTTCAACTCATTTATCATAAAAAATTCCCGAATGTCAGGTAATTCCGGATTTTTTGTTGGAAGGTTAATTTAAAACTTTTCTTTTATTTGTTGCATTGAAATTTCAAGATCAACACAATGTTTTTCCAGTTGTGAAAATCCTTTTAAAAGTTCATTGTAAACCCTCTTTTCAATCATATCATGTGATTTGAAAGACTCAGCCGTAGGCAAAGAACTCGACGAATTATCATGTACAAGTTCATTAGAAACAGTATTATCTAGATAAGACAGATGTACCACAGTAGACTGTGCTTGGTGATTTTCAGGTTCGTAGGATTCCTTCTCACATCTTGTGAAGTCACTTCCTGTGCTGACACCATCATCAGTCTTGTCTGATTTTGTTCCATTCCTACCCTGTTCACCTTTTTCCTCAATGAACCCATGGACATCCCTTATCAGCAGTAGCAGTGTCGTTTTGTACATTTCAATCTCTGACCCAGTATATTTAGCGAAACACTCTTTAGTCATTTGGCAGTCATAATTATAGTCCAGAGTGTATTGAGAGTTGATGAACACTTGGAGTTGATTGTTGATCACATTGAGAGCGGCTCTGGATTTATCTTCAGAATATTCTTCCTTGACCAGCTCCTGTTCTAGTTGATCCAGATATAATGTCATTTTGACTGTGAAATCACAAATTTCCTGACCAAAGAGTGAAGTGAAAGCCCGTGTTTACCCCATCACGTATTCAGATTTACCAAACAGAGCCTTAATGTGTGATAGAAGTGAACGAAAGCATGCTACTTGACTTTCCTTTGCATTAGCTAACTGCATAACCTGAAGGCATTCATCCATGTGTGACTGCGAGTGTGACTCATCAGTTCCAGCAGAATCAGTATCATTTGTTTCTGTTAGAGATGTGTAATTATAGTTCCCATGATCCTCATTAGCATCGTACAGTTTGAGTACCTCCGATATGAGGGAGTCTGAGTTAGTTGTCATAGTGAATACGGGATTTTACTGATCTTGTGATTTAACCGAGAAATAGAATCTTTCGCGGGAATTTCTAAAATCACCAAGACACAAACCGCATAGACAAATAGCACCCTTGAGGATACAAACCGCCTAGACAAACCGCATACACGCTGCAGAGACAAACCGCGTAGACACAAACCGCATACACGCTGCAGAGACAAACCGCGTGGACAAACAGCACAGACAAACAGTCTAGACAAACCGCATACACGCCGCAGAGACAAACCGCGTAGACACAAACCGCATACACGCCTCAGAGACAAACCGCGTAGACACAAACCGCATACACGCTGCAGAGACAAACCGCGTGGACAAACAGCACAGACAAACAGTCTAGACAAACCGCATACACGCCGCAGAGACAAACCGCGTAGACACAAACTGCCAAACACGTCGCTTTCAATGCTTTTTGTCCTTTTGTCTAAACTAGTAATAAGACAAACCGCGTCTTCGAAATGACACAAACCGCATCCAAGAACTTGTCCAAGGCACACAAACCGCAGCGAAGAACACTTAAATAAACACCCACGAATCACCCAAAATCACCACACAAGTCTTAAATCTGTGAATTCAAGCACCAAATACTACTCTTATACTGTTCCTAAGCTAGAAAGTACAAGGTATAACAACTTCTAATCACTAAACAAGGCACAAAATGAAATTTTTGTTACTTTTCTATTCGAACTAAAAAACCCCAAAAAACTAAGCAAATCCGTGAATACCAACTCTCATGGACCTAACCATGGCTCTTGATACCAATTGTAGGGTATTCACAATGCAAGAAACACTTGTTTGAGGCCTTGATATGGATCGAATAGATAAGAAACTAGAGAGAGAGAGATGGGAACTTCTAGTGAGAGAAACACTATGTGTATTAGATTAATGTAAATGAGAGTTCCAACCCTTCCCTTGCAAGGGAAGGGGTATTTATACTTACTACATAATATGCCCCTAGCGGGCTGTGGAGAGAGCTGACAGAGGGTAAAGACCCGACCCACTCCACAATACTAATTAGTAACTAATCTACTAATAATATTACTGATAATCCTACGAGCTATGATGTGCTAATAAGTACTCGGGGTGACCGAGTCTTCAGCTGAATATTCATATTCCTAACAGGTAAAGACAAGTCAAATCCGTTTATAGTTGATGATTTACTAAAAATCATATGGTTATCAATGTACCATGGTCTTACACACAAAAACATTGGCTACTCCAGTAGTGATGGATATTGGTAAAGAGACATCAAATCCATTAATTTTCAATGATTCACCTCTCACAGGAGTTAACACACCTGGAAGTGATGAGAATAGTATGAAACTTAAGTGATTTGATGTACACATTGTCATAGTAGCAGTCAAGATCAAGAGAATTACACGATAAGCAGCTTAATTGGAGATGATTTCCTGTTGCTGCTGTTATATAGAGGTTGCTGCTGGAAATGTTTGCTTTAAAGATGTTGCTGCTGGTTACTTACTGTTGCTGCTGCTTAAGTGCAATCCTGCTGGTAGCTTTGATATGTTCCTGCTGGCAGTGTTTATTGCTGCTGGTCGTTGCTTATTTTTAGTATGTGGGAAACTAGAAGGGGGTTTGAATAGTTTACCGGTTTAAAAACTTCTTTTAAAAATCTTGTTTTAAAAGTATGCTATTGGAAACTTTGATTCGAACTCTATGTGTAATCAAACAACACCAATATGAACTACAAACTAAGCTACGTAATAATAACAAATAAAAGTAAAGAGTAGAGTTGGAAAGATCAAACCGAGACAGAGGATTTATAGTGGTTCGGCTACGAATTTCTTCTTCGCCCTACTCCACTCCCCGAGTACCACACTCGAGAGTTTCAAGCACTATGTCAACAACCTCCCTTAAGGCGGAGAAAACCGTACACGTCGCTTATCCTATTTCCGACACTAAGCTAGATGTCGAGTGCTAATCTTAGCTAGCACCAATCTACCAAGATCCACGTGACCAAACACACAAGCCCAATGGCTTCAAGAGATCACCAAGATCTCAACACGATCACAATGATCAACACTCACTTCACTCTACTCGACTAACACTATCCTAATGACCCTTGATCTTCTTGATCAATCGCACAAGCCCAATGGCTTCAAGAGATGTTCACTATCTCTATAGATCACACTTGATCTTCACTCTCACTCACAAAAAGAAAATAAACTTGATGTATGCTAAGACACAACAAGGTTGTAACAAATGTTACAAAAACCTATGAACTATAACTCTAGTATCTTCTTGATTACTTGAGTTCTTCTCTTGCCAATGAAGAGGGATGACAACACCTTGTATCAACTTGGATACTTGTGTTCTTCTCTTGCTAGTGAAAAGGTATGAAGAGGATCACTTGAAGGATGATTGGATCACTCTTGAAACAAAGAAAAACTAATCTAATTGACCCTTAGAAGTGAAAGGTGTGAGAGGATTTAGTTAAGGGATTTTTCTGTGTGTGAAGGGTGCCTAAAACTGTGAAAGAGGTGGGTATTTATAGGCAAAGAAAATCTGAACGTTACAATTCAAAATGGTACGGACGGCTCCACTAAATGACCCACGGCTCCGTTAAATTTAACGGTACCGTGGAGCCGTGGTAGACTAGGACGCTCCAAATTTTGTCTTTTCTGGTGAAAACTTATTTGGGGAAGGTTGGAACTGATTTTGGGGGGAAAAATAGCTGTTGTGATTTTCAAACTTATTTTTCCATTAAAACATTTCTTAATATTTCAAAAATAATTTGTCATGTGTATTTTTGAAAAAATGTTTTGTCCCATTTAAAATGTGAATTTTCAAAACATGAATTCACTTCTTTGATCAATAGTTAAAGTTGTAACTTTGTTCAAGAGTGATTTACGTAGAAACGGGATCTTCCGATTAAAAACTTGTTATCGTTAATTTTAACGTAACGTGAGTTCACATTTTGTCATCCTCAAAACGTGAAGTAATCGAAAGATATAAATAACGTTTTTAGAACATTATTTGCATCAACAATCTCCCCCTTTTTGATGATGACAAAATATAAACTCATTTTAGGTTAAAATTAAATTTAACAAGTTTTTAATGAGTTTACTCCCATTTCTCCCCCTTTTTGTCAAATCAAAAAGGTGGTTAAGGCTCCCCCTTGATGTGTACTCCCCCTCATTTGGAGAACACAAAGGAATCGAGCAATGGATCGTGCTACAAAACAAAGTTAGACGACAAATATACAATATCTAACAAGTAGCACATTGTGACAAATAACCAATCCCTTAAAAGGAAAACCTCCACATAAAAATATTCATTCATAAAACAAACAAGTGTCATAGTAATGTATGACTACATAGAAGGCACTAGGAAAGATAACACTAAGAAAGATAACAAGAAGCCTAAATTCCTAATGACTAGAGACAAGCTTCATTTCCAAGAGGGGTCCTAAGAGTTTATTGTGGAGGACTAAACAAGCAAGTGTTTAGTTGTTTTGTTTAGGAGGTGCTGGAGATTGGGGCCCCATTTGAGGTGGTGGAGGTGTCAAGAGATGTTCTATAAAGTAGAACATGAAATGAATCTCGTCTCTTAAGAAGTAGATGAGATTACGGTTGTGGAGACAACATAGGCAATTAGCATTATGTAACTCCAAGGGATGTGGTTGGTTGGGTTGTGCCATGATAGGAGATGGTGATTGTGGTAGGGTTATTGGAGGTGAAATTGGCATGGCATTGTCCAATGAGGTGAAGGGAGATGGTGTGTATTCCATTGATGATGTGGTGTAATAGGATGATGAAGATGTTGTGTAGGTAGATGATGTTTTAGATGGTGCATAAGGTGGTGATGGTGAGTATGGAGTGGCTTGGGAAGGTGGTGTCATAGCTTCATCATCTCTTGTGAGATCCACAAAGAGTGGTTTTGAGGGTGGTTTTACGGTTATCCTAGGTTTCTTGGAGATTTGAGAGGTTGAACCATGTGTGGAGGACATGGTGTTTGTGTGATGGGAGGTTGAAGGTGAAGTGCAAGATAAGCTTGCAAGGGTGAGGCCTTATATAGGCAAGTTGGGTGAAATTTGAATTAAAGTTGATCCTATGGTGTAGGAGGGGAATCCTAGGGTGAATGTGAGGGTGCAAGGTTTGCAGGTTTGAGGTTAGGGTGATAGGGAAATAGGAGCATTAGGAAAAATCCGTTATACAGGGTCACGGCTCCGTTAAATACCCTACGGTACCGTTAAATTTAACGGTGCCGTCCCTATTTAGTGGTGCCGTGACACTGTTGGCACGAACTTTCCTTGCAGGCTAGTTTTGGGCAGCTAGGGGAATTTTCTAGGGGAACTAATTCCTGGAAATGAGAGTGCCTCAACTCACTAGGTACTTATTTTCCTAATATATCCATACAATGCTACATCTAGCACATAAAGATGATCATGCATTATACTTAAAGAATCATAAGCATGCAAGCATAAAGAACAAGATAAGGTATCATCCAAATGTCAAATAGAACATTTATGTAAGCATGCAAGATAATTTGGGCATTAATTCCTAATATTATCTATTAGTAATAAACCCTAGTGAGAGATATAAATCTCTTCCTAACTACTTATGACTTGAGCATTCCCCCTTCTTGTCACACTCTCGTCTTGAGTATTTGTCTCATTCTCATGAATAGGATCATCAAAGGGTGCATAGTGGGTGGTGAGTTTGGAAGTGAGGATGGTTGAGACATATGACTCGGTTATGGGTTTCATGACAGGTGTGAATAGGGAGTATTGAGGACCATGAAGGTAAGGGTGAAAGGTTATGAGGTGATGATAGAGACGGGTTAGGAACATCCCATAAGGTATCAATTTATTCTTGTTACCATTGAGATGTACAATTCGCTTAGCGAAGAAGTAAGCAAGATTGTAAGGTTGTTGGGTTAAGAGACAGTAAATCATATGAGCACAACACGCTGGGAGTTGTTCACGATTTCCTGTGAGACTTAGAACATTTTCTCGCAGGATGACTGCCCAAGAAAGTAGTTCATGACGCACTTCTTCCAAACGAATTTTCGTTGGATGTGGGTGAGGGTGAGTACGGATGATTTTGGTTAGTTCTGTTGGAGAGGGTATGTACGAACAGTACGGACTATTCTCCTCACGATAGTGAAAGAGAGACTCAAGACACCAATCTTCAGTATAGGCACATTGCCCATGATTGGGTATACTAAGGATTTGAGCAAATTGCTCAAGAGTTAGGACGAATTTGAAGTTTTTGACCCAAAACCAAAGTGACAAGGATTGATCCTCGTTACGTACGAGTTCAACTTGTCGGAAGAACTCCAACACAAAGCGAGGACAAATGTACTCGTTAATGTGGAGTAGACAATCGAATCCTATAGCTCTAAAGGAAGTGTTGATGTCCCGATGGTAAACTAGGGATGGATCAACGACACGGCCTTCATGAAACCGACGGGTTTCAAGATTGACATAGGCACGAATGTGGTTACCGGGTGTAGTGGGTTCACGTGAGATTTCGGGTGTATAGGTATCGGTTAGGAGATGATCAAAATCATATTCATGAGACATTTTTGTGTCCTATAAGAAAATAAAAAAAAATTAGAATAAAAACCAGTTGCATATAACACGTGCCTAGTGTGTGCCTATATGCAGACTATGTGGAGGTGCGGTAATTTCGACTCAAAAGAAAAATAATGAGATTACCCAAACACTCCTGATTTCACTTTATCTCAAACAAATATGTCGAAGAGTACATATTGATTATGTAATTCGAATAATATTTGTGAGATCATGAATGCATGAGAAAGTGTTTTTAGTTTGCATCAACAATGCATGAAAAAGAATAATTTCATGATCCTAATTTTGTGAGATTTTAAAATTGATGGAATTGGGGTGTTTTAGTGTTGATGACTTCTAATTTTGAAACATTCCTAGAGAAAGGTGAAAATCCCCAATTCAATTTTCATCAATGAACAAACCCTAGACTCAAAATTAGAAATAAATTTGAATGAGAAAACTTACAAATTATGTTGAAAAGGGTAAAATGATTGAGGATCTTGAAATCAATGTCTTGAATATGATCTTGAAGAGGTGTAATTGAGTTTTGGGTTGTGAGGTTAGGTTATGACAGTAATTGCTGAAGTTGTGAGGGTTTTGAATGAGTAATGTGGGAAAAGGGGACTGAAATACGAAATGTTCCAGATGCACGGTTCCACGGTACCGTTAAATTTAACAGTGCCGTGCCACATTTAGTGGAGCCGTGATCTGCTGGGACTGTTTTCTGTCCCATTTTGATTTTTGACGAATAAGTCTCGCTGTTTTAGTGAGATCTTATGACACAAGGAAAGACTTTGTACCTAACAAATTCTTATGACTAGGGGTTCCTAAACTTGACTAGACGAGATACACGGGATGACTTCAAGAGTCATGAGATTTATGGAATATGTTCCATTATTCCTAGACCTAGACGGAGGTAGTTAAAGGATTCTCGTTTGAGAGGTTTGGTTAGTATGTCAGCGATGTTGTCTTGAGAAGGAACTTTCTCAATGGAAATGTTTCCTTTCTGAACATTATCGCGAAGGAAGTGGTGGCGAATTTCAATGTGTTTAGTACGGGAGTGTTGGACAGGGTTTTTGCTCAAGTCAATAGCACCTTTATTGTCGCACATAATGGGAACATCATCTAAGTATATCCTATAATCGTTAAGGGCTTGTTTCATCCATAGTGCTTGCTGACATGCCTTTCCGGCGCTTACGTACTCGGCTTCGGTAGTGGAGATAGCAAGAGCCGTTTGTTTCTTGGAGAACCAAGAAGTTAGACAACAACCCATGAAGGTACAAACGACACTCGTGCTTTTTCGATCCACGTAATCTCCCGCATGATCAGAGTCGGCATAGACAACAGTTTCTATACCGGTCCCCTTGGGATAAAATAATCCCAAGTGTATAGTGCCTTTAATGTATCGGAAGATACGCTTAACCGCTTCAAGGTGAGAGGTTTTGGGATCCTCTTGGAAGCGAGCACAAAGGCAGACACTAAACATGATGTCGGGCCTACTTGCCATGAGGTATAGTAAACTACCTATCATACCTCTATACTTAGTGTTATCCACGGACTCACCTTCTTCATCTTTCGTGAGTTTTATTTCCGTGGACATGGGAGTTTTCATGGGCTTAGACTCTTCTAAACTAAACTTCTTAAGCATTTCCTTACTATACTTAGATTGATTAAAGAAGATACCATCTTCCATTTGCTTAATTTGTAGACCAAGGAAGAAATTTAATTCGCCCATCATGCTCATCTCAAACTCGTCATGCTTGATTTTAGAAAAATCATTGCACAGTTCTGGACAAGTTGAGCCAAATATAATGTCATCAACATATATTTGAACAATGATGAGATGTGAATCTCGTTTCTTTGTGAAAAGCGTGTTATCTACCACTCCCATGGTATATTCATGTTCAATCAAGAATGCTTTCAGTCTATCATACCAAGCTTTGGGAGCTTGCTTAAGACCATAGAGTGCTTTCTTGAGTTTATAAACATGATTCGGATATTCGAAATCAACGAATCCCGGAGGTTGAGCAACATATACCTCCTCGTTGATATAACCATTAAGGAATGCACTTTTCACGTCCATTTGGTACAATTTAAAGTCTAAGGCACACGCATAGGCAAGGAGTATTCTAATAGATTCTAATCTAGCTACAGGTGCATAGGTTTCATCATAATCTATTCCTTCTTGTTGGTTATAGCCTTGTGCTACCAACCTTGCCTTATTCCTAGTCACGACGCCATTTTCTTCGAGTTTATTCCTAAATACCCACTTAGTTCCTATGATGGTTTGATTTCTAGGAGGAGGTACCAACTCCCAAACTTGGTTGGCGGTGAATTGATTAAGCTCTTCTTGCATGGCAAGTGTCCAACTATCATCCTTAATTGCTTCACCAACATTCTTAGGTTCTACAGTAGATATAAAACAAAAGAAATTACTTTTGTTTTGAGCTTGTGACCTAAGGGTTCTTTGGTTTAGGCTTCCTATGACATTTTCAATAGGATGGTTCTTGGATTCCTTAACATTGACAATATCGTCAACTTCAACTATTTCATCCTCAATGTCATCATCTAAGGTTTTCTTGCCATTAACCTCAATGGCTTGTTCCTCATCTAAGTCATCATCCACCAAGGGTGATGTCTTAGTTGGAGGAGGGCTTTCATCGAATGTCACGTTGAGTGACTCTTCGACTTTCATTGTTTCCTTATTTAGGACAATGTAAGCTTTACTATTTTGGGAGTATCCTAGGAAGACACCTTCGTAAGACTTTGGGTCAAACTTGGTGAGGTAATCTTTAGTGTTTAATATGAAGCACTTGCTTCCAAACACTCTAAAGTAATCAAGAGTAGGTTTTCTACCTTTCATGATTTCATATGGGGTTTTTCCTAAGATAGGCCTAATTAAAATCCTATTAAGTATGTAAGTTGAGGTGTCCACCGCATTACACCAAAACTTTTGCGGAATTGATTGTTCATTCAACATCGTTCTACTCATTTCTTGTAGAGTACGATTTTTCCGCTCTACTACCCCATTTGATTGTGGAGTGCGTGGAGCTGAGAAATTGTGAGTAATACCATTAGCATCACAATATACTCCAAATTGCACTTCATTATCAAATTCCCGACCATGATCCGTCCTAATGGAAACTATTGTACATCCTAGTTGATTTTGGACTTTCTTACTAAAAACCTCAAATTCCTCAAAGGCTTGAGTCTTATTCTTAAGAAATCTAGTCCAAGTGAACCTAGAGTAGTCATCAACTATTACTAAGGTGTAGTAGTTTCCTCCGTAGCTCCGTACGGCGGATGAACCGAATAAGTCCATATGAAGGAGTTCTAGGCATCTAGAGGTTGAGACAATATTCTTAGCTTTGTGACTAGAATGAGCTTGTTTTCCAACTTTACAAGCGTCACAAAAGTGTTGATCAAACTTAATCTTAGGTAGATCTCTAACTAGTTCCTTAGATGCCAATGATTGTATCAAACGCATATTGACATGACCTAATCTCCTATGCCATAGAGTGGAGTTATCATCTATGGTTGCTAAGCATATCCTATCCTGAGGCTTATTTCCTATTTTCATGACAAATAGGCCATTTCTCCTAACTCCTTTGCCTATGGTTTTACCATCCTTAATGATCTCACTACCCTCTTCAGAGAATATAACTCTACACTTATTATCTACCATTTGACTAATGCTAAGCAAATTAAATCCTAAGTTATCTACATGCTCAACATTTCTAATAGTGAGGGAGTTATGAGTGATCGTACCTTTGCCAATAATGTTGCCCTTAAGTTTGCTACCGAAAGTGACATTACCTCCGTTGTATGCCTTGTATGATGAGAATAGACTTCGGTTGCCCGTCATGTGGTTGGTGCATCCACTATCCTTGACCCATTCGTCAGGCTCCAAGTCGATTCCCAATCATATCTCATTTGAAGCATGAGCCATTAGACACGTTTCATCCTTGGGCTTCTTTTCTTCATCATCACCGCTATCACTCCAGGTGCCTCCTATGAGAGCTCGTTGGTTGTTGAATATCGGTGGCTTGGGACACTCTCCTATGAGATGATTAGGATCTCCGCATCTAAAGCATTTCCTATCACTTGTCCCTTTCTTTTCAACATGGTTCTTTTGTGATGTCTTCTTCTCATCACGAGATTGCCTAACAAACCTACCTCTTCTCCTAAAGAACTTTTTAAAATCCCTAACCGCTAGTGCATATTCCTCATCTTCACTATCGGAACTCGAACATTCCTCATCACTAGACTCCTTCTTGGCTTTCAATGCTAGAGATCTAACTCTCTCGCCTTTGCCTTTGACTAATTCGGAGTCTTTCTTAATTATCATCTCGTGAACTTTCAAGTTTCCTATAAGTTCATCGAGTGACAATGCCGCCAAGTCCTTTGACTCTTCTATGGCGGTGACCTTTGCTCTCCATTTAGGATGTAGAGCTCTAAGAAATTTCCTAACATAGTTCTTACTAGAATAACCTTCATCAAGAGCTTTAAGACTAGTGATAATAGTATTAAATCTAGCAAAAGCATTATCTATTGACTCATTCTCCGAAATGGAGAATTGTTCATATTGTTGAACAAGAAGATCTATCTTGTTCTCTTTGACTTGGTTATTACCTTGGTGAGTGACTAACAAAGTTTTCCAAATGTCTTTTGCCGTATTACACATAAAAATTCTTTCAAATTCCTTTTTAGGCAAAGCATTATAAATCATCATTTTAGCCTCATTATTTTTGGCTAATTTCCTTTTAAGTTCATCACTTTGTTTATCATAAGAAACTATTTCATCCTTTTTAGTTTCCGGATTCTTTTGAATAGGTTGAAAATCACCCTCATTAATAACATGCCAAAGATCAATGTCTTTTGATTTCACATACGTTTCGAATCTTGTTTTCCAATAAATAAAACAATCGGTTTCGAAAAGTGGTGGTCTTTGCATAGATTGCCCTTCTAGATATTTGTCGGAATCCATTGATCGGTTCAAGCTTTAAAATACAATATACTTTAAAAACTTGACTGACGTGGCTCCTGATACCAATTGTGGGAAACTAGAAGGGGGTTTGAATAGTTTACCGGTTTAAAAACTTCTTTTAAAAATCTTGTTTTAAAAGTATGCTATTGGAAACTTTGATTCGAACTCTATGTGTAATCAAACAACACCAATATGAACTACAAACTAAGCTACGTAATAATAAAAAATAAAAGTAAAGAGTAGAGTTGGAAAGATCAAACCGAGACAAAGGATTTATAGTGGTTCGGCTACGAAGCTCTTCTTCTCCCTACTCCACTCCCCGAGTACCACACTCGAGAGTTTCAAGCACTATGTCAACAGCCTCCCTTAAGGCGGAGAAAACCGTACACGTCGCTTATCCTATTTCCGACACTAAGCTAGATGTCGAGTGCTAATCTTAGCTAGCATCAATCTACCAAGATCCACGTGACCAAATACACAAGCCCAATGGCTTCAAGAGATCACCAAGATCTCAACACGATCACAATGATCAACACTCACTTCACTCTACTCGACTAACACTATCCTAATGACCCTTGATCTTCTTGATCAATCGCACAAGCCCAATGGCTTCAAGAGATGTTCACTATCTCTATAGATCACACTTGATCTTCACTCTCACTCACAAAAAGAAAATAAACTTGATGTATGCTAAGACACAACAAGGTTGTAACAAATGTTACAAAAACCTATCAACTATAACTCTAGTATCTTCTTGATTACTTGAGTTCTTCTCTTGCCAATGAAGAGGGATGACAACACCTTGTATCAACTTGGATACTTGTGTTCTTCTCTTGCTAGTGAAGAGGTATGAAGAGGATCACTTGAAGGATGATTGGATCACTCTTGAAACAAAGAAAAACTAATCTAATTGACCCTTAGAAGTGAAAGGTGTGAGAGGATTTAGTTAAGGGATTTTTCTGTGTGTGAAGGATGCCTAAAACTGTGAAAGAGGTGGGTATTTATAGGCAAAGAAAATCTGAACGTTACAATTCAAAATGGTACGGACGGCTCCACTAAATGACCCACGGCTCCGTTAAATTTAATGGTACCGTGGAGCCGTGGTAGACTAGGACGCTCCAAATTTTGTCTTTTCTGGTGAAAACTTATTTGGGGAAGGTTGGAGCTGATTTTGGGGGGAAAAATAGCTGTTGTGATTTTCAAACTTATTTTTCCATTAAAACATTTCTTAATATTTCAAAAATAATTTGTCATGTGTATTTTTGAAAAAATGTTTTGTCCCATTTAAAATGTGAATTTTCAAAACATGAATTCACTTCTTTGATCAATAGTTAAAGTTGTAACTTTGTTCAAGAGTGATTTGTGTAGAAACGGGATCTTCCGATTAAAAACTTGTTATCGTTAATTTTAACGTAACGTGAGTTCACATTTTGTCATCCTCAAAACGTGAAGTAATCGAAAGATATAAATAACGTTTTTAGAACATTATTTGCATCAACATAGTATGTTAGTTAGAGTTATTCTAGGAAGAGATTTGTGTTTATGTCTACACACGTTTTCATAGAAGTCGTATTAGGGTTTCTTGCCTATAAAAGAAACATACGGCTGAGAGCACAACAATGTTTTGGTAATCGAATACAAAAGTAATCGCGTCTAAAACAGTCAACTTAAATCAACCACGGATGTGGTCAAATAAAGTCAAACCAATTGAGAACACAATACAATTTACCAAGGAGTACAGAATATTCCCGGGTCGTTAAGTCCCAGCGAGGTGTGTAAACTGAAATAAAACGAATCTGTGATCGGGTGATAATTGAACGGAAAAGGTTGGGAGTGATTAAACTAAAAAAATATAAAAGGAAATAGCTTAAAGAAGCTATATGAACAAGAACGTGAAAGCAAAATACTTAGAAACGTCTAAAATCTAAAAACGCGTACGTTTAAATTTAAATAAACGTAAACGTACGAAATAAAAAGTGAGTTTTAAGAAATAAAAAGCCTATGAATATGAAAATTATATTTTTACAATCCTAATAATAAAAGAAAATTATTGGAAAAAGAAAATTATTTATTTGACTTATTAATTAATTATTATTAATTAAAAACTATTTAATAATTATTTAAACTAATTAAAATTCTAATAAATACTAAAAGATCAAAGAAAAATCTGAAAATTTTTCTATAAATACTTTAAAGTGACAAGAAGATAAGAAAATTATAAAAACGAAAAATACTTAATTAAAAATTTAAAAAGATAAATTCTATTAAATAGAAGCTATCACTATCTTTTTATTTTTGTTTTTTATTAAGGACTAAAAATATAATTATATTTTTCCTAGATTAAGAATGACAAAAGAAAATTATGAAAATTGGATTTATATTTTTCTGATTAAAATTCTATTTATTATGATTTAATTACTATTTTAAATATTTTTTAACTATTTTAAATTCTAATAAATACTAAACAAACTCAGAAAATTATGAAAATTTTTTCTAAGTTAACTTATATGATTACAAAGATAAGAAAAATAAAAAGGTGGAATTAGCTTTTGTGGATAAGCTGCTATAAGCTTCACAGCTTATATAAGCTAAAACTAAAAAAAATAAAAGAAGGATAAATAGGATTGGAAAGGAAGCTATAACACAAAAGGCACCCGGGCAGAGTGGTTGGGTTTTTGGTGTGTTAAGCAAGAGGTCAGGGGTTCGAATCCTACTTGCACCACTTTTTGAACTATTTTATTTTTTTGAATTTTTTATTAAAACTGATTTAGCTAATGATAAGAAACATTTTTCATAATTGTGACTTAAGCTGGAACTCAATTAATAAGCTAGAAATAAGCAAAATGGGGCTGCAACTTCTAAATTAAGCCTAAGGTTTGACTAGTTGACTGATAAGCTAACTAAATAAGCTAGGGGGTTTAAAAACAAACTACAGGGATCTAAGGCATCTTAATAAGCTATAATCAATCTAAATTAAGCACTGGATAAGCCAGATAAGCACTAGGAGGGGGGGGGAAAAGATCTAGGGTCTGCTGCTATGTCTAGGAGCAGGGCAAAAATGGCTTTTTCAAGCCTGTGAAAAGCTGGTATAAGCTACTCTAAAAATCTGGCAAAAATTACTAACTAGAGATGAGCTATTGAACTTTAATAATCCTAATTTTTAGCTTCTACTAACTTAAATTAAAGGCTCTAGAAAATCTTGAAAATCTGTGAAACTATGAAAAACCAATTTTTAGACACTGCTATGCTAAGTTTTGACTGAGTTGGGTGATTCTAAGAACTAGGCTAAAGGCATTCCATTACAGATTGAAAATAGAATAAATAGCACCTGGGTAGTGGCAAAAAGGGCTCCAAATAAGCTAGAGCTTATAAGAGCTTGTTAAGGTAGTTTCACTGCCTTGTTTCTGCAGTCCCCAACTCCTAACCTGTAATAAGCTTCAAATCAACAAGAACATGCCAAAAACAGCTTAAACAAGCTATTTTAAGCTCAATCAAATCTGATAAAGGTGCAATGGAACAGTGGTAACCCAGTTTGACCCGTTTGACCCACTATCCCAAACACCCCTTTTGTCTTTGACTGTTTTAATTTTTAAGCTAAGAAAACCAAACTAAAGCTGAATTATCTAAATACAATTGAATCAAAAGCCACAAAGACATTAAAGAAGCAATAAAAACTGAAAATGAAACTCAAAAATAAGCTGATAAGCAGATTCGACCATAGTTGACTTTTTGTTGACTAATGTTGACTTTTTTACAAACTTAAATTAAAGTTCAGAAATACTTTTTATTAACTTATATAGGATCCAATAAGCTCTTATGAGCTTATTTGAACAGGTATAACAGCTTGATTCTTTAAAAACTTGTAAAGAAGATTTTGGCGGGAAAGTTTGTTAAGCAGAAATCTTGCATAAAACTTCAATTAAAAGATTAAATTACAACTGAAATTACTTTAATTATTCAAAAACTACAAAACCCAGAAAGAAATTATAACTAAAAATTAAACTACAACATTATTTTAACTACATTACACTAAAACTAACACCTACTAAAGTCTTCTGTGTGCTTCTTGGTGCTTTTATCACTTCCAAAATATCTCTTTGATTACTCTGAAACTATCCCAGCTGTCCATTTGCCTCAATTAAATCCAATCGTCCATGTGTAATTTTAGGCGACAAAGTCTTTTGAGCAGGTTTTAACAATTAAGGAATTTTGGGAGGTTATGTGAGGTGGAGGTGTGAGCTGGGGGGATAAGGTGGAAGGGTGAGGTGGTAGCAGGTGGCCAAAACCATGGTGGTTTTGTGACTCAGTGTGTGGGAGAGAAGGAGGGAAAAGGAAAACGGGGTAGTGGGTTTGACCAGGGAGTTGACCCGGTTTTATTATTTAAGGGAAAAGTGGGCCGGGTCAAAGGGTTTTGGGTTTGTGTAATAAAAAGGGTCCGTTTGTGTTGTAGTTATAACAAGGACCATTTTTGTTATTTGCTGAAAATGAGGGACTGAAAATGAAATTCTTCCAAAGTTATCACAAGGGTGTTTCTTGCCACATGTCAATAGTTCAAGGACCAATTTAGATAATTTCCCAATTTTGAAAATCGGGGACTTGTTTTGACAACTTTTAAAAGTTCAGGGACCTTTTATGTCATTTTTAAAAGTTGAAGGACCTGAACTGTCATTTCTTTAAAACTTTCATCCAAGGACCATTATTGTAAAGGTTGAATAGTTTAGGGACCTTGAATGATAATTTTCACACGAGGGACTGTTTTTGCCAATTATGCAAACTTAGCTCGTTTTCAACTGTTTTTAATCCTTTTGCACAAGAAACACATAAAAACACAATCAAATGATATTTCTTGTATTTTGAAGCATATTTGCATGTTTTTAAACGTTTTGGCAGTCTAAATGTGACAGAAATGATGAGTATTTAGACACTCATCAATCCCCCACACTAAACTATTGCTAGTCCCTAGCAATCTTTTATGAAGTTTTAATGGATTTTATGTCTCTTTACCAAAAGCCATCACTTCTGGAGTAGCCATTGTTTCAGTATGTGATACCTTGGTACAATGATAACCAAATGATTTTGAGCAAATCATCAGCTGTCAACGGGTTTGATTTGTCTTTACCAGAAGCCGTTTGCTTCTGGACTAGCCAACTCTTAGATAAAATACAGTTATTATCTTTGGTGAGCTGATTACCAATTATGGTTTTTCCACTGCCTTTACCACAAGCCATAACCTTGCGGGCTAGCCAACTCTTCACTTATAAGGATATGGTGAGTTGAATACCATACAATTTTGGGCAAATTGCAAGCCATAAACGGATTTGATTTATCTTTACCAAGAGCCGTTTGCTCCTGGATTAGCCAATCCTTATGTGGGTTAGACATGGCGGACTGATAACCATTTATTGCGTTCTAAGTGAGAAAAATTTTTAAAATTTTGGCCAAAATGGGGGTACTAGGGCACACATGTGACAAAATTCGCCAGAATTCCCCCCCACACTTAGAACTGAATATTGCCCTCAATATTCAAAGAACCGGCTGTTAAACCAACACTTAGAACGTGAAAGGGAAATACTGAATAGCCATTATTTTATATACACACACACATTTTTTTTTTATTTTTTATTTTATTTTATTATTTTTTTTTTTTTGAACATTTACATATATACAACCTGTGGGGCATCTCCCCCACACTTAGGTGGTAGAAAATAGAAAGAAGTCAAAAATATGGGTGAAAACCCATATGGTGCGGGCTAATGTTTTTGATCACCGAGTCACTAGCTAGACTCGATCCCCGAATTCATTTGTTCTTGGGGAAGCATGTGGAACAAAAAATCTCCATCGGACTTTCATTTAAGATGTTTGGATAAATATTGAAGTACTTGAAAGTTCCACTCCGATGAGATATACACAGAGATCCGGCTCATAAATGATAAATGAAAATGCCGGGATCAAAGATAGTGTCTTCATTCCCGAAGGAGTGAAGAACAGGAGAAGTCACCGTGTAGGTGAAGAAAAGAAAGAAAGTCATGATAAAAATCATGACTAACTCATCATCACTAGAAGGAGAATTCATGATTTCAGTATCATGAATCTCATCATTTAAGCTCATTTGATCAAGACATATTCTGGGTGGGAGGGATGGAATTTTGATATTAATCAAATTCTCAGTTTTGAGAACATCTCCCTCCGAAACACAAAGATTTTTTATGTCTAGATCAAAGTGGAAGTTATCATACTCCGGCGGAGGTATGATATGAGTGAGTTCAAAGGAGAACTCCTCGTAAAGAGAATCATTCACGTGATGTAAATCTGTGAACCCTTGTTCTATTATGGAATCATCACCTACCTCGTTCTGAATATCAAAGAGTGGATTTTCAGAAATTAAGGTGAATTCAGATTCGAATTCAAATAGAGGATTGGTGAAAGACGTTTTGAATGCTTTGGGAACAAGATGATCAATATTCTCTTTTGGACTGACGAGCTCAGAAGGTAGTTCCTCCACATGACTGATATCTCCACAAGATAAAGAATTTTCATCAGTATGTGAATCACTAAGCTTGGGGTTGGGATAAGAATTGAGTGATGGATCTTGATATAAGAGACTTTCGATTTCTTCCAGATTGGATTCGAAATCAAAGAGATCATCATCACTTCCTGATGGAAGTGGATCAATGTGAGTAAGTTCATCAGTAAACTCCTCAAGAAGAGGGTCAACATCAGAATGGGGCAGTGATGCCTCAACATACTCAACTTCTCCATAAGATGTATATTCATCGTTAGAATCGGAGAAAGTCTCAAAATGATCTTTTGAACACTCAAGAGGGGAAGGGATATCACACACATGATCAAGAATTCCCTGTGACTCACTTGGGATTGGGACAAGGTCCTCAACACTAGACTTTATTACTTTGTCCGATTCCTTTTCAGGAACAGTGTCAAGATGCTCGTCCCCCATAATAAGAGAATTAGTGGGAACCTCGGGTGTGATAACAACAGACTGAGTTTCAACTGATGAACTTGATGAATCATCATCAAAGATATCTTCATCATCACTGTCATCAGGAATGAAACGGAATCGAGAGCTAAATCTGGCTGCTTTTTGTATTTTAATTAATTCCCTAATAGAATTTTCACTGGCAATCTGGGAATCTAATTTAGCAACCTGCTCTTCAGTTAACAATTCTACCATGGATTTCTCATGTGAATTTTTAATGACGGGACATTGTGGGAGTGGGGAGTTGTCAAAACCGGAAGGTTGACATTGATAATCATCATGAGGACCCCCACAATATACACAAGAAAAACTGGGAGCATTCTGAAATGCTTTTTTATTAAACTCCTCAGCTCTTTTCACTAAATCTAGAAGCTCTAGATAAGTGTCTTGCTGGGTTTGCTGAGGAGTTTGAGTTACTTGGCACTGTGGAGGTTGGTCGTGATATGGATCGTCGTAATTGTTACAAGGAAATGGATTCCCTGTTTGACAATCAGAGCTGAAGTGTGGACCTCCACAATACTCACAAGAAAAGTTTGGTGTATTTTGATACGATGCATCATTGATATTTGGACAATATGATACTTGCTCGTATGAATGTGATGGGTAATTGGAGAAATTTGAAGAGTCGTTGAATGAGTTCAGATCAGGATCATAAGAAAATGAATTCCTCGAACCACAAAACAAACAACTTCCGTCTCGAATATCATTACCACATTGTTCACATGTACACCAATGACATGGCAAACCGAAAAGCGACTCACCACAACCAACACAAGGAATAAAATCCGGAGGTGGGACAAGTAGTGTGCTCTGAGAGCTAGGAATTTCCACCACTTCCGTTATGGTCTCTGGTTTTTGTTTTTGAATAACGTGAAGATTGGGCAAGTCGTTCTTTTTAGTCACTGTTCTAAGTTCTGTACGTTTGCTTGACAAACTTTTAACCGTAAATCCTGAAAGGTTAGGATCGATTCTCGATGGTTTGTCATTAATAGCACGTATCTCGGGCTGTGGAGGGTGGTAGGAAGGACTTTGAGAATCCTTGAGAGTCTCTTTAGTGGATAATTCACACCAATAACAAGATCCACGATCCTTTGGTGCATGCTTTTCACACCGCTCACACGCACACTTAGAACAATGATGGCTGTCAATCAACGGGCTTTTACAATCAAAACATTTGTACCCGAGAGACGCCATAGAAGAAAGGTATAAGAAGTTTTAGAATCAAATGGATAGAGGGTAAAGGGATAAAGAATCAAAAAGAGTAAGGGGTAAAGATGAATATTTTTGGGTTTTTTTTTTTTTGTGTTCGTTGAAAACTTGAATAAAAATGTTTTTGGCAATCGTTTAGTCAAACGAATTAACTTCACGATAATTTTGGTTTTTTTTATGAAAATAAGAAAATATGAACAAAGATGGTAAATATACAATGGATGTATATTCAACAATCACTGATGCTTCAAATTCGTTCAACGCAGCACACCTCCCCGGCAGCGGCGCCAAAATTTAATCGCGTCTAAAACAGTCAACTTAAATCAACCACGGATGTGGTCAAATAAAGTCAAACCAATTGAGAACACAATACAATTTACCAAGGAGTACAGAATATTCCCGGGTCGTTAAGTCCCAGCGAGGTGTGTAAACTGAAATAAAACGAATCTGTGATCGGGTGATAATTGAACGGAAAAGGTTGGGAGTGATTAAACTAAAGAAATATAAAAGGAAATAGCTTAAAGAAGCTATATGAACAAGAACGTGAAAGCAAAATACTTAGAAACGTCTAAAATCTAAAAACGCGTACGTTTAAATTTAAATAAACGTAAACGTACGAAATAAAAAGTGAGTTTTAAGAAATAAAAAGCCTATGAATATGAAAATTATATTTTTACAATCCTAATAATAAAAGAAAATTATTGGAAAAAGAAAATTATTTATTTGACTTATTAATTAATTATTATTAATTAAAAACTATTTAATAATTATTTAAACTAATTAAAATTCTAATAAATACTAAAAGATCAAAGAAAAATCTGAAAATTTTTCTATAAATACTTTAAAGTGACAAGAAGATAAGAAAATTATAAAAATGAAAAATACTTAATTAAAAATTTAAAAAGATAAATTCTATTAAATAGAAGCTATCACTATCTTTTTATTTTTGTTTTTTATTAAGGACTAAAAATATAATTATATTTTTCCTAGATTAAGAAAGACAAAAAAAAATTATGAAAATTGGATTTATATTTTTCTGATTAAAATTCTATTTATTATGATTTAATTACTATTTTAAATATTTTTTAACTATTTTAAATTCTAATAAATACTAAACAAACTCAGAAAATTATGAAACTTTTTTCTAAGTTAACTTATATGATTACAAAGATAAGAAAAATAAAAAGGTGGAATTAGCTTTTGTGGATAAGCTGCTATAAGCTACACAGCTTATATAAGCTAAAACTAAAAAAAAAATAAAAGAAGGATAAATAGGATTGGAAAGGAAGCTATAACACAAAAGGCACCCGGGCAGAGTGGTTGGGTTTTTGGTGTGTTAAGCAAGAGGTCAGGGGTTCGAATCCTACTTGCACCACTTTTTGAACTATTTTATTTTTTTGAATTTTTTATTAAAACTGATTTAGCTAATGATAAGAAACATTTTTCATAATTGTGACTTAAGCTGGAACTCAATTAATAAGCTAGAAATAAGCAAAATGGGGCTGCAACTTCTAAATTAAGCCTAAGGTTTGACTAGTTGACTGATAAGCTAACTAAATAAGCTAGGGGGTTTAAAAACAAACTACAGGGATCTAAGGCATCTTAATAAGCTATAATCAATCTAAATTAAGCACTGGATAAGCCAGATAAGCACTAGGAGGGGGGGAAAAAGATCTAGGGTCTGCTGCTATGTCTAGGAGCAGGGCAAAAATGGCTTTTTCAAGCCTGTGAAAAGCTAGTATAAGCTACTCTAAAAATCTGGCAAAAATTACTAACTAGAGATGAGCTATTGAACTTTAATAATCCTAATTTTTAGCTTCTACTAACTTAAATTAAAGGCTCTAGAAAATCTTGAAAATCTGTGAAACTATGAAAAACCAATTTTTAGACACTGCTATGCTAAGTTTTGACTGAGTTGGGTGATTCTAAGAACTAGGCTAAAGGCATTCCATTACAGATTGAAAATAGAATAAATAGCACCTGGGTAGTGGCAAAAAGGGCTCCAAATAAGCTAGAGCTTATAAGAGCTTGTTAAGGTAGTTTCACTGCCTTGTTTCTGCAGTCCCCAACTCCTAACCTGTAATAAGCTTCAAATCAACAAGAACATGCCAAAAACAGCTTAAACAAGCTATTTTAAGCTCAATCAAATCTGATAAAGGTGCAATGGAACAGTGGTAACCCAGTTTGACCCGTTTGACCCACTATCCCAAACACCCCTTTTGTCTTTGACTGTTTTAATTTTTAAGCTAAGAAAACCAAACTAAAGCTGAATTATCTAAATACAATTGAATCAAAAGCCACAAAGACATTAAAGAAGCAATAAAAACTGAAAATGAAACTCAAAAATAAGCTGATAAGCAGATTCGACCATAGTTGACTTTTTGTTGACTAATGTTGACTTTTTTACAAACTTAAATTAAAGTTCAGAAATACTTTTTATTAACTTATATAGGATCCAATAAGCTCTTATGAGCTTATTTGAACAGGTATAACAGCTTGATTCTTTAAAAACTTGTAAAGAAGATTTTGGCGGGAAAGTTTGTTAAGCAGAAATCTTGCATAAAACTTCAATTAAAAGATTAAATTACAACTGAAATTACTTTAATTATTCAAAAACTACAAAACCCAGAAAGAAATTATAACTAAAAATTAAACTACAACATTATTTTAACTACATTACACTAAAACTAACACCTACTAAAGTCTTCTGTGTGCTTCTTGGTGCTTTTATCACTTCCAAAATATCTCTTTGATTACTCTGAAACTATCCCAGCTGTCCATTTGCCTCAATTAAATCCAATCGTCCATGTGTAATTTTAGGCGACAAAGTCTTTTGAGCAGGTTTTAACAATTAAGGAATTTTGGGAGGTTATGTGAGGTGGAGGTGTGAGCTGGGGGGATAAGGTGGAAGGGTGAGGTGGTAGCAGGTGGCCAAAACCATGGTGGTTTTGTGACTCAGTGTGTGGGAGAGAAGGAGGGAAAAGGAAAATGGGGTAGTGGGTTTGACCAGGGAGTTGACCCGGTTTTATTATTTAAGGGAAAAGTGGGCCGGGTCAAAGGGTTTTGGGTTTGTGTAATAAAAAGGGTCCGTTTGTGTTGTAGTTATAACAAGGACCATTTTTATTATTTGCTGAAAATGAGGGACTGAAAATGAAATTCTTCCAAAGTTATCACAAGGGTGTTTCTTGCCACATGTCAATAGTTCAAGGACCATTATTGATAATTTCCCAATTTTAAACACCAGGGACTTGTTTTGACAACTTTTGAAAGTTCAGGGACCTTTTATGTTATTTTTGAAAGTTGAAGGACCTGAACTGTCATTTCTTAAAAACTTTCATCCAAGGACCATTATTGTAAAAGTTAAATAGTTTAGGGACCTTGAATGATAATTTTCACACCAGGGACTATTTTTGCCAATTTCTGAAAGTTCAGGGATTGAAACTGCCAATTATGCAAAATATGTTCGTTTTCAATTGTTTTTAATTCTTTTGCACAAGAAACACATAAAAACACAATCAAATGATATTTCTTGTATTTTGAAGCATATTTGCATGTTTTTAAACGTTTTGGCAGTCTAAATGTGACAGAAATGATGAGTATTTAGACACTCATCAAAAAGTTAATAAAAGATCCATAGAGGATCATAGTTCATTAGTCATTGTCTTCTTCACATTCTTATATTTAGTTTCCGCATAAATATAAGTTTGTCATACAGAGATTTTTATTGGCTCAAAGATCAATCAAGGCCTCGATCCTACAAGTTGGAAAGAAAAAGACAATGCGAACTCAGGAGGAGGAAAGAGAAATGTATACTCCTGAAGAGAGACAGGATGCCATACATGATTTGGTTGTGCAACTTAGAAAGAAGCAGAAGGGAGAGTACAAAAAGAACAGGTTCCTACCTTTGTGTGTTCATTGTTCTCCTTAAGATTATTCATTATATTCGGCGTAGTGATTAATTTTGTTTCAATTCAAGAAAAAAAAAAGATCATTGCTCAACAGGGATTCAACAATTTATTTTACGTAAAAACAAATAGAAAAAAAGAGTGACCTTTGAAAAAAGGTAGGAACGGTCGCTTCTTTTGAATGGTGACTTCATAGACCATGCAATAGCTCTTGGAATCACATTAGGGTCTTTACTCCACCAACGTTCAGATCTTTCAAAAGACTCGAGTATCCAAATCTAAAAAAATTGTAAAACACAAAGATATCAATCAGTCCATCAAAATGTTCGGCTGAAAAATATATTATTAATAAAAAGAAATACAAAACTGGAAAGCAAATACAAATCCAGACAAAGTATAGGTCGGAACATATTTTGGGTTTTTCTTCAATACTAAAAGGTGGTTATCCGTGTGCTTATCCATTACATTATGAAGTTGGTCATATAAATGGGTCCAAATATATTCACCCCACGGAAATGCATTCCAAGCTTCTAGGTTTTCAACCAACCTCATCAATGTGTCATCAACTTGGCATGTCAATAAACGACCCATAAAGATCACCTCTAAGACTAACAAAAGAGATATCCGTATTTCGTCTTCATCACATAGCTTGCGAAACTGCTCTTCATCCTCGATGACACCAATAAGGTCTAAGTTGGTTACAATCAAACCTCGCTTGTCAGGAAACACCCTATCACGAAATTTGAGAGCACTAGAAGTGTATAACTCAAAGCTCACACTTCCAAACCGCAACCCCGTCATTAGACAAAACTCAGGACGACCAAAATGCAGAGTATGTCCATCTAGGTAATAGATAAAGGGCATATCATAATGAGAGTTGTCCACTCTTCTTTGTTTCCGTACCATATAGTCAATGAGGTGTGTTTCATGTTCAAAGTATAACAGATCCAACCATTTTCCAAAGCAGGTACTCCTAAACAAGTTTCGTCGTTTTGCGTCTAATTTCTGATTTATCAACCAAAAGTAGATGAGTTTGCTACTAATGATTAGTTTAGCTTCATAGTCCTAAAAGGAAAAAATATGTTAACTCAGAACATACAATTCATAACAAATTAAGTTTGAAGACATGTATACAGCCGGCGTAAACACTATCATAAACAGTTCAAATGATTACAGCTTAACTACAACCACTTAGTATTGGACCATAAGAAGAGGGTGTTTTGCTTATGACCTTATTTCATTCAGGCATGGCGTATCAGATACAACCCAAAATCGTGGCTTATCAAATACAATCCAAAACAAAAATCAAATCATAATCCACATAAAAGCATAAACAAACAAACAACACTATATTATACCAGATAAACAAAAATCAATAACGATACAAAACAAATGTAATAAAGATTCGTAATACGCTTTACATACCATATTATACCACATTTTTCCTAATCAAACAAACAATCGATGGTGTTAAATGATTTTATTGAAACACTGTTCAATGAACAGTTAATCTGTTTTCAGATGACAATCAGGGAAAACAATGGTAGTAGATTGGAGATTGAAATAATAGTGTAACAAGATAAACAAGCGCGAACATAAACCGAGTTTATTTTTTTTTTGACCGTGACTGTGAAACGAGATGGAGGGAAGAAGTGTATAGAGGAGACACTGTTTGTTTTTAAAAAAAAAAATTTCGAATACGGTATGAACAGTAGTGAAAGCAGTGAATAGTGTAAAATTTGTGAAATGACCAAAAAACCATCTGTAAAGTATACGGTTGCCCAACAAATAAAAGTTGCCCAAAATACAATACGTGACACGTGTCACCATTTCATGCAAGCCGCTGTATTATACGAGTTGCCCTGGTCTAAGGGGAGAATTTCGTGAGATCGGGGCGAATAGTCTTAGCACTTGGGCAACCGGGGTATTTTAATAATTATCCCATTACTTAAACCTAAAAATTGGATCTTGTAGAGATTACATGCAATTATATTTTTAGGGTTTTGTTTATTTTTTTTTAAAACCCTAATATGGGTCGATACCTATATATTAAAAATTAGGGTTTTAGTTTTTTAATTAAAACTTGAGAAACCCTAGGATTGCATGAAAATTTTTAGGGATTAATTAGTGAGTACCGTATGTGATGTTACTAATTAATTAGATACGTACATGAGATATTGACATGATAATATGGAATGCATGATTATGTGATCAATATGGTATCCTTGACAAATCTTGCATATTTGTCATGGTTTGATTTGTATGATTTTGTATTGAATTATATGCTACATGATTTAAATAAATCTTAAATTGGGGAAGACCTCAATATATATTAATTAAAAAGTTATGTGCAATGTGGTATCTAACTAACCAAAACTTACGCGGCCAAGTTATTTGGCGTCTGTGGACCATTGGGCACAATGAGCTCGAAAACCAATGGGAGTTATGTTAGTTACATACATTTAAAATTTCACATAGAATTAATATTAGGATTTATTGAAAAAGGTTTGCATGTGGCTATATGATATCGTGGATGATCATATATTTGTTATTATGTGTTTATTTATTTTTTGTAATTACTTGATCTTTTGTGTTTATATATTATGATGGATTGCAACACACAAGAGGGTAATTTTCATAATAAAAATAAATAAGACTAATAACTATGAAACCTTTGTAGTAATTTTATTTATTGCCAAGTCTTATGTGCCGACAGTGGTTCGCTTCGCACGGTAATTTGCTCCCAGGCGAGACTAGCAATTAATAAATTATTACATAAAATTGTTTTAGCAAGAAAATCATATTTTTTTAGTTGATTGATTGCAACTGTACAAAAGTGGTCGAAGCGGCGGACCTATTATTGACAAACTATAAAGTGGGTTTAAGGTTGGCTCACATTAAATTGTGACCTTAGAGGGGCACGGTTTTAACCAGCTTCGGCGGCTGTCGTCCCTCCGCTCGCCTGTGCGTCAATAATAGACTTACCAAGTACACCATGAAAAAGTACGAAGCATCTTAAGGCAATGTTGTAATTTGGTCAACGCCTCAATTAAAAAATTTGATGATTTGAGCTACGAATAAGTAAACGGTTTTGTTTTTGCAAACATATATGATACAAAGATGAATGCATGACATCTTTGTACATATTTTTTTTGATTTTACACATCAAAATTTATTACCCTTTAAATTTAAGTTATATGCCACCCAACTACAAAAAGAAACACCTAAGGTTTCATCCTACATCACTAGCAGCCAAAGCTGAATGTTGATGTTCAAAGGGTGGTCATCTAAGGGTAAATTGAGTACTTTATTGCTAGCAGCCAAAGCTGAATGCAATAAACAGACGTCAATTTACTGTTTCTTAAGTTGGTTAACTTAATTGGGCACTTTCATTACTAGCAGCCAAAGCTGATGTAATGGAACGGCGCCAAGGCATAAAGATTTGGGGATGAAACATTGTTAGACTTAAAGTTTTGTCATATGTTGGAATTGCACTTCTTTCTTTGTACAAGGACTAGTTTAGTCATGTTAGCTAAATTATCTTTGTATTCTTGTAATAAATACCCTCCTATGTCAACACTAGGAGGGTTGGAGATTCATTAATACAAAAGAGGTGTGTGTGTTTTCTCTAGCTTCTCTCTAGAAAAACATACACACCTCGACAGTTAATAAACCGAATATCATGTTTAATCTTTAGTTCGTGTTTATTGTGTTTCTCCCACCTCCCGTATGTGAATCTTGACCTCTACAATTGGTATCAGAGCTAACCGGGTGGCTGCTCGTGGTGTTTTTAAGGTGATAAAGGTGATTTTTGTTGTGTTTTATCTCGGTTTTTCTTCATCTTCTTCATCAGCCGAGTCTAGTGCTATATTTGTGTTCGATTTGTGTTTAAATGAACCCAACAGTTGCGTTTTTATCATCAAAAACGTGAACTTTTGTGGTTTTTTTTCTGGATTCGTACGCAAATTTAAAGATTAAAAGTTGTGTTTGTTTGTGATTTATCGAGTTGGGTTGTGAAGGTTTGCTAGTTTTCACTCATATCTTGGTTTGGATGATCAAAATTTTGTGTTTGTTCTTGGTCTCTAGATCGATTATCATCAAGAAATCTTGGATAAGATTTGTTTTTGGATTATAATTGATTATTTTAGTCCTTGAATTATTGATGTGTAAGTCAAGTGGGTGAAAAGTTGTCTGTGAAAGCGTGGGCTTCTAAGAAAAAGGACATAAAGTGGTGAAAAGCAGACTTTCGAAATTCAGAAAGTCAACAAAAGTTTCGAAATTGCCATTATTCTCGCAATTGCTATTTCTCTCGAAATTGCAACAGTTTCGCATTTGGTTATTCCTTCGGAATTGGTCATTTCTTCGGAATTGGCTGACAGCCTCGCAATTGAACTCTCTCGCAATTGCAAAAAAAAAAAAAAAAAAAAAAAAGTATTTTGGCGGGAAAATTTGAGTAAAATTTAATTTTCACAGGAGACTTAACGGTCAGTTTTTACGCGAGATTCAAATTCTGGTACAAGAGTGAAAATTTTGGCCCAAAATTCAAATTTTTTGGCCAAAATTCGAATTTTTCGGGGAATTTTTGGCGTAAAAATTTCTTAAACTCAAATTTTTCCAGCATCATTAGAATGTCATTTTATGGCATATTTCACACCAAAATCACAAATAATATTATCGGACTGCACCTTCAACATCACCACGTATAGCCGAAAAGATCCTGATCAAGATTCACAATCAAATGACAATAGTTAAATTATTAGCTGTGACTACGGGGATGATTCGTTATTATTTATTTGGGTTTGAAGTAAGGTTTTACGGATGCGTGTACTTAGCTCATCTTCTTTCTTTCTACCCTACCGCGAAGATGACTTGTTTGGGCATATATTAATGGTGACGAAGACTTGGATATCTAGTTATTTTTGTGATTCTCTCTCTATTCTCACAAAGTAGCTATCACTTTAAGGAATTACGTTGTAGTGCTCAGTGTCTCACGTAGTTGAGGATATGTCAAGAGGTTTTGTACTAATACTTCTGTTAAGGGTATAGGGTACACCGTTCTTAGTCACATGGATAGTACAAACTTAAGTCACAAATCTGGGCAATTTTACTTCAGTCTCAAATTCGTCATAGTAGGTTTTCTCCATCAGTAGTCATTACATGAAGCCGTTGTTTTTGATAAAGGAGGTTAGATTGGGTTTGTCGAAATCTTCTCACAAGCTGACTGGGTTTAATGATAAAGTGCTTCCAGTTAATACTTTACGTACACATCGTTATGCTGATTCCGATATATCGTAACCAACAGGGGAGAGAAATGTGTACATCAAGAACAAGTTCACGTGATCGGGCTTAATGATTTATGAAATGATTTGTGTCGGAGATTGGTTGATTCTATGTCTTATCTTCCACTCATCTTTTTCTCCGTACTTCTACCTTTTCCATCTTCAACAATTTCGGGCAATAAAATCAAGAATGATCAGTGGTTCAACTTGTTACTTTGGTGTTATCATTTCATGTGTACGTTATGGGCTGATTTATCAAATGAAAGATAACTGGGATGCATTTGGTAAGATGAAGATGTTGATACCTTATTCCCTTGAACAGATAATCGTGAAGAAGGACGAGTCTACAGTCTACTCAACAGATAATCGTAAAGAAGGACGAGTCTACAGTCTGCTCTACATTTTCCGCTGCATGTTAGAAGACTAAAGACGAAATGCATTTAATTATCAAAAGACTTCTTCAGATTCAGGGCAATCATCAGAAAGGTTGTCAGTTTGGGGGAGAGCACTAATTAGGGGAGAGCACTCAGGGCACTCTGAATTAAACCCCTAATTAGATTTGCTCACATGGTTCGTCTGCAAGTAAAGAAATGAAAGCTGAGAAGATTCTACAAACTGAACGAAGTAATGATGTTTGAAGACTATTCTCTGTGCTTATGGTTTATATTTTACTTGTAGGGAACATTGTAAGCAATTCCCATATGACTTCACTTTGGGGAGAGATTGTTAGACTTAAAGTTTTGTCATATGTTGGAATTGCACTTCTTTCTTTGTACAAGGACTAGTTTAGTCATGTTAGCTAAATTATCTTTGTATTCTTGTAATAAATACCCTCCTATGTCAACACTAGGAGGGTTGGAGATTCATTAATACAAAAGAGGTGTGTGTGTTTTCTCTAGCTTCTCTCTAGAAAAACATACACACCTCGACAGTTAATAAACCGAATATCATGTTTAATCTTTAGTTCGTGTTTATTGTGTTTCTCCCACCTCCCGTATGTGAATCTATACCTCTACAAAGATGCTTACATTTTGCAACTGATGTTGGCAATATAATGTAAGTCCCAAGATTTCTAGGAATTGCAATTTGACATTGGCAATTGGGTGATCCCGTACCTTATTGAAATGTTTAGGATCCTAGTTTTCAGTGAAAATTAAATGGTTTATTTAACCAATGGGTGTTTAATTTTCATGAAATGTTTAATTATCGAAAGTACTAACTTTTGAACTTTTTTCTGTAGAAATGGCCCAACCCGGAAACTCGTCAAACTTAACCTCTTGTTTCAAGATGATGCTTGAAAAAGAGAAATTGACTGGGACTAAGAATTTTAACGATTGGTATCGCAATCTAAGGCTTGTTCTTAGGATTGCCAAACGTTATGAATGTCTTACTGAGGACCTTCCGGTTGCTCCTCCTGCAAACTCGCCTAATGAAATACTTAGGGAGTTCAATGAAGCTTATGACAAGCACAATGATGCGGCTTGTCTCATGTTATCGGGAATGGACACTCAACTGGTAAAACAGTTTGAGAAATATGGCCCAAAAAACATGATTGAGGAACTGACACGTATGTTTCAGAAACCTCCCATGGCTGAATTGTATGATGTACTTGACAGCTTAGGCAAGTGCAAGCAGGACGCAACAACTCCCGTAAGTACTCATGTGCTTGAAATGAAAGGTTATCTTGACCAACTAGATGCACTTGATTGCGGGTATGTGGAAGACGTTAAAGTTGGCCTCATCAACAAATCCCTCAATGAGGAATTATATGGTGACTTCGTGCGCAACTTTAACATGCATTGCAAGGGGAAGACTTTTTCTGAATTGCATGCAATGCTCATTGAGCATGAGAAGGGACTCAATAAGAAAGCTCCTACACCTGTTGTTATGGCAATAAGAGGTGGTAGAGTAGCTAAGCCCGGTAAACCGAAGCATGTGAACAAGAAAGGAAAGGGCAACGCTGACAAGGGCAAGCAGATTGTGACCTATCAGCAAAAGCCAAAGAAGCAGAATCCTCCTCCCAAGAAAGATCATCCTAAAAAGGATACGGCTGCTTGTCACCACTGCAATACTCCTGGACATTGGAAGAGGGACTGTCCACTGCTACTTGAGGAGTGTCGCAAGAATAAGAATGCCAAGGCTGGGCAGGGCGCCAGCACTTCAGGTATTTTTATGGTTGAATTGTTTTCTTTTCCTCGTAAGCAAAATGCATGGATATATGATACAGGATGTGGTACTCACATTTGTAATACATCGCAGGGGCTTAGAGGAGCGAAGAAGCTGAACTATGAGGAATGCTACTTGTACGTGGGAAATGGAATACGTGCAGTAGTAGAAGCCATAGGGACTTTTGAGCTAGTTTTACCTTCTGGTTTAATATTAGTTTTGAACAATTGTCATTACGCACCTTCTATTGTTAGAGGTGTCGTTTCAGTTTCTTTGTTATTGGATTTGGGTTTTAAGCATACTTTTAATGATAATGGAATTTCTGTTTCTCTAAATTCTATTTTTTACTTTAATGCTATTCCATTAAATGGTGTGTTTGAAATTGACATGTAGAACCATGTATCCAATAGAAATAATTCAATGTATAGCATCGGAAATAAGATAGTCAAGTCTAACTTGGACTCGTCTTATTTATGGCACTGCCGTCTTGCCCACATAGGCAAGAATCGCATGGAAAAGCTGCAACACGATGGGCTTTTGAAAAATATCAATGATGATTCAGTTGATAAATGCGAATCTTGCATATCTGGGAAGATGACAAAAAAACCTTTCCATAGCAATATGGAAAAGGCTTCGGCTCTACTTGGATTAATACACACGGATGTGTGTGGTCCACTTAGACATGTGTCTAAATGCGGTGCTGTCTACTTCTTGACCTTCACGGATGACTATAGTCGTTATGGTTATGTTTATTTACTTAAACATAAACATGAAGTCTTTGAGACATTCAAGGTCTTTAAAAATAAAGTAGAATTACAACTCGGAAAGAAGATTAAGGCGCTTCGATCCGATCGTGGTGGTGAGTACTTAAGCCAAGAGTTTAAGGATTATCTGGGTGAGTGTGGCATTGTGCAACAACTCACTTCTCCTTATACGCCACAGCAAAATGGTGTATCTGAAAGGAGAAATCGTACCTTGTTAGATATGGTACGATCCATGTTTAATCTTACAACTCTTCCCTTATCCTTTTGGGATTATGCTCTTGAAACGGCTGTTCACGTGTTGAATAGGATTCCAACTAAGAAGGTTGATAAAACTCCATATGAAGTATGGACTGGAAAAGCTCCCAACTTTTCTTACTTAAAGGTCTGGGGTTGTGAGGCGTTTGTTAAACGTGACTCACCTGACAAACTCCAACAAAGATCTGTTAAGTGTATCTTCGTAGGATACCCTAAGGAAACGAAGGGTTACTACTTTTACTTCCCACCTGAAAATAAGGTCATCGTGGCTAGGTACGGTGAATTTCTTGAGGATAATCTAATATCTCAAGAAATCAGTGGGAGAGTGTATGATCTTGAAAATGATCATGAAGATACGTCACCTTCTGAAGGCACTAACACACTTCCTGTGGAACCTGAAAGTTTAGGTCCTCCACCTGAAGTAGAAGTGGTACCCATCCGTAGATCTTCAAGATCTGCTAAGGCTCCTGACCGTCTATGTTTAAACATAGAGGATGAGGAATCTACACTATTGGATCACATTGATGAGCCAACTAGTTATAAGGCTGCCATTAATAGTCTTGAAAAGGACAAATGGCAAGTAGCCATGGATGGGGAAATGCAATCCATGAAAGACAATAAAGTCTGGATTGAAGTAGACCTTCCACCCAATGCTAAGGTAGTTGGGTGTAAGTGGCTCTTCAAGAAAAAGACTGACATGGATGGTAATGTACACACCTACAAGGCTCGTTTGGTGGCCAAAGGCTTTACCCAAACATACGGTGTTGACTATGAGGAGACATTTTCTCCTGTGGCCGACATTAGAGCTATTAGGATTCTTATAGCCATAGCTGCCTACTATGACTATGAGATTTGGCAAATGGATGTCAAAACCGCCTTTCTGAATGGTCGCCTAGATGAAGATATCTATATGGCGCAACCTGAGGGGTTTGTGAATCCACAATTTCCTGAGCGTGTATGCAAACTTCAAAGATCCATTTATGGATTGAAGCAAGCATCCAGGCAATGGAATAAGAAATTTGATGAGGAAATCAAGAAGTTTGGATTTACTCAAAATTTCGATGAGCCATGTGTATACCACAAAGTTAGTGGGAGTAACACTACTTTTCTTGTCCTATATGTCGATGACATATTAATCATGGGAAATCACATACCAAGCCTTAATGAAGTTAAGGATTATCTTGGTAATTGCTTTGCCATGAAGGATTTAGGAGAAGCAGCGTATATCCTTGGAATCAAGATCTATCGTGACAGATCTAAACGGTTAATCGGATTAAGCCAAAGTGCTTACATGGATAAAATATTGAAGAGATTCAATATGAAAAATTCCAAGAAGGGATATTTGTCCATGCAAGTGGAACACGGCTTATGCAGCGAAATGTGTGCTTCTACACCTGAAGAGGTGGCATACATGAAGAAAGTTCCGTATGCTTCGGCAGTAGGATCTATCATGTATGCAGTTAGATGTACAAGGCCAGATGTGGCATTCGCTCAAAATTTGACCAGTCGTTATCAGCAGAATCTAGGAAAAGATCACTGGCATGCTGTAAAGAACATTCTTAAGTAGTTAAGGAATACTAAAGATATGTTTCTTGTTTTCGGGGGAAATCCAAACGCAGAACTGAATGTTACAGGTTTCTGCGATGCGTCCTTTCAGACTGATAAAGATGATACGAAGTCTCAGACGGGTTACGTTTTTGTCATAAATGGAGGAGCTGTGGACTGGAAGAGTAAGAAGCAGAGCACAACGGCCATGTCTGCTATAGAATCTGAGTACATTGCTGCATCGGAAGCAGCACAAGAAGCTGTTTGGATAAGGAAATTCATTAAGGATCTTGGAGTGATGCCTTCAATAGAATTACCTATAAATGTGTATTGCGACAACTCTGCTGCAATCACATTCGCCAATGAACCTGGAGTTATGAAAGGCGCCAGACACTTTAAAAGAAAGTATCACTATGTTCGAGAACAAGTCGATGATGGTGAAATAAAAGTACTCAAAGTTCACACAGATGACAATCTGGCTGATCCTTTCACAAAGGCATTACCTAAGGAGACGTTTAATCGTCATGCTCAGGGTATTGGTCTTCGTTTAGCAGATAGTTTCATGTAAATCTGTTGGATTAGTATTTCGATAGGGACGTGTAAACAATTATTATTTTAATGAAATAAAGTGCGGATAACGTTTATTATCATTATTAATATTTGTGTCCTATATTTGAATGTTTAAATCCGTGAATAATTTATTTATTCTAAATAGTCCGTTGTCAATTAATAATATGGGAATATTATTGAACTAAGACAAATGTGAGGATTGGTAGAATGTACTGTGAGGTTAAGACACCAATGTCACATGATATTCAATATTGGATAAATTGAATATAGGGCTTATCCCAACCACATGATTATACTTTATGGATCATAGTCATCAAGTATATCATGAATATTTATCCTCTGACTTGAGATGCCAGATAATTGCCGAGGATGTAGCTCATTTTCTGTGAGATAGTCTAACGCTATCCGTAAAAGGTAGTTATAAGGGCTATTTTCAGAAATGATGCGAAGTTCGAGGGTTATGCTCGCAGTCAATAAGGGATTTGTTCCTTCAACTTTGTGTTGAAGTTTAATACTGCTTGGCCACTCGTATGATTAACAAGATGTTTGCGTGCGCACGCCCAAAGTCTATCTGGAAGACGTTTAGATGTTTTGGCAATCTTGTTCAATTATGTATAAACGAGAAACTACTGTTAATTATGGAATGACAAAGATCCATATCCAAATTAACGCGGTATTAGTAACAAAAGGATAAGTATGATGATTAAATCATCATGTGGTTTTTCCAGGAAAACCATACTCGGATCGAGCTGGGGGCATTGGGATCTATTAAGCTAGACTAGCCCATGTCATTAATATATTAATAATTATCCAAGTGGGAGCTGTTAGGTTTTATGGATAAAAATTAATATGTTTATGTCCGGTTTCGAACCCGAGACTCGGGATTGCACACAATACGTGAGAGTTCCAATAGTTTGAATGAATTAAATATATTTTATATTTATATTTATTCATTTCACTAAATTAAACTTAACGACAGTTAGGACTTAATGGAGTTAGAGATAACGACCGTTAAAGGACTAAATGTGTAATAGAGGGTTAGAAGGATCTAGAAACCCATCCATTGGGTTTGGGTCGGCCGAATGGTCCTTGTGGGCTATAGGGTCGGTTGGCTTAGCTTGGGGACAAAGGTAGGGATTACCTATAAATACAATTGATTGTGTTTAGGGTTTTATTAATCTTGAATCCCTAATTAAGGCCAAACTTCTCTTCTCTTCTTCCCTCTTGCTAGAACCGATCGGACCTTTTCTAATCCCACTAGGGATTGCCGATTCATAGTATAGCAACAAAGTGTTTGGTTGTTTAGTGATATTTGAACCTAGCTTTTCCTATTGGAACGCTATCATTACGTGTGTACAAGAACGAGTGACTAGCTTGTTTTAGCTAGTGTTTTTCCTTTTGTTCGGTTCGACATTCATAAACCTTTGTTAGGGTTTATACTTGTTCTTGGTGATCGCATAAGGTACGTGTCTATTTAAGTTTAATTAATTACTTGTTTATGTAGATCTTCCCGCTGCGTGTTCTTGATGATTATATGTGTTTATGGTTTTATATAGTTCACATATTCCAACAATCTAGAAGACTACAAATAACAAGGTCATGATCTTTGTAAAAGGTTAAACCATGTCAACTAATGATTCAGAAACTGAGTTGTAAATGGTCAAAGGATGTCAAACTCCAAAAAACTTGGAGAAGTCAACAACTTAATTTGACTCATCAGTTGTCAACCTTAAAGTCCCTAGGGATCCCAACTCCTCAGTTTTTGGATCAAGAAAACACTCTTGAGCAATCTCCTGATAAAATCTTGGATGGCTAAATATCAACAACAATTTTAGGATCATGCAAAGTCAAAGGTACTAACAGTAATACACGAGGCATCCGATAACCTTATAGCCACCTTTGACTCCCGCAGTCCCAGATTCTGTATGTTTTGGACAATCGTCTGGAAAACACAAACCTTCAAACCTCAGCAAACCAGCTTCATATAATTAGAAATTGGTCGATATAAGTGACGTTTTATCTCAAATGGGTCAAGTAAAATCTTTGAGCTAAATTAAAAAGGGTTAAACGGGTCAAAAGTCACCAGAAGTGTATTTTAAATGCAAACAATTTCCTAAATCATTTTTTTTGTTATTATTGTAATACTTCAGTAGTCGTAATCATACCTAGCGTATTAATGTTTTGCATAAAATGACAAGTGAGCGTTTGCAAGACACCCCGATCAGACTTGTTTTGACCCCCGCGCCCAAGCTACCAATTCACCTACCCATTCTTGCCATATGTAGCTAGTTAAGTATGCCAAAGGCCCATTTTTCTTGTTTAAGGGCTGCTACAGTTGTGCAGGATCATGGACTGCTTTAATGTCTCAGACTAGTTAAGCAGTTAAGACCCAGGACCGGTTAGACAAAGGACCAAGACCACTTCAGGAGAATTAGGTTCGGTTTCAGATAATATATATAAAGAAACATTAAAACATAAAAACAAGGAAAATCAAGTAAAAAGATAACTAAAAATGATGGGTGGCACAGGCTATAAACGCGGGCCTGTCGAGTTTCTACAGTCATTTTTATTTTCTTTTTTGCATTTCCGGTTTTTCTGACTCAGCTCACTAGAGAGGAGTTGTATAGAGAACAAAAGTAACATGTAATCAGATATAATAGAAAGAAATATACTGAAAAAAAGAAGGCTACAAGCTGATTATCACAAGGAAATTGAGAGAACATAAGTAAAAAAGTAAAAGATTCTTGAACATGATATAAATAAGCATTTCATAAAAACCTTGAATGAGAAAACTGTCTTGCATTGGCAAATACCGGTAGCTTTTTCTTTATGATCCTTAAGTTTATCATTTTATGTACTTTATTAATTGAAGTCTTGTATGTTTTAGCTAGTAATTTGTTTCTGTACGCAGCCTTATTGATAGCTATAGTCTTGTTATAGCACAATAAGAGTGAAATATCCATGGGTATAAGGTTTCAAAAGTAATATATTTTCACCATTTCACCAAAAAACAAACCACTTATTTTGAAACTTGCTAAGTACTTTTGGGAGGTGCTAATTCAAATGACTCTCAGGGAGTTATATCTGTTTATTTGTTTTTTTCCACATATCAAAAGTTTTTCGACAATCCACACTACTAAAAACAACAAACGATCTCAAACATATCAACAACATGTGTTTTTAATTTTGATTAAGACACAAACTAATAAGCATTAAATATACTCCAAACTTAAAACTTGCACTCTTGCAGATAATCATCTTGCCAGATCTTCAACAACTTTAGCCTCCAAGTTTTTCATCTTGACAACTTAGCTTTATGCATACTTAACACATGTCCAGGATTTCTTGCCATCTCTAGGATTACTTGGAAACGGGTACATCCTTTACCTAACACAAATTATAAATTTTTTTAACACAAAACCAAGTCATTTAAAAGGAAGCCAGCTATTTCTGAAAGTGTGATATAGTTTGATTTTTTACTTCTTTTTTTATGTATATAACGGTTTTGGTACACTAAACTTTGAACAAGACCCTAAAAGAAGACAAAGTGAAGTCGAAGAGCAAAGTTTAGTCTAAACATAAAAAAGATTTAAAGGAAGCCAGCTTTTTTTAAACAGTGAGTACTTACTTGCAATTCCAATGCCTTCTCAAGCTGTACTAAAACATCTTGTGCTGTTGGTCGTTTTTCCCTATCATCATGTAAGCACTGGTAGGCAATCGTCTGATATGTGGCCAATGCTTCCGGCACGATTTGGTTCTTTATAGCGTTAAACACAACCTCTTCCTTCCTCAAAGCGCTGTTTAACTAATTAAACTGTGTAGAAACTGATTCTCACATTTCTTGATCTCATACGTTGATTTCCCATACAAGATCTCAAATAAAACCACACCTAGTGAATAAATATCAGATTCTTTGGTTAAGAAACCTGATTTTTGATATACTGGGTCGCAGTATCCTCGTGTGCCAGAGACATGATCGATAACATAGTCTGTTTCATCACTGATTGTACATATTAAAGAAAGCCCATAATCATCAACTTTTGCCTTCCAGTCATCAAATAGTAGAATGTTAGCAGTTTTGATGTCTGTTGAGGTAAAACCTTGTAGGAAGGCCCCACCTCTTTATGTCGTCCTCCGGAGTGATTCCTTCGGACCTTGCTTGTTCCTACACACACCAAACACACACGTTAGGCTCGCCTCGGGTTTTACCCCAAGACCGACCTCCGGCGTGAGAGTAAGTATCGGATTGTTATATGGTGAACAGTGATGTGAGAGTAACAGTTGTAGGTGTAAAAAACATAATAGTTCTTACAAATGAGGTGTGGGTATTTATACTACCCACATTTACTGTACCTGTTCACCTCGGGACCTGCGCGTTGACCTATGTCTGACCTAGCAGAACGGTGTCAGATCACGTGGGGAACACAATCCCGTGAAATCTGGGAATGTGATACTTGACAGGACTGTTTTACTGTACATGTGTACGGAGGTTCGAGAGAGTCCGGACGATGTAAGGCGTCCGGATGCCGGAGTATGGTCCGGACGAAGTATGACGTCCGGACAAATACACCAACATGTCCCCCCAGTATTGTAGTATCGGTTGAAGACTGATAGTGCAATACTTAAACAATAACTTTACGGCTTTTCGTTCTGTGCTTCGGATTCATACAACCAGTATTGCATTGTTAGTAAAATATTGATATGATACTTTAAAGAGTACCTTATGGCCTTTCGGCCTGAAGAATTCGGACTGGTGTTACATTTGCCTCCCGGTGCGTGTCCTTCGGAAGTATACACCGACATGTCCCCCCCCCCCCCCCCCCCAGTATTGTATCATCGGTTGAAGACTGATGGTTCGATACTTTAAATAAAATTTTTCCTTTCGGCATTTGCGAATACTCTTTCGGTTTCTCTGGCTTGTCGGGTTTTATGAGCGCGTTCGGGTAAAGGGCGTGGGGCCTGTTAAGTCTTCATGGGCTGGATGGGTTCTAGGCCCATGGGCCGAATAAAATAATAGTTTATCTACATGACGCGTGTGGGATTTACTGTAGGGATCTAACGTCCTAAAGTATGACACGTCAGCGAATGGCAGACTGATGCGACGTTTTTGCTTCTTCCCAGATCTTCCCTATATATACCGTATAACGTTTCCTCATTTTCTTACTTTTTACTGCGTGCATTCATTTTATCTTCAAAAAAGTTTGATTCCCTATCCGGACGTTCTTGTGAGGTGCGTTTCCTTCTTCCTTATAATCAATTTTACTTTGGAATTCTCGGCGTCCTTTTAGTTGTAAACGCTGTCCTGAATATGTCAGAAAACCCCTCGTTGGGTAGTAAGGCTGGTCCTTCCGGTAGGATAGTTCCCAAATGCGATATGCATATACATACCTCGAAGATGACACAGGGAGCCTTAGATGAGGTGGTTAGGGACACTTCTTCGGATTCAGTTTCATGTTGATCTTTCGTAAGTTGTAGAAGGTTTCGGCAATGTCGGCTAACATTTCTTTTTCTCCTTTGCTCTTGATTACCATGTCGTCAACGTAGGCTTCCAAATTCCTTCCGATTTAGTTCTGGAATGCTGAATCAACCAGACGCTGGTATGTAGCTCCAGCGTTTTTTCAGTCCGAATGGCATTTTGACATAACAATACGTCCCCCGCTCTGTGTAGAACGCTGTCTTTTCTTCGTCTTCTTCGTCCATCTGGACTTGATGGTAGCCTTTGTATGCGTCTAGAAAACATTTATACCTGTACCCTACTACCGATTCGATCTTCCAATCGATTTCCGGAAGTGGATAGTAATCCTTCGGACACGAGGAGTTCAAGTTTTTGAAGTCAATGCACATTCGCCAACTTTCGTCACCCTTTTTTACCAGCACCGGGTTCGAAATCCAGGTGGGATAACGGACCGGTCTGACAATTCCTGCTTTCAACCATTCGTCAACCTCCTTTAGTACTACCTGACTCTTTTCCGCAGACAAGTTACGCTTCTTCTGAGCTACTGGGGTGTCCGACACGTTGACGTTTAGATGGTGTTTGATCAGACGACGCGGAACTCCGGTCATGTCCGAAGGTTGCCATGCGAATACGTCTTTATTTTTCCTTAATAGTTCGATCAGGTGTTTTCGGCATTCTCTCGAGAACCCTGTCCCTATCGTGACCAGCTGCTCCGGGTACGCGGGGTTTACTAAGACTGTCTCCGTCCTATCCGTGTCCGGATTGACGATTTCTGCTTCTTGGGGAACATTAGCCATCTACTTTTCCTCTAGTCTTCTGCATTCCAGCACCATGGCCGATCGTGCAATTAACGTCGCTACTCCCCTCGGCGTGGGGAATTTGATCATCGAATGAATCGTCGATGGGATTGCTCTTAGCTCCTTAAGCCCGGTGCGGCCCAATATCATGTTATAGGGCGAAGGAGATTGCACCACACAAAATTTCATAGTTGTTTTGCGGAACATACCGTGGTCACCGAAGCATACGTCTAGCTCTATCTTGCCCAACGGTCTATTTGTTTCCCCTGAGAATCCCACTAGGGAGGTGCTTGTCTCTCTGAGCCTTGCTCTTATGTCCGAGCTAAGATTATTGAAGCAATGTTCGTACATTACGTTCACGGAGGATCCCTCATCGACGTATATCCTTCGGACCAAGTATCCCTCTATGTCGCCTTCGATTATGAGTGGTTCTTCCGACAGGTCACCCGTCATAACGGGGGGAAAAACTATCGGAACATTCATCCATTCTTCATCATATCCTCCGTATTTTCGCTTTCGATTCTCCGATTGGCATTTTACCATGCTGACCATTTCCGCTTTTTTAGTGCGTCTGTTATCGGTTTTGTTGCTTCCCTCTTCGGGAAGTGAGATGTGACAAGAAGACCCGACCATATCAATGCTACGGTAGATTGAATAGCGGGTCCCACGGATGGCGCCAATTTGTTGAGGTAAAACCTTGTAGGAAGGCCCCACCTCTTTATGTCGTCCTCCGGAGTGATTCCTTCGGACCTTGCTTGTTCCTACACACACCAAACATACACGTTAGGCTCGCCTCGGGTTTTACCCCAAGACCGACCTCCGGCGTGAGAGTAAGTATCGGATTGTTATAAGGTGAACAGTGATGTGAGAATAACAGTTGTAGGTGTAAAAAACATAATAGTTCTTACAAATGAGGTGTGGGTATTTATACTACCCACATTTACTGTACCTGTTCACCTCGGGACCTGCGCGTTGACCTATGTCTGACCTAGCAGAACGGTGTCAGATCACGTGGGGAACACAATCCCGTGAAATCTGGGAATGTGATACTTGACAGGACTGTTTTACTGTACATGTGTCCGGAGGTTCGAGAGAGTCCGGACGATGTAAGGCGTCCGGATGCTGGAGTATGGTCCGGACGAAGTATGACGTCCGGACACATACACCAACAATGTCCCTATGTATCACCGCCTCGTGTTCTTGAACACCTCCATGAAGGAAAGCTAATACCCTTGCAACATCGATACATATGTTAAGCCGATTAATCCAAGTAAGACTAGCATCATTCAAGTATCTATCAAGACTTCCTTTCGATGCATATTCATATACGATGATTCTTTCTTGTTCGTCGTTGCTATAGCCTACAAGACCGATGACATTCTCATGCTTATACTCAGAAAGAATATGTAGCTCATTGTAAAACTGTTGATCCCCTTGACCATGACGCTTATCTAACCGCTTTGCGACAATTGTATAGGAACCATGTTCAGATGCAAGTTTTCCTTTGTACACCTTACCAAAACCACCAACTCCAATTTCATTTGCACGACTAAAGTTTTGTGTGGCTGATTCAATGTCTTTAAATGACATTCTCAAATGGTCCTTGTGGTTTTTCTGGAAATTATAAAACAATTCATTAATCTTCTTTGATACGTAGTAATATATTTTCTGAATTGTAATGTTTTCAAGTATTCCGATAGTTGATAACTTTTCAGATTATAAACCATGCAATTATGACCCCACCAAGTTTACGGAATAAAAGTATACTCATTAACGAATTAGAAATCACACCCTACAAGCTTTTGGATGAAAGAAAATACTACTCGCGAACAAAAAAGTAGTACATTTTGCAAATTTTCCGTATTTATTGTTAGGGTAGAAAAATTGATGCATCTTCTCCTTTAATTGATCATGTACGTATCAATTAATAAATGACCAAATGGCATAAAAAGATACTCGGTACTACACTTTGCATATGATCTAAAGGTGATTGAAGAAAAGAATAGTTTATGCAACTACATGATTAATCTTGTGATTCTTAAAAGCATTTTTGCCAAATTGTATGCTGTAATTTTGGAATAGGGCTAATTACTTAAAATGTCATATAACTTTTTATTTTTTGTTATTGTGTCATTGAACTTTTTTTTTTAACTTTCAAAATTTGATCATTGTGTGTATTTTGTGACTATTTTACCCTTATTTTTTCAAATTTTGAAAGATAAAATGGTTATTTTACATGGTTGAATAGTCAAAAAATACACTCAATAATCGAAATTTAAAAGTTCAGTACATACAGTCTGAAAAATAAATGTTCAGTACACACAAAGACAAAAAATGTCATATTAGATGACTTTTTAAGTAATTACCCCTTAGAAATATACCGTAAAACATTCCACATTCACTACAATAGAAATAGTACAATCAACACACTTTTACTCTCAGACTTTTAAAAAGTGTGTGAAATTTTTATTATTTATTAACATTTATAGTTGTAGAGATGAGATCAATATAGATCTCATATTTGCCATAGAACCAATGGATCAATCATTGCCACCCATTTTTATTTTCCATCTTTTTTTTTTAAACAACATATCTTGCAAACGGTAAATCTTCAAGCTACAAAAAAAATACCATCGCGACGATAATTAAATGATCTTTCTATAGATATGCATTGTTATATACTTTCGACGACTTTTTTTTTCGACGATTTTTTTTTTTTTTTTAATTTCCGCCCAGAAAGAATCATATATGATTCGTAAAAATCATATATGATTCCGTACGAATCATATATGATTCGATTTTTACGAATCATATATGATTCGTAAATTTTTTTTACGAATCATATATGATTCGTACGGAATCATATATGATTTGTTAAAATCGAATCATATATGATTCTTACGAATCATATATGATTTTTCTGGACGGAAATTTTGGAAAAAAAAAAAAGTTCATCGAAAAAAAAGTTCGTCGAAAATATATAACAATACATGTCTATAGAAAGATAATTTAATTCTCGTCGCGATGGTATTTTTTTTGTAGCTTGACGATTTACGGTTTGCGAGATATTTAAGTTTTAAAAAAAGGGTGGAAATTAATTTTTTTATTTTGATAAGAAAAATGAGTGGCTAAGATTAATTGATGGGTTCTATGGTAAAAATTGGATCTATAAAGAACTTTTGCCTAGTACACATATAGTTGTATAAAAAAATTCACATTTTAGGTCTAAAGAAATCTAACATTTCTCTAGAGTCATAACTTTTGAAATAAATTGTAACACCCAATTTCTATACACATGAAGAAGTGCAGAGAAATTGGGTATTACAAATGATTTTCATACCTATTACAATTGTGAATATTTTTTAGATTTCTCCCCCTTACAAGTTTAAACTTTATTTTCGATACAATTATAAATGTGAAAAATCTATTGTTTTACAATTCTTTTTTCACAAATATTAATGTAATTATTTTAAGTGTTAATAAACTAATAATATTTTATAAATTTTTTAAAAGTGTGGAAAAAGAAAAAGAGTGTGTGATTCAATTAGTATTTTTAGTGATTTATATACACGGAGTGTAAATATTTTAACATAAACTATAAGACTTACCTGAAACAATAATGCTTTCTCCAGTTGCTTGACGATGACTTGCATAGTTGGACGTTGCTTTGGATTTGCCGCCAAACATTGTTCATTGATTTCTATAAACGTGTCCAATGAATCTTCATTGGGTCCTTCCTTAAGAAATAATTTGTTACCACGATTTTCTTCCCTTACTACCCGATGTACCTTTTGCTTTATTATTCTGTCCCTGAACCAGTGCTCTGCCCGAAACTCAACATTATTCGTCCTAAAAAGAGCGTAACTCGCCCCACATAGGATTTCAAACATAACTAGTCCAAAACTGTATATATCTGATTCTTTTGTTGCCTTGCAAGTTTCACTAAATTCTGGAGCCAAGAAATGTGAAATCATTACAAATTCAGATCCAGGAATTTCTTCAACTTCATTCTCGCGGAATGTAGCTACTCCAAATCCAGAAATTTTTGCCGTTTGCCAATCATCATCAAACCAAATGAGCAAACTGGATAATTGACGGTGAATGACCATCTTTTGGTCCTCCATCTCATTGTGAATGTATTTTAACCCGTGTGCAACATCGAGACAGATTTTTAAACGGATGTCCCATGTAAAAACTTGCGAGCCCAAACAAAACAAAAGAAGATTATAATTATTACCCTCGAAAACAAGTATCATATGACTACCTTCGTCACAAAATCCAAGAAGAGAATCTATGTTGTCATGCTTACAAGTGCTAATAATTTCAATTTCTCTGTAGAACCTATTTGCTCTAGCTGCATCCTTATAGCACATTATTCTTACATTATAGCGTCTCTTGGGTAATTCACCTATAATCTTCCCTTTCAAGGAGGAAACATACTTTCTATCAAACCATTCGAGATCGCCTTTGTAGATATCAAAATCATCTTGGAGCCAAATTTCAGATTCCTTTGAGAAATTATCAGTGGCCAACTGTATGTCTATAAATCCAATTCTCAAGTGTTCCAACTTGTTTACCTGCAACATTGTGATAAGAAGCGAAATAGTGACGAAGCTTAAGAGTAGAATGAAAGTAAACAGATATTGTGTTGTTGGTAGTATATTGGTAACTCTTTTCGAATCAGAAGAAACGACACGTGACATAAGATTAAAATTTATCACGAAACAAAAAACGTATATACAATAACTATAATTTTTGTAACATCGACTTTGGGGTTTTTTAAACAACAGAACACCTAACTCAATAAATCGAGACTAGCAGGGTCTCCGCACGATGCGGCTGCAAGTATCCTGTAATTTAATTTTTTCGGCTAATAGTTTATTTCATTTGTATGTTTTTTGGCAATAACTTTACTGATTAGTTTGTTCGTTTAAGGACTACAAGCAATGACAACAGTTTGTTGAAATTTTGCTTAGTTTGTATTATTTTATTTGTTTGTTTTTGTGTTTAGTAACTTGCTTGGTTTGTATAACGTGTTATTTTAATTATATTTTTCATTGAAAAGGGGTTTTTAAAGTATCATTAATTAGCAGATTGCATGACTTAAAAAATGTATTTTAATAATTGTATTTATCATCAAATGAATGTTTTAAAAATGTATATTAATCAACAATGAATTACATTGCTCGAGTATTTTTATTGCTGAAAATTAAGTTTTTGAGGTATTTAATTTTAGAAAATCGTGTTTAATTTAGTAGTACATTTAGCATTTATATTTGTATTACTGAATTTTTAAGACTTAAGGCATTAAATGCCCTCAAAAAGGCTAAATACATTATAAGATAGTAAGATTAGTTTCCGATCAAATACTTAATGCATTAGTTTTTGAGGTATTTAATGTCCGACTACATTTCCTCTTTAACCTTCTTATCTCACGAATCTTGTCACCACGATTTAATACTTTCAATTTGAGATCTAATAGCTTTAATTTCACGGTAGGCTTCTTTGATTTTTCTCAACTTTTTCTTGCAAATTAAAATCAATAAACATAAACTCATCAATTCTTCACTTTTTTGTGGTTCTCTCAAGTTTTTATCAAAATATTCAAAATTTTATGGTGATTTTTGATCAACAAACCATAAATTAACATTAGTTCTTTATCTTTTATCTTTCTTATAAAGTTTTTCTCATAAATTCAAAGAAATCCTGTGTTCATAAAAACACTTATAAGGTGTTCGATGAAATTTATTAACGAATAAATTTTGTGATTATAGAGTTTGAAGTAAGGATGGCACCCGTGGGCAGTGGCCAGGGGTACCTTTAACCCGTCACCCGCTCCCATGATTTTTTTCTCACCCGCCTCCAGCCCTTCAACCGCCAGTGGATACAATTTGCTACCCATGACCTTGCCCGCGGGTATCTTTTACCCATGGTAAACCCATCGGTTAGTGAAATGCAACAAAAGCACAAAACCATGATATGAAAACTAATTATGTAATAAGACACCATATCAATTTGCCAAATACCAAGTTAACAAAATACTTAAACATATGTCTCAACTATAACATTAAACATCCGTACACAAAATCAATATCATATTAGTTCATTTCAAGGGATAAGGTAAAATAGTTAAAAAATTTGTTAACAAATCACAAAATTCCAGTCATTTGGCCCTCTTAACATCTTATTTCTTCAACAACTTACAAACAACCTTACAAATATTTGATGTGTTTTCAAGAGAATTAGATATTATTAAATATAGGGTTAAGTCTATATAATAGCAACATACATTTAGAAATGTACAAATATCATACGTGAACTTTAAAAATACCAAAATCGTATGCGTACTTTCAAATTTCGATTCGATATCATACCTTAAATGATGCGGCATGTCCAGTCACCATGTGTATGTTACTCTAAATATGTAGTATATTTGACTTATATTTTTCATATTTTTATCAACAAATGTACGTTAAGTATACAAACTAGAGCCTTAATCATCATAATTTAAAGCTATCAAAAGATTAAAGGAGAGAGTAGTTCATGATTTTCACGATGGTGTTAGGTATCTGATGATACATGTTTCTATAGAAAGAAAAAAAAATCCATACCACATATTCAATTTTAAATATGTTATGTAGCCATGATACTATAATCTGTGTGTGATGTTGTTGTCATCCCAATATTGCATCCACATATTCAATTTCCAATTTTCAGTTTTCAAGGTGTGCGTGATGTTGTTGGTGTTGGAAATCTTTACCAACTTATCATTTATTAGCATCAAATTGTGTAAGTTTAACAACAAAGGCTTCACTTGTTTTTCTCACTTGTTTAATAAGCCTTTTTACATTAATATAAACTTCATTGCATTAAAAGCAAAAACACACTTTCTGTACATTAATAAAAGGGATAATTGTCTAGAAATGTATCCAACTTGACACATTTTCTTTTGTTGTGTACTCAACTTTTAATTTTCTTATTGTATGTATCGTTCTTTTAATATTTCTTATTTTATGTATCATCAGTGTTAAGTGTTGTATTTGTTACATTTTTTGTCCTTTTGGTTTGCCGGGTGTAACACTTTTAGTCCATTTGTTTGGCCCCAATACTTAACCTCAGTTAGTTCGAAATACATAACTACCGCCACCCACTGCCACTACCGCCACCCACTGCCACTACCGCCACCCACAACATACCACAACCACCACCAATCACCACACCATGCACCACCCATTGCCACCACCCACCACCCACCTCCCACCACCACCACCTACTACCTACCACCACCAACACCTACTACCTACTACAGTGGGTGGCAGTTATGCATGGTGGTGGATATTGGTAGTGGTGGTGGGTGGCAGTGGGTGGCGGTGGTGCGTGGTGATGGTGATTGGTTGTGTGGAAACCGTAGAGGGGGGGAGGGTGTATACGTTTCTATTTAAAAATTTAAAGCTTTTGTATCAAACTCCCGATCAAGTGTGATGTGATATGAAAAGTGTCAACTATGATCATATAGCATCAAGAGATGAATATAGTAAACTACAACATATGCACAATCAAAACACGACACATAGATAATCAACATAACATAAGCAACTAGCCACACAAGCAAAAACGCAATGCAAATATAAAGCGATAAAGAATGAAATGAAAGTAAAGAGATAAGTAAGAAGGCGCAAACCGGACACGGTGATTTATAGTGGTTCGGTCACGAAGCTCCTCTTCGCCCTACTCCACTCCCCGAGTACCCAACTCGAGAGTTACTTCACTAATCAACAAACTCCCTTCAGGCGGAGAAAACCGTACACGTCGCTTAACTTGTTTTCCGACACTAAGCTAGATGTCGAGTGCTAATCTTAGCTAGCACCAATCTACCACGATCTACCCGATCTACACCTTACACGTCGCTTATCCTATTTCCGACACTAAGCTAGATGTCGAGTGCTAATCTTAGCTAGCACCAATCTACCACGATCTACCCGATCTACCCTTGATCCACATGATCAATCACACCAGCCCAATGGCTTCAAGAGATCTTCACTATCTCTTAAGATCACAATGATCTTGACTCACTCTCTCACAAAAGAAAAATAATCTTGATGTATGCTATGATACAATCAAGAGTGTAACAAATGTTACAAGACCTAACAACTCCAACTCTTGTATCTTCTTAGATACCTTGAGTTCTTCTCTTGTAAATGAAGAGGAATGATAACACTTTGTATCTACTTGGATACTTTGTGTTCTTCTCTTGCTAATCAAGAGGGATGACAACACTTTGTATCTACATGGATACTTTGTGTTCTTCTCTTGCTAATCAAGAGGGATGACAACACTTTGTATCTACTTGGATACTTTGTGTTCTTCTCTTGCTAATCAAGAGGAATGAAGAGGATCACTTTAGTGGATGATTGGATCACTCTTAAACAACCTAAGACTCTCCAAATGATCAAAGAAAGTCATCTGAGTGAGGAGGGATTAGACCAGAGAAAAAAGACTGGAAAAATCAAGTTGGAAGTGTGAAATGGTCAACTATTTATAGGCAAAGGAAAATCTGACCGTTACAGACCCACGGCTCCATTAAATGCCCGACGGCTCCATTAAATTTAGTGGAGCCGTCCCTATTTAAAGGTACCGTGGACGCTCCTTCGTTTGTCTTTAGTGGGGAAGTTTTATTTGGGAAAGTTAGGAGCTGTTTTGGGGGGAAATTTGACTGTTGGGATTTTCAAACATATTTTTCAAAATAAAACATTTCTTTTTAATTCAAAAATAATTTGTGAAATATATTTTTGAAAAAATGTTTTGTCACATTAAAAATGTGAAGTTTAGAAAAATAAAATCCTTTGATCATTTGTCAAGTAGTAGATTTGTTTGTCCATACCTTGAGTGATTTATGTCGGGATGGAAATCTACGACTTCGTTGAAGCATACTTGAGACGTCGGGAGGTGTTGATGTAAGTATGCATTGATGATTTGTGTTTACAAGTAACTTGCACATTTTACGTTATGTATTACAAGTTACATGTTTGTCATTATTAAAACCGAAGAAATCGTTTAGTTTAAATATCGTAATATTTGCACTAACAATCTCCCCCTTTTTGATGATGACAAATATGTAAACCGTAACACATAGTAAAATGTAAAAGTTACCTGTTTACACTCCCCTTCTCCCCCTTTTGTCGAATCAAAAAGGTAGTTGTCTTGAGCGCTCCCTACTCCCCCTTATTGAACTACATTCCTTTCTCCCCCGAAAGGCGAGCTTGCATCATCCTAGTGAAGCCTTCTATCAACACTTGTGAAGACGACTCCATGCTATGTATTCAAATACTCCCGAGCTCCCCCTAGCTCAATGCTCCCCTATGGTGACTTAATCCCCTTGTTTATTTACCTTAGTATCTAGCGGATCCATGGATCAAATTCTTATAAAGGCTTTTCCTACATCAAGGGTTAGCTTCGTGCAGCATAATATATAACAGTATAGGAGCAACATTATAGGGATAGAATACACATATCAAGACATGCATGGGTTAAACTATGTTAACACGTAAGTGTCACAACCCGACCGAAAACCTAAGGTGTAATTGTTCACTCAATCACACTAATCAAGAACGAGATTCGTTCATTGACTGACGCACTAAATGACTTATTTCAAGTTGTCATTGGGAGGAAAGTTCTAACAAACCTTTTGAACAACATAATCATCTACATAAGATGATTGATGTTAAGGATAGTTTGTTGATAAGACATATTCTAAATGATTGCTATTATGACAAGTCGTGCCATAAAGTAGACTCGATAGAGGTTATACCTAAATGATTCCATAAGGTGGGAGAGTGTTGGTTGTGGTGAAAACAAGGACAACTTGGGTTATGTGGTTGTAGGGGATAAATAATGGGATGACCCATTAGTGGTTGTGGTGATGGTGATAGTGATAAGGATGATGTGTTAGTGCCAAGTTCAAAAGGTGATGTAGATGACAAGGTTAGTGTGAGAGCTAAAGGTTGTGGTGATGGTGATGGTGATAAGGATGATGTGTTGATGCCAAGTCCAGAGATGTTTGATGGTGATAGGGTTAGTGTGATAGCTAAAGGTTGTAGTGGACTTGGTGGAGGTAAGGGTGTAGGAATCCTAAAAGTGGAGGATGATGATTATGTGGTTGGAGATGTTGGTTTTGCCCTTTGAGGAAAGGTGGGAAAGGATGGTTTAGGTTAATATATCGTTTGCACTGACAATGAGATGCATGATATATTTCAAAAGGGAAAAGGAAAAGGTGCATGTGATCCTAACAGGATTGTTGGTAGATATCTCTAACGGGGTTAAGGTAATGAAGTTCTAGGTTTCTAGGTTGGATGATCCTAGTTGTGTGTTAGGGATAATTTGGTGCATGAAGGGTTTCGTGTGTTTGTGAGGATTGAAGGTTGTTGAGCTAACTGTCACTTATCCAAAGTGAGGAGTAGCTATAAGGTTTGAGTGTAATGAGTTGAAGGTTATAAGGTTTGAGTGTGATGATCTATGGGTTGAAGGTACTTAGACTAACTATCACTGTCAAGAGTGAAGTGTAGCTAAAAGGTTTGAGTGTGATGATGAAAGATGTTAATGTGAGGTTTGAAGATGCGATGCAAGATAAGCTTGCAGTAGTGAGGCCTTATATAGGCAAGGGTTGTGGGATTCAAACTAAAGTTGGTGATGGTGTCCTATGGTGTAGTGAGGAAATCTTAGGGTGTGTGTGAGTTTGCAAAATTTTGCAGGTTTGAGGTTAGGGATGCAGGGATCAGGAGGGAACAGTGAAAATTCGTCAAACATAGGCACGGTACCACTAAATACCACACGGTATCGTTAAATTTAACGGTACCGTGGCCTATTTAACGGTACCGTGACCTGAAAGTCACGAATTTTCCTGTGCAGCCTAGTTCTGGGCAGCTAAAGGGAAGTTTCCTAGGGAATAAGAACCACATTAATGTGTTCTTGAGAGTGTTTGGTGAAAGGCTATATGAGTGTGTTTTCGCTCCCCCTTAATCTATGACCATCCGGACAAGATGCAAAAGATAAAGAGGAAAACAAACGTTGACGGAAGCGATGAGCTTAGTAACGTCATGACAAGTGGTGGATAGCATACGATAAACTTCACCTTTGAAGTCACGTAGCTCTTCTCAATCATTTTGAATATTCATAGAATATTTATATGATGAGGCATGTGATTACTTGGAGATATCCTAAGGGTTAAGAAGATAAAATCTTCAGGGTTGTGAGGTAGGTGATAAGGTTATAGGGTTATCTCAACGTATCCTAATGGTTCTTCGTTTGAAGTGTGTGGAAGATGAGTGGGATGCGGAAGCATTGGTAGTGTTTAGTACCATGCGGAAGTGAAAAGGAAGAAGGCTTAGGAATCAGAAGATAGATACAATCTGTTCTGATAGGATACGGTTCTGGTTCAAGACTACATCGAGTGGGTTTCGATAGTGTTTTTGAAACAGTGAGAATAAACTGTCTCAGCAGACAACGGTCCGACGGTACCGTTAAATTTAGCGGTACTGTCCCCTATTTAAGGGTACCGTGACCTGCTGAGGTCAGTTTTGACCCAGAATTAGATTTCTGACAAAGAAATTTCACATATGTTGTGATTTTTCTGGACCTTAGATTAAAAGAATTTATACCGAATAAATTCTTTTATGAATGAATCCAACGGGATTCGATGAACGTTTGTCGAGAACGAGAAATGACATTTAATTGCATTTCGCAAATTAAATAAACTTTAAATATTTCGGATGAAATATTTAAGTTGTCATTGGAGTTTAAGAGGATTTTACGAATAAATCTCGCTGTATTTTTCGACACGAGGAGAGAATTTATACCTAATAAATTCTTTGAACGGTACTATAAGAGAAGAGATGACTTTTATATTTCCGAGGAAATACATAGGTAGTCATTAGAGCGATGTGAAAGATGACTTAGGTGGCGTTTAGTTGGAAAACATTTTCTTTCATTTCCTATTTCTTGTTTTGTAGGAAAAGGGAGGGGAGTTTTATTTCCACAAAACAATAGAAAATTTAGAAAACGCGTTTAGTTTGAGAAACATGTGTTTGTGTTTTTCATTTTGCAAAACTAGAAAACATGTTTAAGTGTTGTTGTTTTCTATCTCAATTCTTTATTTACGTTTTCGTCCGATTCTTTACGTTTTCGTCCGATTCTTTACGTTTTCGTCCGATTTTTTACGTTTTCGCCCGATTCTTTACGTTTTCGCCTGTTTTTTACGTTTTCGTCTCAATTTTTACGTTTTCGTCCGATTCTTTACGTTTTCGTCTGATTCTTTACGTTTTCGTCCGACTTTTTACGTTTTCGTCCGATTCTTTACGTTTTCGTCCGATTCTTTACGTTTTCGTCTTTTTTTTACGTTTTCGTCCGATTTTTTACGTTTTCGTATGATTCTTTACGATTTCGTCAGATTTTTTACGTTTTCATCCGAATTTTTACGTTTTCGTCCGAATTTTTTCGTTTTCGTCCGATTCTTTACGTTTTCGTCTGATTCTTTACGCTTTCGTCCGATTCTTTAGGTTTTCGTCCGATTCTTTATGTTTTCGTCCGATACTTTACGTTTTCGTCTTTTTTACGTTTTGGTCTGAATTTTTTACGTTTTCGTAAGTCTTTTTACGATTTCGTCCGTTTTTTTACGTTTTCGTCTGTTTTTTAAGGCTTTCATCAATATTTTTACGTTTTCGTCTGTTTTTTACATGTTCATTTGTTTTTTTACGTTTTTGTCCATTTTTTACGTTTTAGCCCGTTTTATTATGTTTTCGTCCTCTCTTTTATGTTTTTTTTACGTTTTCGTCCATTCTTTTTACGTTTTTTATGTTTTCTAAATTATAGTGTTCTCATCTTTTTTTTTACATTTTCGTTCTTTTTTTTTTTAGTTTTCGTCTGTTTTTTTAAGTTTTGTTCACTTTTTTACGTTTTCTTTTGTTTTTTACGTTTTCGTCTATTTTTTACATTTTCGTCAGACAAAACCTAGTAAAATGTAAACAAAGATGAAAACGTAAGTAAACATAAAAAAAATAAAAGAATGATGAAAGCATATAAATGCAAATGATGTCGGAAAACGTAAAAAAAACAGAAAAAAGTAAAACAGAGAAAACGTAAAAATCAGACAAAACGTAAAAAGTCGAAAAGTAAAAAAAACGAAAACGTAAAGAATCAGACAAAAACGAAAAAGTTGGTCGAAAACGTAAAAAATAGACGAAAACGTAAAGAATCGACGAAAACGTAAGAATCGAACGAAATAAGATGGCGAAAACGTAAAAATCAGACGAAAACGTAAAGAATCAGAAGAAAACGTAAGAATCAGACGAAAACGTAAAAATGGATCGAAAACGTAAAGAATCAGACGAAAACGTAAAGAATAGGACGAAAACGTAAAGAATTCGACGAAAACAGTAAAAGAAAACATAGACGAAAACGTAAAGAATCGAACGAAAACGTAAAAAATCAGACGAAAACGTAAAGAATCGGACGAATAAGTAAAAAACAGATGAAAACGTAAAAATCGACGAAAACGTAAAGAATCGACGAAAAACGTAAAGAATCGACGAAAACGTAAAAATCGGACGAAAACGTAAAGAATCGGACGAAAACGTAAAGAATCGACGAAAACGTAAAGAATCGACGAAAAGTAAAAATCGACGAAAACGTAAAAATCGAGACGAAAACGTAAAGAATCGGACGAAAACGTAAAGAATCGACGAAAACGTAAAGAATAGGACGAAACGTAAAAATTCAGACGAAAAACGTAAAAAAAAAGACGAAAACGTAAAGAATCTGACAAAAACGTAAAAAGTCGGACGAAAACGTAAAGAATCAGACGAAAACGTAAAGAATAGGACGAAACGTAAAAATTCAGACGAAAACGTAAAAAAACAGACGAAAACGTAAAGAATCTGACAAAAACGTAAAAAGTCGGACAAAAACGTAAAGAATCGGACGAAAACGTAAAGAATCTGACGAAAACGTAAAGAATCGGACGAAAACGTAAAAATTCAGACGAAAACGTAAAAAAACAGGCGAAAACGTAAAGAATCGGACGATAACTTAAAAATTCAGACGAAAACGTAAAGAATCGGACGAAAACGTAAAGAATCGGATGAAAACGTAAAAAATCGGACGAAAACGTAAAGAATCGGACAAAAATGTAAAGAATCGGACGAAAACGTAAAAAACGGCTGGAGCAACTCCGGCGAGGGTGGTGATGCTGATCTGGGCTGTGGGAGGGTGGTGTTTGGCGTTAGGGTATGGCTGGAGTATTTGATTATGTTGTTTTAAGAGAAATAGAATAGAAATAGGAAATAGGAAAATAGGAAATAAGGAAAACAAAAAAAAATGTTTTCTTGTTTTCTTTGTTAGGGATGGAAAAAAGAAATTTTATGTTTTGGAAAACATTTTGTTGAAAAACGCTAATCTAAACGTGATCTCTGTTTTCCTTATTTTCTACAAAATATTTTGTGGAAAACAAGGTGTTTTCCTTCCAACTAAACGCACCCAATATTTCCAGTGAAATATTTAAAAAGTCATCAGACGAGATACAGGATATGACTTGACATTTCCAATGAAATATCTAAAAGTCATGACACGAAATAGAAGAGATGATCTCAATATTTCCAGTGAAATATTCAAGAGATCATGCAAGGAACGTGAGGGATGACTTAATATTTCCAGTGAAATATTTAGATAGTCATAAGATTTATGGAAAATGTTCCATCATTCCTAGACCTAGACGGAGATGGTTAAGGGATTCTCGGTTGAGAGGTTTGGTTGATTTACGGATTTCGATGTGCTTCGCACACGAGTGTTTCATGGGGTTTTGAAAGACGTAAAGCTAGGCCTATGGTGCTGATTTGCAGCAGGGTTTGGGATCTTAAGACGTGTATATTCACACGAGGATGAAATGAACTACTAATCACTTATATAGTAACTTGTGAGTCCTTTGTCATCCGAGGGTTGATGTTAGCTTTTAGCTTTTGGATGAGCGTTTTAACATATGTTGTTAAAAAGGCTTGAATATGATGTTTCGAATATGACATTTAACAATTGCGATCGCAAGTTAAACTTACTTGAATATATTTCGGATGAAATATTTAAGTTGTCAATCCTACTCCGAGTTCTACTAGGTTTGTATCTAACCTTCCCATGACAAAAGGGTGCATTACTTGGAAGAAGGCGAAGTGATAACTAGGGAATTAGGACAACTTCGCGACTACTCTAACATAGGTTTTGACACTAGTGTATGACTCTATGACTTCTAAGGGTTCATAGTGATAGGCATACCTAATTCCTAAGGCCATAATGTGGGTGCAAACTTTACAAGCAAATTATGTAAAATGCACATAAGGAATAAATGCAAACATCATGCAAAACATGATAATCATTTAGCATTTAAGATCACGAAGACATTTAATCATATCTTACGAGAACATGTTATCATTTTGAAACACATATGTGGGATGCAAGAAATCTAGGTTTGCTAAGGAAGATCCTAGTTACTACTTGTTCAAAATGAGATCCTAATGGGAGATAAAGTTCACCGATGTAAACTATCTCTAGTCAAATGTAGGAATGAAAACTTTTCAAGTTAGAGAATGAGTATGAGACTATCACTAGTGGTGCTCAATTAGGGCTAAACACGACCATTTTTACGGGTTATACACCAACCCAACTTCTCTCCTGGAAGCAATCCAACCGTTAGGTCAAATTGAATTTCTAGTGCGATAGGTTCTCCAGTAGTCATTCTCATGTTAGAAGAATTTAAATTCCTATATTTGCCTATCGAAGTATAGCAAAGATGATTTTATCTTGTTTTGCTTATACATGGCCTAATATGACTCAATTAACCATACTTTGAAAGTTAGTTAAGAAAATGACATGTCTTACACAACTCTTAACAAAGGCAAGCTAGGTGTTTTAATTTTGTGTTTGAGATTTAAAGGTTGTTTGATGGAGATGGTGTATTTTATGATCTCTTGGACAACATCTTTGTTTGTTGAGTTGTTTAATGTTATTTTAACATGATTTGGTTTCCTAGAACTAAGAGACACTCTAATGTGATACAATGTATAATCTACTACATCGTGTGTGTTTCAAGAATGCTCCTTTGCATATCTTGAGGAAAGAATCTAGTAAAGGTTACTTACCTCAATAGATCTTGTGAGTATTTTGTTTAAAATGAGACATACTGTTTATTTCAACAAGTATGCTTTAATAAGAGGAACCTTATCACTCTTATGAATGCTTAGTGAAACAAGTATTTTAGTGTATGACCAATTTTACTTGTTTATACAATGACACATGTCGTATTAGGTTATTATTCAACTCTAATATCCTATATTTGTTAACAGGATGTAATGTATTCTCATGTAACATAACCATTCATGTTACAAAGGGAATAAGATGCATAGGATATAAGTTATCCTTTTTCAATCTTTTGATAAGAGAAATACATGTGATATTCTCAAAGATTGATGACTTACATAATAGTTAATAACATATTATGTGTGACACTTTTACTAGACATGTGACTTTGAGTGTTGAGTCGTTCATCAACAAAGTTTACATATGTTGTTTGTTTGCTCGTGTTTGGTTTTTCGGAAATGACACATTTACTAATTGCATTGCAATGTAAATTACTTGTATATTTCGGATGAAACATCCAAGTTGTCAATCCTACTTAGTTGTGTGTTTTATGCATCTTTTAAACATATTAATTTAATGTTTGGAACACAACCATTGGACAACAAGACTCAATATGGCATCTTCAACACAAGTGTGAGTTATGATCCGATGCATATTGTTTTCGTCTTGAGAGGACATCATTATTTTCATAACAATCGAGTGTGATTGAGTATGTAGATTCAAGATAATATGTTTCATCATATTTTGATGTTATCTTGAAGCTAGACAAATAATGACTCCAATTTTATGTCCATACTCGAAAACTTGTCAATTGGATTCGATAATTATATCAATCATAATTTGAATAATGAATTGATATGTACTCGAAATCTTTCTTGACCCTCACGATCACTCCTTTTAAAAAGAAAATAAAAATTTAAAGAGTGTGTTCCATTTATTCTAATACTAGTTGTATGTGTGAGGTTAATGACATATTAAGTTACTACTTTGATATTGTCATTTATTTTTATTTGAGAAAAACTATTTATATTATTAAGTATAATACTCTTAGTTTTTCGACACCTCATTAGTATAAAAATAATTATCTTAACCATTTTTATACCACATACGTAAAATACTAAATGTTTAAAACATTTTGTATGTGTGTTAAATCAATGCAAGTTTAATACATTTTCTTTTACTTAAATACTAATATATTAAAATGACCTTTTATCTTGTTTAGACAACCCATGGTCAAACAAGACAAAATGATGTAATGTTTTAAAGATCATGTTACGGATTTTATGAAAGTGTTAAGTATTTTGGGGTGATATACTTTTTACACTTAAACCTTTGGAAAAACTAATTGTGTAAGACAATATCTTTCGACACACATGATCTACCAACTTAGTTTCTATTTCTAAGAAGGTTACTAAACCATTTTAAGAACTTGCAACAAATGCAAGAAAAATGGTCTATGCCTATATGCAATGGAAAATCAATTACGCTACTTAGTGCAAGAACTCTAGCCTAAGTCCTATTGATGCATAAGCCGAAAAGCTAATATTTGACACATAGCAACAAGGCATGAAAGATACTTATGCTTATAAATAAAATTAGCTCAACTAGAGATGACAATAAGCATACAAATGTATTAACTAATAATACTAAGACACAAAGAAAAGCAAATAGTCATTTAGCATAACACACAAAGATACTTATCATCATTTTGTGTATTAAGTATAACAATGTACACTTAGCTTGACTTTATTTGAAAATGAATAATTTTTCACCCCATTCAAAAATTTGATCTAGTTCAACACCTTGAAATCATGAATGCATCAACGTGTGATGTTCACTTTGTGATTTGACAAAACATTTGTGCAATCGGCATGACCGGAAAAGACTCTCTGTTATGAATTAAAGACATTCGTAAATTTTACTTTACAATCACTTTCAAAAAAATATTTTTAAGTGAAAGTAGACTCAATTACGTTTAAAACGATAGGTGGCACGACTCCTACGGACTTACGGTTGATTTTATACGAATTTTTGAAAATTACCGAATTCTGAAAAACAGACGAAGGTACCGTTAAATTTAGCGGTACCGTACATATTTAATGGAGCCGTCCATTATATTTAACGGTGCCGTACGTGTTAATTCAGTTTTTGAACAGAACCAACTTTTATCAATTTAAGAAAACCTTCAACCTAGTATGACAACATATACTTAACAACAAAACTTGTAAGTATTAAGCAACTAAATACTTATCATATTTTTATCACCTTCATGGGTAATTTGATACATGGATCGTACTCAATTTTGAAAACCATTTATTTTAAAAATTTGAGCAACCTGGCTCTGATACCAATTGTGGAAACCGTAGAGGGGGGTGAATACGTTTCCATTTAAAAATTTAAAGCTTTTGTATCAAACTCCCGATCAAGTGTGATGTGATATGAAAAGTGTCAACTATGATCATATAGCATCAAGAGATGAATATAGTAAACTACAACATATGCACAATCAAAACACGACACATAGATAATCAACATAACATAAGCAACTAGCCACACAAGCAAAAACGCAATGCAAATATAAAGCGATAAAGAATGAAATGAAAGTAAAGAGATAAGTAAGAAGGCGCAAACCGGACACGGTGATTTATAGTGGTTCGGTCACGAAGCTCCTCTTCGCCCTACTCCACTCCTCGAGTACCCAACTCGAGAGTTACTTCACTAATCAACAAACTCCCTTCAGGCGGAGAAAACCGTACACGTCGCTTAACTTGTTTTCCGACACTAAGCTAGATGTCGAGTGCTAATCTTAGCTAGCACCAATCTACCACAATCTACCCGATCTACACCTTACACGTCGCTTATCCTATTTCCGACACTAAGCTAGATGTCGAGTGCTAATCTTAGCTAGCACCAATCTACCACGATCTACCCGATCTACCCTTGATCCACATGATCAATCACACAAGCCCAATGGCTTCAAGAGATCTTCACTATCTCTTAAGATCACAATGATCATGACTCACTCTCTCACAAAAGAAAAATAATCTTGATGTATGCTATGATACAATCAAGAGTGTAACAAATGTTACAAGACCTAACAACTCCAACTCTTGTATCTTCTTAGATACCTTGAGTTCTTCTCTTGTAAATGAAGAGGAATAATAACACTTTGTATCTACTTGGATACTTTGTGTTCTTCTCTTGCTAATCAAGAGGGATGACAACACTTTGTATCTACATGGATACTTTATGTTCTTCTCTTGCTAATCAAGAGGGATGACAACACTTTGTATCTACTTGGATACTTTGTGTTCTTCTCTTGCTAATCAAGAGGAATGAAGAGGATCACTTGAGTGGATGATTGGATCACTCTTAAACAACCTAAGACTCTCCAAATGATCAAAGAAAGTCATCTAAGTGAAGAGGGATTAGACCAGAGAAAAAGGACTGGAAAAATCAAGTTGGAAGTGTGGAATGGTCCACTATTTATAGGCAAGGGAAAATCTGACCGTTACAGACCCACGGCTCCACTAAATACCCGACGGCTCCACTAAATTTAGTGGAGCCGTCCCTATTTAAAGGTACCGTGGACGCTCCTTCGTTTGTCTTTAGTGGGGAAGGTTTATTTGGGGATGTTAGGAGCTGTTTTGGGGGAAAATTTGACTGTTGGGATTTTCAAACATATTTTTCAAAATAAAACATTTCTTTTTAATTCAAAAATATATTTTTGAAAAAATGTTTTGTCACATTAAAAATGTGAAGTTTAGAAAAATAAAATCCTTTGATCATTTGTCAAGTAGTAGATTTGTTTGTCCATACCTTGAGTGATTTATGTCAGGATGGAAATCTACGACTTCGTTGAAGCATACTTGAGACGTCGGGAGGTGTTGATGTAAGTATGCATTTATGTTTTGTGTTTACAAGTAACTTGCACATTTTACGTTATGTATTACAAGTTACATGTTTGTCATTATTAAAACCGAAGAAACCGTTTAGTTTAAATATCGTAATATTTACACTAACAGGTTGTGGTGGTGGTTGGTAGTGGTGGGTGGTGGTGGTGGTGATTGGTAGTGGTGGTGGTAGTTGGTGGTGATGGGTGGTAGGTGGGGGTGGGTGGCGGGGGTGGGTTAGTGGCAAATGGTGGCGGGTGGTGATTGGTTGGGTGGCGAGTAGTGGTAAGTGGTATTGTGGTGGTGTTGTGGGGGCAGTGGGTGGTGCATGTGGGGTGATGGTAGTGGTGGTAAGTGGCGGTGGAGAATGGCTGGTGGTTGGTGGTGGTGGTGTGGTTATGTATTTCGGACTAACTGAGGTTATATATTGGAAACCAAACAAATAGACTAAAAGTGTTACACCCGGCAAACCAAAAGGACCAAAACTTTAACAAATACAACACTTAACACTAATGATACATACAATAAGAAATAATAAAAGAGTGATACATACAATAAGAAAGATTAGAGAGTTTGATACATACAATATGAAAATTAAAAGTTGAGTATACAACTAAAGAAATTGTGTCAAGTTTGATACATTTGTAGACAATTATCCCTTAATAAAATGGATAAGCACCCTTCAATCACACATAGCATATCACTAGCTAAACAAAATCCAACCTCGCACTGAATGATGGGCTTGTTGTGACGTGACATGTACACATGGCATATGACGTGGACTTTTATATGTTAAAAATAAGTTTCTGATCATAAAAGAACGGAATTTGAAAGTACGTATATGATATTGGTAATTTTTTAAGTACATGTACGATATTTATAAATTTCTAAAAGTATGTTGCTATTATATGGACTTAACCCTTAAATATATACCAACAACCTTACAAATATTTAAGTATTATAATAAGTTTTAGTTTAACATAATTGGATTCACGGGTACACCCACAGGGTTTTTAAGGGGTATACCCGTTGGTATTTTAAATGGGTCATGGGTTTACCCGTGACGGGTATAGGTTACCTGTCACCCGCCCACCCCACCGATGGGTACAAATTTTCCCCCACAACCCACTCGTGGGTAAAAATTGACGGGGTTACCCGCCCATTTACGTGCGGGTACCTATGAGTTATGGGTTTTTTCTCGTCCATTGGCATCCCTAGTTTGAAGGTGTAAATTAGAATATATATGTTTTAATAATTCATGTAAGCTCCAATATTTAATGAAAAGATCCAAATTGTGATTAATAAAACTTCGAATCTGCAATACTTGTTCATCAGTTTTCTTATGTCATCTGTTTATCATTCATCAGTTATTTTATGTTCATCAATGTTCATTTGCTATTTTTATGTTCACGTCATCAATGTTCACCAGTCTTTTTTTTAAATGTTTATCAATATGTGTTCATCAATGTTCATTAGTTTTATGTTATGTTTGTTAATACGTGTTCATTTATGTTCATCAGTTTTTTTATGTTGATTAATGCGTGTTTATCAATGCAAAATGTGCATCGATATTCTAATAGAATGCTCATCAGTACAAAATGTTTATCAATAAAAAATGTTTATCAATACAAAATATTTATCAATATTCAAATGTTTATAATAATCTGATTGTTCATCATTTTTATTTTTATTCTTTTAAAAGATGTTGTTCATCACCTTTTGATGTTTATCATAACGGGATCGCGGGTTGAAAGGAAAAAGGGAAAGAAAATGAAGGAAAGAGGCTAGGAGAGGGTTGGAAAAAAAAACTTAGGGACACTTTTCATTTTTTCACGACTTTTTATATTTTTTAGAGTTTCATCATTTTTCTAGGATCCCCTAACCCTAATTACCTTTATAAGTTTCTATATTGTCCAATATGAAAGATATATTAGTACAAGCTAAGTTTAAACAAACTCTTCGTAAATATACCTTCCGTGCGTTGTTTGGCTTACTTTCAACCACAACTCCTAATTCATCCTTTGAGGGCAGCTGCAAAGCATCATTCTCATCTTTTTTTGACACCGAGTAATATTCTCTCTACAAAAGAAAAATAACTTAGAAAACAATTTAGAGTAAATTATACAGATGTTTCATGTGGTTATATATCAAATAACATTCATGATCTCTGTTAGTTTTTTATAACTCTTATAATTCTATAGATCATGGATGAAAATTTATATAGACTTCAAAATATTTTGACAGAATAATGAAAGAAAACTCTAACGAAAAAGGAAAAGTTGGTCTTACAGGATTCAATGAGGGCACCTGTCGATACAATGCTTCATTGAGGGTCCAGATAGTCATGCTCATATCTGGGCGGTCTTGTCGATCCTCTCCAATGCTACAACCCATTACTTGTACAAACAACTTATATGACTCCAGAGCCATTTGATTAAATATACCAGGGTTGATTATATCCTGTAGCGTATTGTTTTGAAGATGAAATCTTGCCAATGGAGCTAGAAACATATTAGTTGCTTGTTCATTTGGAAGAAATGCTTTCCTCCCACACATGATTTCACATAAAACGACCCCAAAAGAGTAGATATCCGACTTTTGCGTCACATCTCCACTCTTTATAGTTTCCGGGTCCGTATAACCTTGAGTGTGAATAACTTCTAAAGGAATATAGCGTTCCATTCGATCCATTGAATCTTTTATGGAAAATTCGAATCCAGATAACTTAGCCTCAAAATTATCATCTAATAAAATTGTGGAGCTATTGATGTTACGATGTATGATAGAATAACTGTGTCCTTCTTCATAGTGGATGTAACTTATTGCATGTGCAACACCAATACTTATTTTTAAACGTTGGATCCAAGTGAGCGCCGGATCACTAAGATACATGCCAAGACTTCCCTTGGCCTCATGGCGGTTTATGATTATCTTCTCACCTTTTTCGTCACAAAACCCGATCAGAGAAACTATATTTGGATGTTTGAGACCGGAAAGAACAGAAATTTCTGTCCAGAACTCCATGTCTCCTTGCCCTTGACTACGATCTAACCTCCTGGCGGAAACATTTATTATCTCCCCGGAGTGCAAGAGCTGCCCTTCGTAAATATAGCCGAAATCACCTTTCCCTATTTTATTTTCTTCAGAAAAATTGTTGGTGGCTTTTTGTATTTCATCAAGTGGGATTCGTAAGTGATTAAACTGGGTGATTGAGATTGACATGTTTTGATTTTTTCTTGTGAAATTGGAGAAGCTCAAAATCAATTTGGGTTTCAAATGAATGAATGTGTAGATTTACCAAGTATGTTGGGGCTATTTGTACACAGTTTCCAGTCTCAATTTTATAGGATCAAGTTGCACTTTGTAATGTGAATGAAAAATGTTAGTATTTATTTAAATTAATTGATCAAGCTGTCAATGTGATTATTCACATGATTTTCCTAAGGGTTGTGTTAAGTGATCAAGCTGTCAATATATGAGACCCTCCTATTTTAATCAAAATATACAAATCGTAATGCGGACAGTACCACCGGCGGCAGCGTCCAATCATTGAAAACACCCCGTATAGGGGTGTTAGGATAACATCACCCTTTTCCTAATTATATTATCATGGTCAAGCTGTAAGGGTATTTAATGATCAAGCTTTTTAGTTTTTTTATTCCAATAATTGATAATTACTGAGTTCTTTTATTTTTATTACCAGATCCGACAAACGAAGTTAGACTATTAACACTTGCACGTTACAACGATTTATTTTAATAGTTACGTCTAATGGGAAAGTGAATATATGCTTAAAAATGAAAAAAAGTTGTAGATAATAAGACATCATCAAAGTATCAATTACGGTACATTTTAGTTTTCTCGCTTAATAGAAAATACAAAATTTCAATCATTTGATGAGCGAGAATATTATCTAGCTGCCAATGTTACTCGCATTATATGTTGGCATATTTGCCTAAGGAAGTAAGAAATTAAACTTATACGGTTTACAAGCTTTGTGTACAATATAATTACATTTAATATAGAAGATAGAAAAGAAAATGTGTAGACTTATATAGGTGTACAGAATTGAGAAATTAACTATGACAAATTGAGTGCATACTTTCATTTGTATGCGCGCATATAACGACATGCATCAAAGATGAGAGGTTTATAGAGTACGAAATGGTTTAGATTATAATGATAAAAGCTTTATAATGACATGAAATAAAAACAAATTTAATTCTATAATCTTCCTATTGCAACAAAATGTATGAATTGAAACAGCCAGTGCAACAAATTTGTAAAATGTTTTGCTTATATATGAAATTTCCAACAAAAATGAGGGGACATATGAAATTGCCCCTATTAGGCTCTATGCAGTCGATCGGTCACATGCAAGGGTCGACCGACATTTAAATCGGTCGAGCCCACTGTGGTGATCCAAGCAAATATCGGTCGTCGGTCTTGAATTAGCAATGTGGGTCACAAATTCGACCGGTTTCACACTCCACAAAACTCCAAAAAATTATACTGTTTGCCTAAAAAAAAACAACATTTTTTTAAAAAACTTTACCACTTTACAACCTTATAAATGCCAACCTCAAACACACTTCTAAACAAACAATTTCAAACACAATTCAAGCAACTTCTCATGCATATTCATCATGTCAAAAAAAAAATACTCCCACATAAAACAAAAACCGACGATCCCGACTACCCCAAAATGCCCCGAATTTGAATTTCTCACCGGAAAACAACTTCGAATTAACCGGCATAACACCACCACAAAATCGGTGTATTCGCTTTCGTGCACCCGCTTTTGAATATCCAACACGACTGTTGGATTTTATATTGAGTTGATAATACAAAACAATAAATGAAGAATGAAGCAAATATGAAACTACAAGGACTTAAAAGATAAATAAGGAATTCTACAAACTATGGAAGATTATAGAAGATTCCTTAGAAGATATTGATAAAAGATTATGAAAGTATTTATTTCCTAATACAATTATGAGTCTTTTTTAACCTTAATATCTGTATTATATAAAGAGACACAGGGCCTATGTTTTAGGTGTGCACAATTACAACGTAGTCGACAAAAGTGTGTGTGCGTATGTCTAGGCGTTTAGATGGTTGTGTAAACGTCTAGGTTTAGTGTTTGTGTTTAGTCTTAAGATCATTGATCCCTGTTACAAGGTGTGTAACACGTACTACAATTGATCAAGTAGTATTGAGGCTAATTGTGTTTGTAATTGTATTATTATGAAGATGATGATGAAGAAATCTTGTTACAATAACAATTGATGTTTTGTTTAATCCGCTGCGTATATTGTTAATCTTTGTTATTGTTATTCCTAGAGCTCAAAACGATCTAAGGAGTTATATCATACTCCACAATTGGTATCAGAGCTCGAAAAGCTCATGATCTAGGGATTCACAAGGTTTTTAGTCGAAGAAAGAAGAACAAAATCGACTTTGGTTTATATGTTCGTATTTTTCTGCAGTGCTGTTTTTAAAAGGCGATATCTCATTCGTTAACCGCTGGATCTTAACAAAATTTGTACTGAAGGTTATTCATACATTAAAGGAACATTCACACCGAAGAGATCTTCAATCTGAGCTTCCAATAAAAAGATATAAATTTTTTAAAAGTCTGCTGCAGAAACATTGAAGAAAATCGATTTTTGAGGTTTCTTTCTTAGGGTTTCTTGAATATTAGATTGACTTGGTTTCTCTGACTAATTGTTGCTGCTGTTGATCACTTTATTTACCCTACACGATGATATTGGCTACTTGTTTACCCTAAACCCTAAATCTTTAGGTTTTTAAGGTTATCGCTTATTAGGGTTTCATGAACCTGGGTTTCATCTTTATTCTTTGATCATTCTAACTGATGTTGTTTCCATTCATTTATTTGAGAGTTTATTAGGGTTTCGATGCTGTTTCATGGTTCTCGTTCACGATGGTGGTATGATAAACCCTAAACAAAACTTCTCTGGAGGCTACTTGCGATTAATCTGCTTTACGATTCTCTAACCAATTCGATCAACAAAACCAGTAAATTATTACTTATTGTGGGTCTATACTTGTGATTACATGCAAATTGATTATGACTGCTGGTTGGTTTGTAGAGAGATGGTAATGAATGACATTCATGCTGATGGTTCTATGGGATAGATTGAAAAGACAGCTGCTGGTGATATTATGTCGTTATTGTTAGGGTTTTGGTGGTGCTCAAACATTGATATTTGCTGTTCGTTGCTTGGTTAATAGTACTGCTTATTTTGTAAGTTAGTACTGCTCGTGTTAGCATTTAAATTATATTGAAGTGATGGTCATTTGTAATTTTTGTTGGAGAATGCTCGTGTCATAATAACTAATTATATGGCTAGATATATGTGAGCCTATGGGGTCACACACTTATACACAGAGACACCATTTTATAGATTGTATTTATCGTATTTACAATATATAAACGACTACGTAACTCGGGATCAATAATGGGCTACTAATAACTAAGCTAGTACTTAGTTTATTGGATTGGACCAACAAATGGGCAAGCCCATTTAGGGCCCCCATGGCAAGCCTAGGTGAGAAAGGAACAAGGGAGAAAGATCAAGGGGCAAAGTGTAACTTTGATCATGATAAGTTCAAATGAGATTTGGTCTTTGATTATGACTTATCACATTAAAGACTTACCAACTTTCTCTCCTCCTTCCTCTCCCTAATGACCACGAAATTAATCACACCCATATTAGGGTTTGTGGTTTTTTATCCCATCTAACCTTATTCTAGTGTAGTTCAAGGCTAGATCGCGTGTTACGTGTTCAAGACTAGCATCGGGTGGTGATCGATGACGTGTAGTGTGGATTATTCATAGAGGTGATCTTCTTTGGTCACTTTTGGTTCTTATTTCAATCAATTCGTGTAGTGATATTGGTGGTGTTACCCGGATCACGCTACAAAGGTATAAAACATGTTTGTTTAATTTGTTTTTATTTAGATTGATCATATGGCTATATGGATCCTGTTATGGTGATGTTTTTCCGCTGTGCTCATTTGTTTAACATGTTATTTTATCATACATCACCTATAGTGGTATCAGAGCCATCATATGTTGTCATATGATCATCTTGTATGCGTAAAAATGGCTAAAAACATGTTTTTTTTAATGGATTTAAAAGTGGGATTTTAAAACAGCCCCTAGGGCTTATATATTATGAATATGTCGACTTTAATAAGGTCTTAAGATCTGGACTTTTTGATCCTATGGCCATTTGTTATGCATACGTTGTTTGTTTACTTGATCGGTACCCGTAAAATGGCCTAAAAACGCGTTTTTTGGAAGATTTTTAACCCGATTTCAAATCAGCCCATGAGGCTTATTTTTCTGTGGTAAAATGGTGTTAAGAAGGTCCTAACATCATTGGGGTTTGAGTCTTTGGCCATTTGTCACGCGTACCATTCGGGGTTTTAATTCTTGTTAATTATTTCTTCGATTCGTTGGCTAACAATTTATTTCTTGTTATTTATTTTGTTATCCATGGCAAATACATGCATGTTTGTCCATGAAGTTAGCCAACACCATGTAATAATCTTTATTTGAATGTATTATTATGTGTTTATATGCAAAGCCGATGAAAACCTAGACCACTTGTGCGTTGTGATTGTGATTGTTGGTTGGTTTTTCTTGTTTTGGGGTTTGCCATTGTTTCGGCACTTTTGTAATGTAATTCATTTTTGGTGTAGCCAATGTTTGGGCATTTTACAGTAGATACAAAGTAGATTAGTTGTATTTTACTTTATATGTATTGTAAACAAGAGCTTGGAAGCAAATGGCGAAAGATTGAAGAGTTGTAGACTGAAAGTTGCTGTTGGACACCTGTTGGGAAAACGTGATTACCTGCTGATTGGTAAGGTATTTTTTTCTAAATTTTTTGGTGCAGGTCCACAAGACATAGGGCTACAACTTTGTCAACTGGGCCGAATCATGAGGAGGTGATCTTCCTGGGCATTTGGGCCTTGCAAAACAGAAAAATTGGGCTGACAGAAACTGAAGTTCATGTGCATTATGGGCTTTTTAACTTGCTCATGATTGTCTTGGAGCAAGTGGGAGCCCTCCATGTGGTTGTGATTTATGTCCCTAGTTGACTCTTGGTTCTTGTGATGGCTCACAAGACCAAGCATAGGATTTTCATCGGTTGAGGCTTTGCATGTTGTGGTTGAATGTTTGGTTGGTTGTTTTTATGTATGTTGTGACTACATGTAAAACGAAAAATGTTTTCTTAAAACTTGAAACTAAACATAAACCATTTTGAACTAAGTCTTATGATTTAGTTTAACTAAGTTTAAATATGATTTGAAACTTAAAAATCATTGTTTTCTAAATAACACTTAAACTAGTTAAGATTGTTTATTTATTGATTTATTGTATTGTCCATACTTAATAATCCACTTAGGATATATATTAGTCTTGAAAATGGACAACTTGACACACATAAATTAAAACAATGATTATACTTAAGTTAAGAAAAGTTTTTAACTTGTGCTACGAAGAATGAATGCATGCTTCTTTCGTACACGTTTTTGATTCACATCAAAACTATTTACCCGTCAAAATTTAAGTCACGCCGTCCAATTATGAGAACACTTGCAATTACTTTTTAGCATCTGGTCAGACCTAGGCTGAATTGTAACCCAAGGTGACTATTCTCCATGGTCAGACCTAGGATTATTCTCACAGTTTTCAAATTGGATGACTTAATCGAGTAGTGTGGTCAGACCCTTACCCGAGGCAAAGATGGGACTAAACATGCCTACATGACACTAGTTGTTTGACACTAGATGCCATGAGTCCCATAAGGATCTAAGAGTTGTACATGTAATACAATTGGTGATCGTCGCCTACCTATTGAATCCACCATTTCTAGTAGATCAACTGCATTAATGGTCGAACCTCAATGAGGATCTTAGCCTTTTCGTAAATTAATTGTTTTAAATTATAAACATGGGGTAGTTAATTTATAAAAGGATAATTATCGAAAATACTAAAATTGAACTTTGTAAATTCAATTAATGCAACGCATACCGTAAACAAGAGTTTGTTCTTTTCTTGTTAAAAGGACGAACTAAGTCGATCTTTCCTTGTAAGAAAGAGACTTATTCCTATCCTTTTTCTTTATGAGGAAAAGCCATAATAGGAATATTTGAATTTTCCTAATTCTAATCAAACTCAAGGAAAACCTACTCTAGAAATCGTGATGTCTTGTAAAAGTCAAAACGGTTAAGTATGGTTACACATCTTATTCCTTCAACGTTGTTTTATAACCCTTGTTTCGGTTTTGAAACATTGAAGAAATATAAGATATTTGGACAACCAAGAACACGTGCACTTGACTTGACCTCTTTGGTCAGACCTTAGGGCCATTTCAACCCATGGCGAATTTTGCTCATTGGTCAGACCTTTGGCGATATTTGCATGTTCTTGCTTGGTCAACCTATTTCGTACTAGCTACCAAACTAAAATGAGTTTAAATAATTAGAAGACGGAAGTATCAATAAACCGCAATGTGGTAAAGGCAATTACTAGCATGATTACCTAGCAGTTTGCCTTAACCCAATATGCCTACTAAGGTCCTACATACCCTTGTGGTAAAGTAGACCAATTATGGAGGAAATGCATGCCTATTTTCAAGTTAAAATAGCAATGATGGCTAGCCCATCATCTATATGTTAGAACTTGATGCACTTTCTTGAATACCTAAGTACATGTTTACTAGTCAAAGTGACTCACATTAGCAATAATGTGTAGATATTCAAAGAAAGATGGAAAGTATCCAATCACTACTCACTCTCCACTAGTGACGTAACACATTGTAATGTTGTCTAATCCAGTGGGAGCTACGTGATTATATTACTGGTGACGTAACACATGTAATGTTGTCTAATCCAGTGGGAGCTGTAAGCTTTATTACTTGCAAGTTGCCCATCTTATTTCCAGATTGTCTTGAAATAATACACTACTTTCCACGTGTTAAGCATCATAGTTTATATAAGAACCATTGCATAAGTTTTATATGATAACTTGTCGCGTTCCTGATGTTGCTTCCTGAAATGTTATCTATAAAATTGTTATGCATGATTCATTATTCAAACGATAAAGTTCTACATATCTATATTTTGATTTTGACCAAAAAAATCATATGTTATCTTAGACATTGTCATATTGCTCTCACGATGTTGTGCCATGCACAAGTGGGAGAAATCTTAATGGTGTGCAAGGTACAACATATAACAATATGACTAATAGTTTTTCTTGACTGCAAGGTAAGAAACTAAAATTCTACTAGGACTTCTACACATAAAATGTAGGTTGCCCTAATTAGAACAAATATCAAGATAACATGAAAAGCTACTTCAACATATTCACTGAATTGTTTAGTAAATATGATTATGTCTTCTTGTAAAGTCATAATCATGAAGTATGAAATTAACTTGAAATTACTATTGAGGCCAAGTGTCGGCGCTCGTAATTACTTTAGTTGAATATGTTTAGGTCCTCTTGTAAAGACACAAACATCAATTCAGTTAATTGTTGAAAGACAAATAACGTAAAGTAAGACGTTGATTTGTTATGTCTTCTTGTTAAGACATGTACACTTACGACGTATAACATTAAATGTTTATGTTTTCTAGTCAAAACATGCACATGATGTAAAGTATGCAGTAGGCTAAAATTACTATTGATGCCATCTGGTTTGATTTGGTTGGTAGATATGTAAGCCCAAAAGTATAAGTTCATCTAATGAGTTGTGTGATAGTCTCACAACATCAGTCCTCATGGAATACCACAACTTTATGGTATGTCCATCGTGGAAAATCAAACACTATTGATATTGTTTGATCTTTGATGACTTAAACTGTTTTACCTCCAAAGCTATCAAGGTTAGAAATTGGATGTGCCATGTGTACACTCAATATGGTTCCAACCCAGAAGGAATTTAAGACACTATTGTAGTATGGCATGAGATGAATCCCATTATGTCTTAATTGAAGTTCTTAATTTGTTAACTACTTAAGAGTAAATAATTAACAAACTAGAGTCAAGAACTAACGGTGTATTATGGATGTCCCACTTGAAAACAATTTATTGTTACTCAAGATGCTGAGTATCTAGAGATTAGTCTCTACATACAAAAGCAAGTGGGAGTACCTTTAGACCTTGAAGTTATTCAAGAACTAAATACACAACCTTCTGAGTACACTTGCTAATGTCATACTATGGTTGAACATGCATATGTTAAACCATAGATTGATATCTCTCATTCATAAATCCGCAAGGATTCCTCTTGCACCTGAATGATATAGTTTTTTATATCAATGCTAAGAGACATAAGTTAGAGGATCATGGTGAACCTGCTAACTACTGAGATGCATTATCAGATATTGTATCTGATGAGTAGCTCAAAACTATGAATGTTAAGATGCAGCCCTTAAAAGACAATCACTCATGGAGCTTGATTGATCACTTACAAATCAGTTAGACTGTGAGGTTAAGAATGAGTTTCTTGATAAGAAGACTCAAAAGGGAAAACTTGTACACAAGTTTAATGCACGACTAGTAAAAGGAGTTTACTCGTACTCAAGTAATTGACTATGACTAAATCCTTCTGCCTAGAAACATTAAATGTATAAAGATGATTAATTGTCATACCTGTTTTCATATAAATGAAATATGACAATAGGATATCAAAACACTTTTCTTGTTGATTACCTTTGCGAGGACGATGAGTAATCAAAAGGGTTTATGAATCCATATAATCTTTATTATGTATACAAGATAAAATAATCCATGTGTGGATTAGATCATGCATCTAGGAGCAAAGATCTTGAGTTAATTATAAAATCATTAATTTGATTTTGATTAACAAGATTACTCCTAAGTACACTAAGAGCAAGTTGGAGCACTGTATTTATTTTCTTAAATCTCATATGTCATTAACATATTAGAAACAATATTCTATCTAAGCTAGACTTTAATCCTTAGCTTGGAATGAAGTTTCTCTTGAGGGATTTATAAAATAAGACATACAACCTTGTTATATATATGTTTATTAGAATAAACATAAGCGGTTATTAAGTCTAAACACAATATGACACGTTATTGAGGGGAGTCTCAATGATCAATCACACTTGATGAGATTGAACACATGATTGGAAATCTTAAGTTCGACTAAAGGATTCATCATGTAAGTCATATTACGCATTGGGCTATGTTTATCATTTGCATGAATGCAAGATGAGTTGATAACAAATATCTAAGTGAACGTCATTGGATAATTGTTAAACGAACATTATAATGGACCTACGAAGGACCAAAGATATGTTCAAACGTTTACGGATATTTGAGGAGCTCTGTTTTGTTTGCATACGTTAATGCTTATTTAACTGAGATGATACTCAACCACAGTCGTGGTCATCATGAATGATGACATTGATGACTAGATGTGCTCGACTGAGAGCATTAATGCGTTATACATTAAAAGAATAAGAATACCTTATAGTTTGAGAAACTATTCAGATGACTATCTAAAGTAGGTGTCTTGCTAGCTTCAAACACCCTATGGAATGTATTGTTGCAATACTCATCGTGTACTTGAATGCACACATACAAAGGACAATCATCATTCAAACCTTTCATGAATTATGAAAGAAGTATTCTCAAAGTTTACTCAGATGACTACTTGTTGCCTTGTACGACATGATTCGATCATGGTGGGAACATCGGATTCCGACCTATAAGTAGTCTTATGCATATCTGTTTTTAGTATTTGGATAATGGAACCGTAAGCAGTCGTATTATATAATGAATTGATATACATGGTATGATCGTCTTCATTTATACTACTGTGTTCTATATTTGCATGTTTAATCCATGAATAATTTATTTATTCTAAAATTATCCATTGCCAGTTGACGATATGGGAGTATCATCAAATTAAGGCAAATGTGAGCGTGTTGGTGATTCATTTGCCACACTCACATGTTGTTCATTGTGATGAACATTGGATTGACCCAACCTACGAGTATTCACTACATGGATCGTCGTCAATAGTGAATCTCGCAAGAGGTTATGTCTCTTATCCTTAGACTTGAGATGCAAGCATGTCTTGCATGTGTGGAATTTCATTCCTTGATATGGTTAAACGCTGTCCTGAATAAGGTAGTTATAAAGACCATCTTCAGGAGTGATATGAAGCACATGAATGACACGTGCAGTCAAAATAGGATTTGTTCCTCCACATGTTATGGAGTTAGATACTATTGGGCCCCTCGATGATTTGAACAGATGTTTGTATGGCCATACCCAACTGGGATTAAGATGAATCTTAAATCCACTTGGTAATCTAGTTCAATATCTATATCGAGAAACATAATAGTTGAACTATTAGAATGACTATTGATCCATGTCTAATGTTCAACACGGTATCTGAAACAAAAGGATAGATGACATATAAACCATCTGAAATGAGACGTTTAAGAAACTAACCTCACATATTTCTAGGGGCATTGGCGTGTTGCTAGACGCTAACCATTGCTTGTATAATTACTCGATTATTATGACGTCGCAAGTGGGAGCTGTTGGAGAATGCTCGTGTCATAATAACTAATTATATGGCTAGATATATGTGAGCCTATGGGGTCACACACTTATACACAGAGACACCATTTTATAGATTGTATTTATCGTATTTACAATATATAAACGACTACGTAACTCGGGATCAATAATGGGCTACTAATAACTAAGCTAGTACTTAGTTTATTGGATTGGACCAACAAATGGGCAAGCCCATTTAGGGCCCCCATGGCAAGCCTAGGTGAGAAAGGAACAAGGGAGAAAGATCAAGGGGCAAAGTGTTACTTTGATCATGATAAGTTCAAATGAGATTTGGTCTTTGATTATGACTTATCACATTAAAGACTTACCAACTTTCTCTCCTCCTTCCTCTCCCTAATGACCACGAAATTAATCACACCCATATTAGGGTTTGTGGTTTTTTATCCCATCTAACCTTATTCTAGTGTAGTTCAAGGCTAGATCGCGTGTTACGTGTTCAAGACTAGCATCGGGTGGTGATCGATGACGTGTAGTGTGGATTATTCATAGAGGTGATCTTCTTTGGTCACTTTTGGTTCTTATTTCAATCAATTCGTGTAGTGATATTGGTGGTGTTACCCGGATCACGCTACAAAGGTATAAAACATGTTTGTTTAATTTGTTTTTATTTAGATTGATCATATGGCTATATGGATCCTGTTATGGTGATGTTTTTCCGCTGTGCTCATTTGTTTAACATGTTATTTTATCATACATCACCTATAATTTTAAGTATAGTGTGTCGTGTGTTTTAATATGTCTAGGATATGTGTGGGCTTTAGTTAGTACAATATGTTAGAAATGTTCAAGTAAATGTCCAATCCACCAAAGCCCACACCAAGCCCATCAAAAAGCCTCTTAGGGCATCAATGATGTAGTATATATACCACACTCTCACCACAAATCAAGTGTTCCTCATAGTAGTGTAAAGGTGAGAGTGTGTAGGTGTGTGTTTTCTCTAAGTTTAGTGTTTGTTATTTGTCTCTTCAAGTCTAATAACATTCGGCGATTAATAATACCATACGATCCATTCATCTTACTCTTCTCATCTTTATCTTATTGTTGAGTGTCACGAGTTAATATAGTAGTTAGGTTGTAATGATAAAGGTAGGATTCTAGTCTTAACAAGTGGTATCATCCGCCAAACAAAGATTTAGGATATAGTTGTGTCGTTTTTTTATCATTTAAGCTTAAAAAGTTGTGTCCTTATTTATTAAGTCGACTACTTTTTATAGTTTCTTTGATTTTAACGTGAGTTCTAAGGTTAAAGCTTGAAGCTTTTTGTATTTTACGCAAGGTTTTGAGAAAAGGTGGTAGCTTTTTAGTTGTGTCGTGAACTTTGGTAGTTTTGGAGGTAAAAGTTGTAATCTTTTTGTCAAGATCTTGGTTAAATAACAGTTAGGCGTCAAAATGTGTAAGGTTTATAAGCTTTACGTGGGTTTTGAGGTGTGTTTGATCGAGAAAAAGTGCTACAAAAATATTGCGGCTTGAATCTTCATTGCATTCGATTTTTTATCCATTTCTTGTATAAGAATTGTGATAAAAAGGTTCTACATCGACTTGAAAAAATCTATTTTCTTGTACAAGAATTTAGATAAAAGAGGGTTTATAGGAATTGTTGGACTTGACAATTTCTATAAAAGAGTGTTTATAGAAATTGTATAATTTCTATAGGCTATCGAAATTGTGGAATAAGAACCTTTATCGCAATTGTCAAAGAGTTGTTCTATCGAAATTGTGGCCTTAGCAGCATTATCGCAATTGTTAAACAAGTTTTATCGCAATTGTGGAGGTAAAAAAGTCAACGCTATCGCAAATGTCTGAAGTGTGTTTTATCGCAATTGTCCTGGGATCTTTCGCAAATTGTCAAAACAAGTCCTTTATCGCAATTGTCTACTTGAAGTTCTTTCGCTAATTGGCAAATTCAGTCCTCTATCGCAATTAATTTAAATCGTGACAACTTAAATAATTTTTATAAATTCGATTTGAACTTTTAATTTCTACAACATCAAAGATCGCGGACTCGGTATTCTCTCGCTTGTATAAGTGTGACGAATACTTCGACAAAGGAATATCTACTAGTTTGTATAAATTAGTTAGATCGTTTATATAAATTACCAATTTATATAAATTGCATAATTCTATATAAATTGAAATTTTGCCATAATTTATATAAATTTTGGTCCAAATTGAAATTTCTATAGAAATTGTCATTTTATCTAAATTGTAATTTACATAACTTTGTCGAATTTGTGAACTTTTGATTTTGTCTAAATTATAGTCTAGTCAAATTTAGTAACTTTATTTAATTTGCTACGTTTATCTAAATTGTAATAGTTTATCTAAATTGCAAGCTACCTCAAACGATCATCAACAAAGGACCAAGGCTTCACAACAACAACTGAGTTCAACCTTCAACAACCACAACACCTATTTCTTTGCAACGATCCTGAATCAACTTTATCATACAACTTCATCAAATGGCAACACAACAAGACAATATCACTGATTTGGCATATGCTTTTGCATTATTCACCAAGGCATTAAAAATCAAACAACATAACAACAACCAATGGAATTCACTGTACACTGACAACACGCAGTTATATATGGGAAAAGAAGGTCAAATGGTTGAGGTTATTGAGCATCAGCAAGGTATATAGATAGGGAATCAAATGCAATATGCAGGGCAGTATACTGGAAACCAAATGGATCAGTTTGTGAATCAGAACGGGGTCAATCAAAATGAGAATTATTGTTTCATGACTTCATCTGAAATCCATGGGAGTGATATAAGTAGAGATTGTAATGTCAAGGCAATGACGAAGCTAGAAAAGCTCCAGTACATGTTGATGCTAGCCAAAAAGGAAGATTCGGGAATACCTTTGACTGCTGAGGAATACGACTTCATGGTTACAACAAGAGTTAATGATAATACTACAGAAGTCACTGGAATCTCCAACTTTGTGGCTAATCACCAAGAAACAACATCATGCAGCGATTCTGACATTCCTCCTACTTATGACACAGAACCACCCCATGAGGTACCAAATCCTAGTAATGATGTTAATCCGTTTGCTCATGAAAAGCCACATTTTGTGCCTCTCGAACCTACTTATGATACATATATGGACACGCTAAGTTGTAGCAATATTAATTTGGCAACTCCAGATATGAATCCTAATGAAGTTCAATTTTCACAAAATGATGCTAATGATGAGGAAACCCGTGCTCTCTTTGAATCATTATTGAATAATTGTCGCATTGAGATTGAAAACGTGAAAAAGGTCAATCGCGATCTTAAGACCGCGAATGTGAAATTGACCACTGAGCTTGAGAGATATAAGGAAAATGAAAAAGCTTTGGAATTTAATAAACAACGGCAGTCAGAATTAGAAATAGGTTATAGAAATTCCGTTTCAAGAGAAAAACAACTGCAAATCAAGTTTGACACATTAGATGTAAATTTGAATTTGAAACTAAGATCCTTAAACAAGAAAATTTCAGAATTAACCAACCAACTTTCTAAACAAAAATCAACTTGTTCTGATCTTTAAAAAGAAAAGAAAGAGTTGAATACTAGGTTTTCAAAACGGGAAAATGATCTTCTTGAAGAAATCATTGAAAAACAAGAAACCATTAAAAAGTTGGAAGATTTGCTTGTAAAAACGGGTCATTCTACACAAATAATTAATTTGCTAATTAACGATCCAAACCCGATTTTACATACAATGAAGAAAATGACTATCGATTGTGAAAACCCTTATAATCTCAAGAAAGCTCAGAAAGAACAGAATGTGTTATATAATGGTAGTGTGCTAAATGATAAACATGATCCTCCCAAGGTTCGGGATTCTGATGAAACGATTGAGCTTGCCGAAGAGAGTCAAAACAAAATGAGACAAATGAACCCAGAAATTAGACCAATTGACTATAATAAGCTTAACACAATTTCTGGAGTACATCTGGTTCAAAAAGAGTCACCAATATTTTTCAAAAAACCAGTTGCTGTCTCAAAACGAAAAGTTGTTTCCAAACATCTTTCTAACATCGAACAAATGTCCTCTAGCAACCCTTTTAACACAAGTGAAGCTAAACGATACTTGGATGATCTTAAAAAGAAAATGGAAATTTTTCAGAGTCTTATTAAAACCAAAACTGAAATAACTGTCAACAACTGGCATTCAAGTTTTCATGCTGAACAAAGAAACATGTTTGAAAAAGACATTATTCCTCCACTAAATGCGATGAGTATAAGAATTCTGAATGTGGAAAATGCGCTTTTAAAAGAAACAGCCGAATTTGCCAAGGACCACACATCTCTGGTAAAGGAAGCAAATGAAAACATTGAATACATCAAAGTTTTGGAAAAACATAATGACACTCTCTTCGAAATAGCTCTGTCAACTGATATTATGTCCATTATTTATCAAACATATTCTGTGGAAGACGATGAAAGACTTCGAGCTGAGACTTCTCAAATTGTTTTAAAATATGAAAATGCGCTTGCTAAGTTAGAAAAGGAAAATGTAACATATTTTAAACAACTTGATCGGAAAAAGGAAGAGTGTAAGTATGACAAATTGTCGTATGAACGTGCATATAAAAACATGAAAGAACAAAATGATCTTTTGAAGTCTCAGCTTGAGAGTCAAAAAGGGAAGGGTGAGGAAATTAAGGCTGCAAAACCAAAAATGTCTATTTCTCAATGTGTTCCAACACCCTTGCCTAAGAAAAATGAGAAAGGAAAAGAGAAAGATGTTGTCGAAACATCAAATGTGATAGCACCTGATCTTTCTAGGATTAGTCCCACTACTGCGTCTGCCTCTACATCTCAAACATATAGGGCGATAGACAAGAATGAAAAAGATAATCCAAAAGAGTTTAGGAATGCTACAACATGTTCAAAGGACAACAAGACAAATGTGTGTGCCCCTAGGAATAGCTCAACGAATGTGAACACAAAAACTGTTAAAGAATCTGTTTGTTCCAACGACATGGTCCACAATCACAATCAAGAAGGAGCTAGGAAAAAGGCACATATTCTAAAAGATGGAATTTTAGGAACAAAATCTAGGGTGATGAGTTCTACAACATCACAAGGCACTGCTAGTAGTAGTAAACCACTACATAGGATAATTCAACTAAAGACTAGGGATTGGCTTGCATCTAAAAGTAGTTGCTCAAATGAAAATGCTATGCACGTAGAATGCAACACTAAGAATTCAAATTCCTCTTCGAACATGAACAGCAAAACAAGTGATTCGGCACAATCCTCTAAGACAAATAAAAACAAACCCGTTGATAAGAAGCAAAAGACTACGAAACCTACTAGGTGGATCTCTACAGGACATAGTTTTTCTAAAAATGAGACTTCCGCTGCATCTGATAAGGAACAACTCCTAGATCTTGCCTTAGATGGATTCCCACGGGAAGAGTTTTTAAAACAGTTGGTCTTAGATGGATTCCCACAGGGAAGATTTTTGATAGCTTCACCAAGACAAACAATAGTGAAAATCATCAAGATAAGGAAGTAGACACCACTACAACCGTTGGTAGTGAACACCCTGAGAATGATGATTCATGTACTTCTAACACTATTATTTGTGCATATTCTTCTTTTGTGAATTATGTGGATACAGGTATGTGTGAAAATGTTGAGGTTTCATAAAATTAATGTGGAAAAGAAGAGCTTTATGCCAACATTGCATGTGGAAATCCTGGCCTTATTCCACTCTTAACTCCACTTCTACTTGCTCAAACTTAATTCTTCGCTATAGATACATATAGATACATATAGATAGATAGATAAAAAATAAAAAATTAAAAAAAAAAAAAAAAAAAAAAAAAAAGAGAGATATATAGATATATAAAAAAAATGATGATGTACATTCTTTTCCGATATGTCTCTCGTATAATCAATATTCTGTACATGTCTAGAAATGTCATTCAACAATGATACGGATATGTACATATGCTTGAGCGAGTACATATCTTCCCCCAAAATTTCTTAACTATGGTTTTCGTATACTTCAGTACGAAACCCGCACTGAAAGGAAGACTTCTGATTATTACTGATCAGGACTCGGAATCAAAGACAAAATATCCCAACTTCATGCAAATCCGTCTATCTCTTCACAAGGAATCTCATTTAATCAGCTGAAATAAAAAATATCACTACGTGCTATTTTTGAGGGGGAGATTAGGTATAAGGGGGAGAAGACGTGATTAAATGTGATCAAAAATCGTGGATTGAATCTCAGAGGAGCTCTTATCCAAATAGACTCAGATATGAACCCTCGAATTGACGAAACTTAATGTTCGTTATCGAAAAGACTTGTCCGGGACGGGTAATAACTTCAAGCTGGTCTAACCAGTGATGTAAGCGTGTCTCGCGAAGGACTTGTCCAAGTAGAATGTACCAATTTGAGAGACTTTCTTTTAATATGACCTGGACGGGTAATAACTTCAAGCTAGTCTAACTAGTTGATGAAGCGAAAAGTGTACCGCTTTTAGGGGGTCATTTAAGCCCTAAATCGTATTTATTTGATCAAATATTGCCCTAAATCGTTCCTTTTGTCATTTTAGGTACTTTGGAGAAGAAATCTGGAAAAGGAAGCATTTTGGACGTTTTTGGAGCATAAAAGTGAAGAAAACGACAAAGTCTCAAAAATATGCTGGAAAGTACATGTGACGGCGTCAAGACTTGCTCTTGACGGCGTCACGGCTTGGCAAAAGTGGTGGATATGAAAAATACACATGATAAGCCAGTGAGATTTGCATTGGAATTCTGACGGCGTCACCCTTTGGAGTGATCAAGATCGTCACGGTTTAAGCTGAAGAATGACGGCGTCACCCTTAACCTTGACGGCGTCAGCTTCTGATAGGCCAGAACGGATTTTGGAGGTTTAAAGGGAGACGGCGTCAAGAAGGCCATCACGTGTTAACTAGTCACAACTTGCGCGCGCGGTAGCTGTTACTGTTTTGGCCATAAAATCCTCATACGAACTCGGATTTAGGTGATTCAAAAGGCCACGCGATCGGGACGAAAAGATCTACAATCTGGTGAAAAATTGGACGTGACGGCGTCACGTGTAAGTCTGACGCCGTCAGATCGGGCCGACAGAAAAATGCCTATAAATATAACTTCACAACTTCATTATTTGTAAGCCCCAAACCCTAAGTCCGATTCTAGGGTTAGGGTAGGTGTTTTTCCAGCAACTTAGAGGGTCTTAATCATGCCATAAACATCTTGTAATGGTTTGTTTATTTATTCAATCTTATACTATATCTTCAATTATCATTATTGTCAATTGCTCTTCATTGATTATGTGTTGCTAATTCACCTTGTGTCTACTTATGATTGTGTGAAACTTGTATATAATTAATTAGATCTTATTGATTCCTTGTTGATGTATGTGTCTATCGTCATCAATAAAGGTGTGACACTTCAATAGATCTTATTGGTTTAGCTTATAATTCTTGTTTCCTATTGTCTCTTGTTTGATTGGGTGATATCGATGTTAGGCTTAAGAAAACTGGCTAACCTCCTATTCGGTAACTTGCTTGAACGTCTTAAGAAACATGAACCAATGCGTACTAGGTTTATTTGGTTGTATTTAATGCATGAGCAAATTCTAGTGATCCCATGTTAGGAGCTTCTTAGCCGGCTCGACATAGGAGTGAAGTAGGAGCTTATAGAGTTGGGGAAGTACGTACGCCACCCCACGAATGGTATTAAGGAATACAACCCGTCAATTAAAACAAGGTGTGACAATTCAATAGGTAGAATTGGATAGCTAGCAAGGAGTAATACATCATAGGTAGACATGCTTCACTTCCCGTGTAGGACCCTAGTTTACTTTTCTTGCATATTAGTTTAGTTAGTAGCTTTTGGGTTAGTTGATTATCAACTAATTCCGCCCCTTCTTCCAAAACACGAGATTTTTACTTGCTTTCCATAAAATATAAAAGTACAAAAAAGAATCATCCATCACCTCTAGACCTAGTTAGAATAATTTCAATCCTAACGAACACTATTCTTTGAGTTGAACGATCAATCCCCCGGTACTTGCCACTTTACTATACTACAACGGTCAGGTACACTGCCTGGTGGGGATTGCAAACTTCTCAAGATCCCTTGAGAGGTAAAACCTGTTGTAAGGTTGCAAAACCACGCATCAAGTTTTTGGCGCCGCAGCCCGGGAGAGTAGTTATTGCTTAGGTTGAAATTTTATTTTTATTAGGTCTACTCACAAGATTCCTATCAAGTGAGATATTTTCTTTTTATTTTGTAGCTTTCTCGTAGTCTATCTTTTCTTTGTGATTTTGTTTGTAATTTGCTTCAAATGGACTTTTCACTTAGATTTCTAAGATTGCAAGATATGGTTGAGTGGCTAGAACACCAAGAAGTTCAAAATACCTCATTTAGAGACACTTATGAATCATATGAGCCTTCACCTAGGATAGATTCTTATGAACAACCTCCATGTTTAGGATCTTGTTTTAGTGAGGCTAATAGGAAAAGCGACCTAGTTTGCCAAGGAATTGTGGATAGAGCCGTATCAATAAATCATAAGTTGGATGAAGCACTAGGTTTGTTATTATCACTACCTAAGAAAACAATTGACGAGTATATAGGTGATCTTGATGTAACCACCCGAAATTTTCCGAATATGTTTTTATACGAGATCTTGCCTGTTTTTCAATTACGGACCTTTTCTGAACTCTTTTGACTCTAAAACGTGAATTTAACTCGCGAAACGTGAAATTTGTACACAACGCGTACTGGCACAACCGACGATTTGTTTTGATTGTTTTGTTATTCGTGAGAAACGAGGCATATGAATAGTCGTTTTATTGGAAAAATTATTCTAAACGCGAATATTAATTTATTCGGGCAACGAGAAATAAAGCTACACGTATTTATAACCAAAATTAATGGAAAAACGATTTTAAAGTTAATGGGATAACTTTCGGGTGTTCGGGAAATATTTATAACGTGATTTATTTGTCTCGTTCACGTTTCATTAAAAATATGAAGAAATTGACAGTTTTAGTCCCTGAGGGCGCGCTAGGGTTGCCACAAGTCCCAACCCTAACCCTACCATATACATAGCACTATATATACTCTTATTATAAAATTTTAGGGTTAAAATTCCCTCTTCTCCTTTTCCAGCCGACAACACCATCTCCCTCACTCCCTCTTATTTTTCCGGTCATCATATCCGGCCACTGGAGCTCCACCTCCGGTCACCACTTCTCACCGCCACCATCATCATCATCCTTGTGACTCCCTCGTCACGGTTTGCTATCACACGCGCCAAGAAACTTCCCCAAACACCACGTTAACACCACCACTGCTGCCGCTATTAGCCACCACAGCCACCATGTTCAAGGAGTTTGTTTCGGTTCGAGTTTTCCAGTCACTACGCGCCATCTCCTCCGCGTTACTTTTTCCTTATCATTCGTCCGTGTGAAAATGGTAAAACCACACTCGTTTAATTATTTCATCGGTTTTACTTATTTTTGTTACGGGTTTTCGTGGATTTAAAACATATTTGAATCGGTTTATATAAATCTTGTGCCAATAAAATGGGTTTGGAAACGTGTTTTTGATTCTTTTTCGTGTGATAAAACTAGTGTAAAATTTATGTTAATCATTATTGATGTGGTGTTGGTTTCGTGTCCAGTCGTGTGTACTCGGTTAAGGTTGGATTCGAATGAGTATGATTTCCGTAAGTATTTGAGTGTTCACGGATTTGGTGAGATACAGATGGTATATTTTTTTTGTTTCGGTTTGGATATTTACTTGTTTTAATAGCGGGTCGAGTTTATAAAACGATGAGGTCACAGGATAACCTTGGATTGATGTGTTAGTGGTGTTATTGATTCGGGTGAGATTGTCTGGTTTAAGCGAATTCTGTACTGTGTTGTTGTTGTTGTTAAATCGTTAGTTGCGGGTCGAGTATAGAATTGACTAGTTGTTGATACATTGGGTGTAGTTGTGAAATAATTGATTTACTGGTCGAGTTTATACCAGAATAGATTTAGCCGTGAACCGGGTGAGTCAAGTGTCGAATTCGGGTTAATTATATATTTGGTCTCGGTTTAGCTATAACACCAAAGGGTGTTTTGTTAGTCCTGGTCTAGCAAGAATAACCACAAGGGTGCGTTTGGTTTTGTGTTTTTGGGTTGTGAATGAGTTGGTGATTGGGTTGGATCTCGTTTGGGCTCAAAAACCCGTAAGAGAATTGTGTTTAGTGGTCATGGGTTTTCAAGCCCAAAACAATTAAAATAGAGTAAGTATGGTTTATTTGTTTAGTTATAAAGTGTGGAGTAAAATATGTTTTACAATCGAGATATTGACTTTGACTTGTGACGATTGATACGTTTCGGATTATACTTGGAAATTGTGAATTTAATTTGAATACGGGAAAATGATTATTATACTTGGACGTTTGGAAAATCATGGATCGTTATCGGACGTACAACATTAGATATTGGATTCATTGAACATTTTGAGACTTGAGACGGTATAATATATTAAACTCGAAAAGACTTTAATATATTAAACTCGGACCGGACACAAAATCTTCAATAAAACCAAAACTAATATTTTACACGAATGATGACGAGACATAAAACTTGTAAGATATTGTATTCACAAACTTGGTTAATTCAAGTCTCGACGACTCGAGAAAAACTAATTTTATTAGTTAAACTTATTTTTATTATAAAACGTTATGTTTTATACAAGTTATTTGGGGATAACGGGGTAAATGTCGAAACGTACAAACTGAGTTATTTTATTCAAGATGTTTGTTTGTCGTAAACTCTTAGAGTTGTCTTCCTTGGTTTGAGTTCTCGTCATATTCTCTCGACTATGTCGTCGTCTATTCTCTTTGGCGTGAGTTGTCTGTCGAGTCTATGTCTTCTTACCACACCACACGAAACGTTGATACTAAGCTTTTGATAAGTTTTGAAAACTAAGTAATCCACGAAAACTACGACACATTGTCTTTTATAGACTTTATTATTTTGCGAGACGTGTTTTGAGATAATTGTATGCGTATTAGGTTGTGCCGATCATAGACCGTTGTGTACCGCTGTGCTTGCACCTCCGTGTTTCGTCGTGCCGTATGTCTTGAGACCGTTGTGTCTTGCTTCTAGATGCCAGTCGTGTCAGTTGTGATCTTTGCATTGTTGTGGCTAAGGTGAGTTCATGGCCCCTACTTTTACTTGTTTTATAACTGTTTTGGGGGAGAATACATGCTCGTGTTTTTCACTAAACTCAATGATTTACAAACGTTTTTATACTGTGAACTACTGTGTTACATGATTTTGTACATATACGTGTGATGATGTGATTATATGCTGTGACATGTTTGTTTTGTGAGTACATGACGGCGCCACTGTTAACTCTCTGTTGAGAGCCTACGTGTATAGGTTCAGTTTGTGTAACTGTTAACTCTCTGTTGAGAGCCTACGTGTATAGGTTCAGTTTGTGTAACTGTTAACTCTCTATTGAGAGCCTACGTGTTATAGGTTCAGTTGGTGTAACTGTTAACTCTCTGTTGAGAGCCTACGTGTTGATAGATCTATCGGGGTAGCTCCCCACGTGATTTTGGTTATGAGTATGAGGAACATTTTGGGCTCAGTTGGCGCATCACTATATGTGTGTAGTATCTGTATGATTGATTATGGTTAGAGATGCTTTGACTATGTTATTACTTGTGGATTTGGTGTTAGAACTGTGATTTAGGCATTGTGGACCTACGTTAGACTTGACTTGCTTGCGAACGATGATTTGAACTTGAAAACCTTTTGGTTCAACCATGCTTTTTAAACTAAAATCTATGAACTCACCAGCGTAAGCTGACCCTTTTAGCATGTATTTTCAGGTTTTAGATGATAGCTTATATCTGGAGGCGCTTGGCAAGGGGCATGGTCATAGACGACTCTGATATTTATATTTGGGACCGCTTTATTTATTTTTGGGCCTATTTCCGCATTACTCTTGAATCATGTAAATTTAACATTTTTGTAAATGAATTTTATTTTAAACGGTTAAGGCAAAACCGTTCTTTGTACCTTGTGTTGTGATACCAATTGAGTAGCACCCCAGTGACATGTATGCTTCCGCTGGACCCGAATTTTCGGGGTGTGACAGATTGGTATCAGAGCCTAGGTTATAGAGAACTGGTTTATTTTCTAAAACCTGGACTATAACCACTTTTATGAAAACTTAACCTTATGACCGCCACGTGCCTGCCTGCCAAGCTGATGCCTCGTGTATGATTTTGATTAAGGATATAATTGATATGACGAGATAATTGATGTGACGTGATGTTTATGATATATTAGATGAGATGTTCTTGGTATATTTGACGAGTTGTTTGATGAGATGCTTGATTGTATACTTGTTGAGATGTGTGCATGACTATTGGATATTTTATATCCGCATTTTTTTTAGTTGTACACTATAAGAATTTCTATATGCTTATGCACGCACCGTACCTGTCACGGAGTTATGCTATTTCCTTGCGTAATCTCATTATTGAATGTCGAGTTTGTACACTTGTCGTGGTTTTGGGAATGATTTTAGATGTAAAGGACATACTGCTAGTATAACTAGGCTGAGTATTCCAAAATTCATTGAACCTCGGGTGAATATAGACTGATCACCTATATTCAACCAGGGACAGTGGGACATAGCCTGATCACCTATGTTCGACTCAGAGGTGAATTTTGCAATACTCAGAGTAGTTATAATGGAATTATGTCCGGGTTGGTCATTGATTTTTGGGATGGTACAGTTTTGCGTGTGTACACGGACATGGAATCTTACTTCCACACACACTACACACTGGCATCACAACACCGCGTGAACCGTAAAGCCCTTGGCATCGCTATACTTCTCCATTATATGGAATTCCTGTTTGCCTCTGTCTGGCCGTATTCTGCATCGGGTCAAGTTAGATTCGATTGGCACCGTTTGAATCCGAGTTACTTATTTGTAACCCCTTCAGAGCACTATAAGCCATCCGAGCTTACTGGAATGTTTAGATTCGATTTTGACCACGTTTGGTTTTGAATTTTGGCTACGTTTAGAATTTGATTTCTAGCCACGTTTGGATTTGATTCTGGCTACTTTTGGATTCGATTTTTGACTACGTTTGGATTCGATATCGACTATGTTGGGATTAGTCTTGATTCTGATTTAATTCGAGTTGTTTGATTTTATGATTTTGGACGTCATCCTGAATTTGGATTTATTATTCGGCCTCGTTTTGTTGTGGCCTTGTTACAGTCGCCTCTACTCTAAGCCTTGTGCTCAATCGATGATGTTCATCTTTCTGATCGGGATTGTTTAATCGAAACTGTTCAATCAATGTTGTACCTTCTGTTTTGAGTACCTGGTACATTACTGATTCAATCAACTGATTGCTTATGACAATCAACATCTTCCCTCAGAATTATACTTTGAACTCGCTAAACTCTCTATTTGGCAGAGATTCCACGCCCAACAGAAATCTTGAGACTCTAAGGAGTAACTGAAACCGCGATTCCTTGGGACAACCACCAGACTTTTCACTCGTCCCTCGGAGGTACCAGTGATCCTTGCTGCTTTCTTACCGGATAATAAATTACATCAGGAACAAAACCTTGGAAGTAAATCCCGCGCCGCTACCAGAATAATTGTTGATAATCCTACCTAAACTACCCACCTTCTCTAATCAATGAAACGCCAGTATTGGCAAACTGCTCGTCCATACTCATATGGAATCATTACCCGGTATAGAGTGTCGACTCTTACCATTCTCTGATCAGGATATCTGTTTCACATCAAAATACCTGGCAATCACTCCAAGGGCCATGAGGACAGATTTGGAGATGAATACTGTGTATCATCTCCATACTGATGGCCGAAGTGGAGAAACCATTCAAGTGTTAGAGGACATATTGTGTTCCTGCGTAATTTGACAATAGTTGGTATCGACACCTCCAGTTGACCAAATTCTTTTATAACAATACCTACGACTCCAGTATTCGACGGCACCATACGAGCCACTTTATGGCCGCAAATCATGAACCGTGAAATCGAACGACTTTAGTAAAGTCACATCTCTATTGACAAAGCTCGTCGAAGCTCGCGAAAAAGGTCCTGAATTCACGTGAAAACGTGACGATGAATCCTCGTGTGTATGTACTCATCTCTTTTCAATCGTAATGAGTAACTTGAATTGAATCGCGAGGTCGCGATTCCGTTAAGGAGGTGAGACTGTAACCACCCGAAATTTTCCGAATATGTTTTTATACGAGATCTTGCCTGTTTTTCAATTACGGACCTTTTCTGAACTCTTTTGACTCTAAAACGTGAATTTAACTCGCGAAACGTGAAATTCGTACACAACGCGTACTGGCACAACCGACGATTTGTTTTGATTGTTTTGTTATTCGTGAGAAACGAGGCATATGAATAGTCGTTTTATTGGAAAAATTATTCTAAACGCGAATATTAATTTATTCGGGCAACGAGAAATAAAGCTACACGTATTTATAACCAAAATTAATGGAAAAAACGATTTTAAAGTTAATGGGATAACTTTCGGGTGTTCGGGAAATATTTATAACGTGATTTATTTGTCTCGTTCACGTTTCATTAAAAATATGAAGAAATTGACAGTTTTAGTCCCTGAGGGCGCGCTAGGGTTGCCACAAGTCCCAACCCTAACCCTACCATATACATAGCACTATATATACTCTTATTATAAAATTTTAGGGTTAAAATTCCCTCTTCTCCTTTTCCAGCCGACAACACCATCTCCCTCACTCCCTCTTATTTTTCCGGTCATCATATCCGGCCACTGGAGCTCCACCTCCGGTCACCACTTCTCACCGCCACCATCATCATCATCCTTGTGACTCCCTCGTCACGGTTTGCTATCACACGCGCCAAGAAACTTCCCCAAACACCACGTTAACACCACCACTGCTGCCGCTATTAGCCACCACAGCCACCATGTTCAAGGAGTTTGTTTCGGTTCGAGTTTTCCAGTCACTACGCGCCATCTCCTCCGCGTTACTTTTTCCTTATCATTCGTCCGTGTGAAAATGGTAAAACCACACTCGTTTAATTATTTCATCGGTTTTACTTATTTTTGTTACGGGTTTTCGTGGATTTAAAACATATTTGAATCGGTTTATATAAATCTTGTGCCAATAAAATGGGTTTGGAAACGTGTTTTTGATTCTTTTTCGTGTGATAAAACTAGTGTAAAATTTATGTTAATCATTATTGATGTGGTGTTGGTTTCGTGTCCAGTCGTGTGTACTCGGTTAAGGTTGGATTCGAATGAGTATGATTTCCGTAAGTATTTGAGTGTTCACGGATTTGGTGAGATACAGATGGTATATTTTTTTTGTTTCGGTTTGGATATTTACTTGTTTTAATAGCGGGTCGAGTTTATAAAACGATGAGGTCACAGGATAACCTTGGATTGATGTGTTAGTGGTGTTATTGATTCGGGTGAGATTGTCTGGTTTAAGCGAATTCTGTACTGTGTTGTTGTTGTTGTTAAATCGTTAGTTGCGGGTCGAGTATAGAATTGACTAGTTGTTGATACATTGGGTGTAGTTGTGAAATAATTGATTTACTGGTCGAGTTTATACCAGAATAGATTTAGCCGTGAACCGGGTGAGTCAAGTGTCGAATTCGGGTTAATTATATATTTGGTCTCGGTTTAGCTATAACACCAAAGGGTGTTTTGTTAGTCCTGGTCTAGCAAGAATAACCACAAGGGTGCGTTTGGTTTTGTGTTTTTGGGTTGTGAATGAGTTGGTGATTGGGTTGGATCTCGTTTGGGCTCAAAAACCCGTAAGAGAATTGTGTTTAGTGGTCATGGGTTTTCAAGCCCAAAACAATTAAAATAGAGTAAGTATGGTTTATTTGTTTAGTTATAAAGTGTGGAGTAAAATATGTTTTACAATCGAGATATTGACTTTGACTTGTGACGATTGATACGTTTCGGATTATACTTGGAAATTGTGAATTTAATTTGAATACGGGAAAATGATTATTATACTTGGACGTTTGGAAAATCATGGATCGTTATCGGACGTACAACATTAGATATTGGATTCATTGAACATTTTGAGACTTGAGACGGTATAATATATTAAACTCGAAAAGACTTTAATATATTAAACTCGGACCGGACACAAAATCTTCAATAAAACCAAAACTAATATTTTACACGAATGATGACGAGACATAAAACTTGTAAGATATTGTATTCACAAACTTGGTTAATTCAAGTCTCGACGACTCGAGAAAAACTAATTTTATTAGTTAAACTTATTTTTATTATAAAACGTTATGTTTTATACAAGTTATTTGGGGATAACGGGGTAAATGTCGAAACGTACAAACTGAGTTATTTTATTCAAGATGTTTGTTTGTCGTAAACTCTTAGAGTTGTCTTCCTTGGTTTGAGTTCTCGTCATATTCTCTCGACTATGTCGTCGTCTATTCTCTTTGGCGTGAGTTTTCTGTCGAGTCTATGTCTTCTTACCACACCACACGAAACGTTGATACTAAGCTTTTGATAAGTTTTGAAAACTAAGTAATCCACGAAAACTACGACACATTGTCTTTTATAGACTTTATTATTTTGCGAGACGTGTTTTGAGATAATTGTATGCGTATTAGGTTGTGCCGATCATAGACCGTTGTGTACCGCTGTGCTTGCACCTCCGTGTTTCGTCGTGCCGTATGTCTTGAGACCGTTGTGTCTTGCTTCTAGATGCCAGTCGTGTCAGTTGTGATCTTTGCATTGTTGTGGCTAAGGTGAGTTCATGGCCCCTACTTTTACTTGTTTTATAACTGTTTTGGGAGAGAATACATGCTCGTGTTTTTCACTAAACTCAATGATTTACAAACGTTTTTATACTGTGAACTACTGTGTTACATGATTTTGTACATATACGTGTGATGATGTGATTATATGCTGTGACATGTTTGTTTTGTGAGTACATGACGGCGCCACTGTTAACTCTCTGTTGAGAGCCTACGTGTATAGGTTCAGTTTGTGTAACTGTTAACTCTCTGTTGAGAGCCTACGTGTATAGGTTCAGTTTGTGTAACTGTTAACTCTCTATTGAGAGCCTACGTGTTATAGGTTCAGTTGGTGTAACTGTTAACTCTCTGTTGAGAGCCTACGTGTTGATAGATCTATCGGGGTAGCTCCCCACGTGATTTTGGTTATGAGTATGAGGAACATTTTGGGCTCAGTTGGCGCATCACTATATGTGTGTAGTATCTGTATGATTGATTATGGTTAGAGATGCTTTGACTATGTTATTACTTGTGGATTTGGTGTTAGAACTGTGATTTAGGCAGTGTGGACCTACGTTAGACTTGACTTGCTTGCGAACAATGATTTGAACTTGAAAACCTTTTGGTTCAACCATGCTTTTTAAACTAAAATCTATGAACTCACCAGCGTAAGCTGACCCTTTTAGCATGTATTTTCAGGTTTTAGATGATAGCTTATATCTGGAGGCGCTTGGCAAGGGGCATGGTCATAGACGACTCTGATATTTATATTTGGGACCGCTTTATTTATTTTTGGGCCTATTTCCGCATTACTCTTGAATCATGTAAATTTAAAATTTTTGTAAATGAATTTTATTTTAAACGGTTAAGGCAAAACCGTTCTTTGTACCTTGTGTTGTGATACCAATTGAGTAGCACCCCAGTGACATGTATGCTTCCGCTGGACCCGAATTTTCGGGGTGTGACAGATTGGTATCAGAGCCTAGGTTATAGAGAACTGGTTTATTTTCTAAAACCTGGACTATAACCACTTTTATGAAAACTTAACCTTATGACCGCCACGTGCCTGCCTGCCAAGCTGATGCCTCGTGTATGATTTTGATTAAGGATATAATTGATATGACGAGATAATTGATGTGACGTGATGTTTATGATATATTAGATGAGATGTTCTTGGTATATTTGACGAGTTGTTTGATGAGATGCTTGATTGTATACTTGTTGAGATGTGTGCATGACTATTGGATATTTTATATCCGCATTTTTTTTAGTTGTACACTATAAGAATTTCTATATGCTTATGCACGCACCGTACCTGTCACGGAGTTATGCTATTTCCTTGCGTAATCTCATTATTGAATGTCGAGTTTGTACACTTGTCGTGGTTTTGGGAATGATTTTAGATGTAAAGGACATACTGCTAGTATAACTAGGCAGAGTATTCCAAAATTCATTGAACCTCGGGTGAATATAGACTGATCACCTATATTCAACCAGGGACAGTGGGACATAGCCTGATCACCTATGTTCGACTCAGAGGTGAATTTTGCAATACTCAGAGTAGTTATAATGGAATTATGTCCGTGTTGGTCATTGATTTTTGGGATGGTACAGTTTTGCGTGTGTACACGGACATGGAATCTTACTTCCACACACACTACACACTGGCATCACAACACCGCGTGAACCGTAAAGCCCTTGGCATCGCTATACTTCTCCATTATATGGAATTCCTGTTTGCCTCTGTCTGGCCGTATTCTGCATCGGGTCAAGTTAGATTCGATTGGCACCGTTTGAATCCGAGTTACTTATTTGTAACCCCTTCAGAGCACTATAAGCCATCCGAGCTTACTGGAATGTTTAGATTCGATTTTGACCACGTTTGGTTTTGAATTTTGGCTACGTTTAGAATTTGATTTCTAGCCACGTTTGGATTTGATTCTGGCTACTTTTGGATTCGATTTTTGACTACGTTTGGATTCGATATCGACTATGTTGGGATTAGTCTTGATTCTGATTTAATTCGAGTTGTTTGATTTTATGATTTTGGACGTCATCCTGAATTTGGATTTATTATTCGGCCTCGTTTTGTTGTGGCCTTGTTACAGTCGCCTCTACTCTAAGCCTTGTGCTCAATCGATGATGTTCATCTTTCTGATCGGGATTGTTTAATCGAAACTGTTCAATCAATGTTGTACCTTCTGTTTTGAGTACCTGGTACATTACTGATTCAATCAACTGATTGCTTATGACAATCAACATCTTCCCTCAGAATTATACTTTGAACTCGCTAAACTCTCTATTTGGCAGAGATTCCACGCCCAACAGAAATCTTGAGACTCTAAGGAGTAACTGAAACCGCGATTCCTTGGGACAACCACCAGACTTTTCACTCGTCCCTCGGAGGTACCAGTGATCCTTGCTGCTTTCTTACCGGATAATAAATTACATCAGGAACAAAACCTTGGAAGTAAATCCCGCGCCGCTACCAGAATAATTGTTGATAATCCTACCTAAACTACCCACCTTCTCTAATCAATGAAACGCCAGTATTGGCAAACTGCTCGTCCATACTCATATGGAATCATTACCCGGTATAGAGTGTCGACTCTTACCATTCTCTGATCAGGATATCTGTTTCACATCAAAATACCTGGCAATCACTCCAAGGGCCATGAGGACAGATTTGGAGATGAATACTGTGTATCATCTCCATACTGATGGCCGAAGTGGAGAAACCATTCAAGTGTTAGAGGACATATTGTGTTCCTGCGTAATTTGACAATAGTTGGTATCGACACCTCCAGTTGACCAAATTCTTTTATAACAATACCTACGACTCCAGTATTCGACGGCACCATACGAGCCACTTTATGGCCGCAAATCATGAACCGTGAAATCGAACGACTTTAGTAAAGTCACATCTCTATTGACAAAGCTCGTCGAAGCTCGCGAAAAAGGTCCTGAATTCACGTGAGAACGTGACGATGAATCCTCGTGTGTATGTACTCATCTCTTTTCAATCGTAACGAGTAACTTGAATTGAATCGCGAGGTCGCGATTCCGTTAAGGAGGTGAGACTGTAACCACCCGAAATTTTCCGAATATGTTTTTATACGAGATCTTGCCTGTTTTTCAATTACGGACCTTTTCTGAACTCTTTTGACTCTAAAACGTGAATTTAACTCGCGAAACGTGAAATTTGTACACAACGCGTACTGGCACAACCGACGATTTGTTTTGATTGTTTTGTTATTCGTGAGAAACGAGGCATATGAATAGTCGTTTTATTGGAAAAATTATTCTAAACGCGAATATTAATTTATTCGGGCAACGAGAAATAAAGCTACACGTATTTATAACCAAAATTAATGGAAAAAACGATTTTAAAGTTAATGGGATAACTTTCGGGTGTTCGGGAAATATTTATAACGTGATTTATTTGTCTCGTTCACGTTTCATTAAAAATATGAAGAAATTGACAGTTTTAGTCCCTGAGGGCGCGCTAGGGTTGCCACAAGTCCCAACCCTAACCCTACCATATACATAGCACTATATATACTCTTATTATAAAATTTTAGGGTTAAAATTCCCTCTTCTCCTTTTCCAGCCGACAACACCATCTCCCTCACTCCCTCTTATTTTTCCGGTCATCATATCCGGCCACTGGAGCTCCACCTCCGGTCACCACTTCTCACCGCCACCATCATCATCATCCTTGTGACTCCCTCGTCACGGTTTGCTATCACACGCGCCAAGAAACTTCCCCAAACACCACGTTAACACCACCACTGCTGCCGCTATTAGCCACCACAGCCACCATGTTCAAGGAGTTTGTTTCGGTTCGAGTTTTCCAGTCACTACGCGCCATCTCCTCCGCGTTACTTTTTCCTTATCATTCGTCCGTGTGAAAATGGTAAAACCACACTCGTTTAATTATTTCATCGGTTTTACTTATTTTTGTTACGGGTTTTCGTGGATTTAAAACATATTTGAATCGGTTTATATAAATCTTGTGCCAATAAAATGGGTTTGGAAACGTGTTTTTGATTCTTTTTCGTGTGATAAAACTAGTGTAAAATTTATGTTAATCATTATTGATGTGGTGTTGGTTTCGTGTCCAGTCGTGTGTACTCGGTTAAGGTTGGATTCGAATGAGTATGATTTCCGTAAGTATTTGAGTGTTCACGGATTTGGTGAGATACAGATGGTATATTTTTTTTGTTTCGGTTTGGATATTTACTTGTTTTAATAGCGGGTCGAGTTTATAAAACGATGAGGTCACAGGATAACCTTGGATTGATGTGTTAGTGGTGTTATTGATTCGGGTGAGATTGTCTGGTTTAAGCGAATTCTGTACTGTGTTGTTGTTGTTGTTAAATCGTTAGTTGCGGGTCGAGTATAGAATTGACTAGTTGTTGATACATTGGGTGTAGTTGTGAAATAATTGATTTACTGGTCGAGTTTATACCAGAATAGATTTAGCCGTGAACCGGGTGAGTCAAGTGTCGAATTCGGGTTAATTATATATTTGGTCTCGGTTTAGCTATAACACCAAAGGGTGTTTTGTTAGTCCTGGTCTAGCAAGAATAACCACAAGGGTGCGTTTGGTTTTGTGTTTTTGGGTTGTGAATGAGTTGGTGATTGGGTTGGATCTCGTTTGGGCTCAAAAACCCGTAAGAGAATTGTGTTTAGTGGTCATGGGTTTTCAAGCCCAAAACAATTAAAATAGAGTAAGTATGGTTTATTTGTTTAGTTATAAAGTGTGGAGTAAAATATGTTTTACAATCGAGATATTGACTTTGACTTGTGACGATTGATACGTTTCGGATTATACTTGGAAATTGTGAATTTAATTTGAATACGGGAAAATGATTATTATACTTGGACGTTTGGAAAATCATGGATCGTTATCGGACGTACAACATTAGATATTGGATTCATTGAACATTTTGAGACTTGAGACGGTATAATATATTAAACTCGAAAAGACTTTAATATATTAAACTCGGACCGGACACAAAATCTTCAATAAAACCAAAACTAATATTTTACACGAATGATGACGAGACATAAAACTTGTAAGATATTGTATTCACAAACTTGGTTAATTCAAGTCTCGACGACTCGAGAAAAACTAATTTTATTAGTTAAACTTATTTTTATTATAAAACGTTATGTTTTATACAAGTTATTTGGGATAACGGGGTAAATGTCGAAACGTACAAACTGAGTTATTTTATTCAAGATGTTTGTTTGTCGTAAACTCTTAGAGTTGTCTTCCTTGGTTTGAGTTCTCGTCATATTCTCTCGACTATGTCGTCGTCTATTCTCTTTGGCGTGAGTTGTCTGTCGAGTCTATGTCTTCTTACCACACCACACGAAACGTTGATACTAAGCTTTTGATAAGTTTTGAAAACTAAGTAATCCACGAAAACTACGACACATTGTCTTTTATAGACTTTATTATTTTGCGAGACGTGTTTTGAGATAATTGTATGCGTATTAGGTTGTGCCGATCATAGACCGTTGTGTACCGCTGTGCTTGCACCTCCGTGTTTCGTCGTGCCGTATGTCTTGAGACCGTTGTGTCTTGCTTCTAGATGCCAGTCGTGTCAGTTGTGATCTTTGCATTGTTGTGGCTAAGGTGAGTTCATGGCCCCTACTTTTACTTGTTTTATAACTGTTTTGGGAGAGAATACATGCTCGTGTTTTTCACTAAACTCAATGATTTACAAACGTTTTTATACTGTGAACTACTGTGTTACATGATTTTGTACATATACGTGTGATGATGTGATTATATGCTGTGACATGTTTGTTTTGTGAGTACATGACGGCGCCACTGTTAACTCTCTGTTGAGAGCCTACGTGTATAGGTTCAGTTTGTGTAACTGTTAACTCTCTGTTGAGAGCCTACGTGTATAGGTTCAGTTTGTGTAACTGTTAACTCTCTATTGAGAGCCTACGTGTTATAGGTTCAGTTGGTGTAACTGTTAACTCTCTGTTGAGAGCCTACGTGTTGATAGATCTATCGGGGTAGCTCCCCACGTGATTTTGGTTATGAGTATGAGGAACATTTTGGGCTCAGTTGGCGCATCACTATATGTGTGTAGTATCTGTATGATTGATTATGGTTAGAGATGCTTTGACTATGTTATTACTTGTGGATTTGGTGTTAGAACTGTGATTTAGGCATTGTGGACCTACGTTAGACTTGACTTGCTTGCGAACGATGATTTGAACTTGAAAACCTTTTGGTTCAACCATGCTTTTTAAACTAAAATCTATGAACTCACCAGCGTAAGCTGACCCTTTTAGCATGTATTTTCAGGTTTTAGATGATAGCTTATATCTGGAGGCGCTTGGCAAGGGGCATGGTCATAGACGACTCTGATATTTATATTTGGGACCGCTTTATTTATTTTTGGGCCTATTTCCGCATTACTCTTGAATCATGTAAATTTAACATTTTTGTAAATGAATTTTATTTTAAACGGTTAAGGCAAAACCGTTCTTTGTACCTTGTGTTGTGATACCAATTGAGTAGCACCCCAGTGACATGTATGCTTCCGCTGGACCCGAATTTTCGGGGTGTGACACTTGACACGTGGAATAATGAGGTAAACACCATAAGCCCACAAAATACTCAACCATCATTTGAGGCACCCACACCGCCCGTGACTTACCCGGAAGAAGTAGAAGAGACTTTAGGAATCCCGATGGAGGTAGAACCCTTGGACCAAGCACAACTAGAGGATATAGGTTTGCACACTTTTAGTGATGACCTTACTCATAGTTCTAGGGAATTTCCTAGTGTTGATGAATTGGAACCTCAACCTTTACACAACTTTTCATCCTTAGATTTACATCTAGGAGAAAAAAGAGGAACCGACCCACCCATCAACCAATATTATCCGGGTAGTTTTAGGATGAAGGAAGCCATTCACTCACCCCCTTCACCTCACGTGGCATATTCACACCCTAAGGGTGTGTATCGCTACTTTCACCCGCACTTAATCCTAAGTGTAGGGAAAACCTCCCCTATTTTTGTTAAATAAGGGTAGAGTCAGGCTCGTGACTCGAACAAAAACAAGCGCTTATTGGGAGGCAACCCAAGCTTTATTTGCTTTATTTGTTTGATTGTTTGTTTATTTAATTTTATTTTTTCCCGTATGCATTTCTTATTCTTTTTGTTTACTGTTCATGTCTCAAATATAAATTGTGAAAATGCTTTATTTTATTTTTAACTTCGTCTTAACTACATATAAAGGTATTTTGCAAAAGATAATTGTAAGGGAAATCCAAATTTGTTTTTAAGAACAAGATTGAACATGAACGATAACAATGAGATATAAGCATGCATATTAGTATTTGTTTGAGTCAAATGCTTGTATCGAGTCATAATGAAGTTTTGCAGGAATTCCAGGAAGTAAGGTATAGGTTTTTCCAGAAATTTTCCGGAAACTTAACATGAGAATTCTGTCAGATCATTTCTGACGGCGTCAGGCCTTACAACCTGACGGCGTCAGGTTTTAATTTTCTGAAATTTTTGAAAGTTTTTTTTTTCTACCGGAATCATAAAAAGTTTTTATTAAATCTCTAACTTATAAACTCCAGGAATCTGCAAAACATTCATTCCGCAAGCATTATATCTTTAATTGTTTTATTTCTAAGTCTGGAATTACACCTAGTTGTGAGTTGTCTTTGTTCGGTTTGATGCTTTGGTTTTTCTTGTTTGTTTTCTCAGGATTAACAGGTTATTTTGGACAAGGAGATGTATGTGGAATCAAGCTTTTGGCGATGCATTAGTCTTGAAGCTTCTACATTACCTTGGAAGAAGATCTAACCATGTTACCTCTTTATCCACCGAGCGAATCAGGGGAGTATTTGATTTCATTCTTTTACCTTATTTACTTTTACATTTGTTATTTGAACATTGGGGACAATGTTCATCTTAAGTGTAAGGGGGGGTAAAAGTACGATTAGAGAATGCTATTACGCTTGATTTTTGTTTGTTTAATAGTAGATGTGTAATAAAACTGAGATAAATACCTGTTAGGGCAATTTTAGTGCCAAATTTAAAATTTTTTACAACATTTAGGAGTGAAACTTTGATCTTAATGAGCGTCTCACGGATAGGAGTTATATAACTAGCACAAAAAACCGTACCACTAAAAAATTTTCCACCCCCAAATATGTGAGGTTCGCCCCTAGAATTGGTAGGAAAAGCATTTATGCTATGATGTGTGTACCGGTAGTACTTAGATTCTAGAACTTGCGTTAGGACCATTCCAAGGCCACAAGTGAGACTACATTCGTGTAGTTAGATTTACTACATGATAAGAGGCATTAGGATTAACCCATTGTTTTACACCTGTGTTTTTGTTATAATTACGTTGGCTACATTGGTCAAGTAATTCTCCCACACCCTTTGCGTTGTACTCATTTTTAGTACACGATACCCCTAGTGCACCCCTCAGAGCCTATCTTTTCGTTTCGACCTTTAAGCATTTTACTTAAAGGAAGAATTTGTTACACCCCACTAAAATGTACACCCAAATCGCCTTAGCCTACCTTGTATGCGCTCATTTTTAGTGCATTATTGTTACAACATTTGTTTAAACCCCAAGTTAATTATCTAGTTGATTACATGGTTGCTAAGTCGAGTCATATCCTTGTACATATTATTTTGGGACGATTGGGACTCATGGGTAAAGTACTAGTGTAATGGAGTAATGGGGAAGAACAACATTATTACCCCCATATGTGCTAAATATTTTAAAAGTACTCCAAGTTTTTCAATTATCTTAATTCGAGTCATTAGAATAGTTATTTGTAAAGTTATGTAAAAGTTCAAGTGTAAGGGGAATGCAACGCCCCTATGATGTATTATTTTGGATGGTAGGGCAAGAGTGTATGGAAAAAAAAAATCGAAAAAATCAAGAAAAAAATACAAAAAAAATGAGAAAAAAAAAAGTAGAAAAAACATACGGACTACCATCCCGTTTCATTTTATGTTTATTTTATGTTTTTGTTATTTTGTTTTTAGCTTAAGTCGAGTCTAGTCTTGGCTTAGCAACATTGTATAGTACATGTAATTAATCAAGATCTTTAACTCGCCACTAGTAAAATAACCCTTATCCAACAAATCCGTGTTTATCATATCCCTACACCTAACGTTATAACCCATGTAAAAGCCCTCTTTGATAGTTTATCTTAGGTGCTTACGCCTAGTGGAAGAGGTTTTTGATCATTTCCCAAGCCTATGGTAATCTATTTGCTATGACAGGTAGTGAGAGATATTATCCGTTTTCATTTATGAGATTTATTTTGATGACACCTGAGAGATGTGAGTATCTAAACACTACTTGTGAGGTGCTAGTATGTAATCTCCGTGCTTATTATGATTGAAGTGGAACGATTATTTGTTGTAATTACTTTTATATTAGCATTAAATGACCCCTAACTTGTATTTTGATTAGAATAAAAGCGCATTTGCTTGAGGACAAGCAAATCTCAAGTGTAAGGGTATTTGATGAAGCGAAAAGTGTACCGCTTTTAGGGGGTCATTTAAGCCCTAAATCGTATTTATTTGATCAAATATTGCCCTAAATCGTTCCTTTTGTCATTTTAGGTACTTTGGAGAAGAAATCTGGAAAAGGAAGCATTTTGGACGTTTTTGGAGCATAAAAGTGAAGAAAACGACAAAGTCTCAAAAATATGCTGGAAAGTACATGTGACGGCGTCAAGACTTGCTCTTGACGGCGTCACGGCTTGGCAAAAGTGGTGGATATGAAAAATACACATGATAAGCCAGTGAGATTTGCATTGGAATTCTGACGGCGTCACCCTTTGGAGTGATCAAGGTCGTCACGGTTTAAGCTGAAGAATGACGGCGTCACCCTTAACCTTGACGGCGTCAGCTTCTGATAGGCCAGAACGGATTTTGGAGGTTTAAAGGGAGACGGCGTCAAGAAGGCCATCACGTGTTAACTAGTCACAACTTGCGCGCGCGGTAGCTGTTACTGTTTTAGCCATAAAATCCTCATACGAACTCGGATTTAGGTGATTCAAAAGGCCACGCGATCGGGACGAAAAGATCTACAATCTGGTAAAAAATTGGAAGTGACGGCGTCACGTGTAAGTCTGACGCCGTCAGATCGGGCCGACAGAAAAATGCCTATAAATATAACTTCACAACTTCATTATTTGTAAGCCCCAAACCCTAAGTCCGATTCTAGGGTTAGGGTAGGTGTTTTTCCAGCAACTTAGAGGGTCTTAATCATGCCATAAACATCTTGTAATGGTTTGTTTATTGATTCAATCTTATACTATATCTTCAATTATCATTATTGTCAATTGCACTTCATTGATTATGTGTTGCTAATTCACCTTGTGTCTACTTATGATTGTGTGAAACTTGTATATAATTAATTAGATCTTATTGATTCCTTGTTGATGTATGTGTCTATCGTCATCAATAAAGGTGTGACACTTCAATAGATCTTATTGGTTTAGCTTATAATTCTTGTTTCCTATTGTCTCTTGTTTGATTGGGTGATATCGATGTTAGGCTTAAGAAAACTGGCTAACCTCCTATTCGGTAACTTGCTTGAACGTCTTAAGAAACATGAACCAATGCGTACTAGGTTTATTTGGTTGTATTTAATGCATGAGCGAATTCTAGTGATCCCATGTTAGGAGCTTCTTAGCCGGCTCGACATAGGAGTGAAGTAGGAGCTTATAGAGTTGGGGAAGTACGTACGCCACCCCACGAATGGTATTAAGGAATACAACCCGTCAATTAAAACAAGGTGTGACAATTCAATAGGTAGAATTGGATAGCTAGCAAGGAGTAATACATCATAGGTAGACATGCTTCACTTCCCGTGTAGGACCCTAGTTTACTTTTCTTGCATATTAGTTTAGTTAGTAGCTTTTGGGTTAGTTGATTATCAACTAATTCCGCCCCTTCTTCCAAAACACGAGATTTTTACTTGCTTTCCATAAAATATAAAAGTACAAAAAAGAATCATCCATCACCTCTAGACCTAGTTAGAATAATTTCAATCCTAACGAACACTATTCTTTGAGTTGAACGATCAATCCCCCGGTACTTGCCACTTTACTATACTACAACGGTCAGGTACACTGCCTGGTGGGGATTGCAAACTTCTCAAGATCCCTTGAGAGGTAAAACCTGTTGTAAGGTTGCAAAACCACGCATCACTAGTGATGTAAGCGTGTCACGCGATAGTCATGTTAACTGAAAATCGATCAGTTCAAAATGTGCGAACTCTACACAACATGTGCAAGTTTACCTTAAAAATGCATGAGCACATGTGAAGGGGGAGTATTTCAAAAATGCAAAACTCTTGAAGTGTTAACTAAATGTGTTTATTCATAAACACTTTGAGAGATTTTCAAGAAAGGTTTTATGGCAAGTGATCGATAATCTAGGATAATCATGAAGTGATAAGGTGATTATGGTTAGGTTATGTCCTATGATCCGCCAGAGCCGGAGGGATCTACCCAAGGACAATTCCAATAGATTAGAATTAGAAGTCCTTAGGTAAGATTGAAAAAAGGAATAAATGAGAAAGGAGAAAGAAGGGTTGAAGAATTAAAAAGAAAGGTTTAATGAAAGGGTGAAAAGAAATAGCCCTCCATAAAAACTTAGGGCAGAAACCGGGTCAATACATCTGCTATCGGTATTCACTAAAGTGATACTGATATTGAAGATAAGACGTCATGGACCCAGTGACGCGCCTGCACCACCCCTCCTAGCCACTCAGATATCTCTCAAAAGATATTTGTTTCATTTCTCACGGAGAACACTACATAATCTATCGGCCTCTCACTCCGAGATGTGTTGATGTTGAAAAGGTGAAACTCTGCTCCATGCCTCCGACTACTAAAACTAAAATGCACAATTGAGTCTAGAGCCTTGAGATTCATCAAAAATATCTTAGGAACACTTCCATAAGAATACCCTTGTGTTCACCAAAAAGGACACAAGGTGTACAAGAGTCTTAATGAGATATTCGGATCTTGCCATTTATATCAATCATGGTTACTATGCTTCAATCGGTCTACAGTCGTGGGGTGATCTCCAGCGACTCACTGAATCGTGGGTGCACTTCGGTGTGTCCGTGTAAGCCCTCTCGGGGGTATCCGGTTCAGAACGGCCTGGGGAAGGATTAGAGAAATTCCTAACCTGTAAGCGCTGGATGTTTTATCACTAACGGTTTTATGCAGCTACCTATAAACATCCATCAACCATCATCACATATATCAAACATCTTCACCTCAGCATACTCATACTTATGAAGATCATCCTCAACAAAGCTCAAGTGTAAAAGTTCAAGACAAAAGGATCAAGTTTAAAGACAAAGTGTAACGACAAAGTCAAGAAACTAATCAAGATGTCAAGAACAAGTTCATATATCAATGACGAAAGAATATGAGGAGAGTGTTAGCATAAGTATAAAGTCCAAGATGTATGAGTATGTTGGAGGACACGACGCATCACCACACGAAGATATTGATCAAGGCAAGAACAACCACAAAAGACGATTACTTTGAAGATCACATTGCATGAAGGAATGAAAAATGAAGACTATTCTACAACGACACACAAAGTTCAAGACGTTGAAGACAAAAGACCTATCACCAGGAGCATCATTGAAATGACCATCCCTTAGGGGGAGATTGTTAGCATTTAAATTATTTTGAAGTGATGGTCATTTGTAATTTTAAGTATAGTGTGTCGTGTGTTTTAATATGTCTAGGATAAGTGTGGGCTTTAGTTAGTACAATATGTTAGAAATGTTCAAGTAAATGTCCAATCCACCAAAGCCCACACCAAGCCCATCAAAAAGCCTCTTAGGGTGTCAATGATGTAGTATATATACCACACTCTCACCACAAATCAAGTGTGCCTCATAATAGTGTAAAGGTGAGACTGTGTAGGTGTGTGTTTCTCTAAGTTTAGTGTTTTTTATTTCTTTCTTCAAGTCTAATAACATTCGGCTATTAATAACGATCCATTCATCTTACTCTTCTCATCTTTATCTTATTATTAAGTGTCACGAGTTAATACAGTAGTTAGTTTGTAGTGATAAAGGTAGGATTCTAGTCTTAACAGCTCGCCCAATTTATGCTGCCTTTATCAAATTTGTGCTGCTCGTTCCATATTAGTATTACTGGCCAAATTCTGTTTGTTAGTGATGCTTATTCAAGTTTTTGTGCTGTTGTTTAGTAACTTAATGCTGCTCGTTTAATGTCTGTAAGTTACTACTGCTCATAGTCGATTAGTGATGCTTATGCAAAATTTTAATGCTGCCAGTTGGTTCGATTAATACTGATTCCTTTCAAGTTTATGCTGCTGTGTATATTACTGCTGTTAGTAATACACTGCTTTACTTCTTGGTTAATACTTGTTTGGTGAGTATGAAACTGTGTAATTTGGCATCAAGGTCTCGTTTATGAAGATTAGGTTGTTCGATGCTGATGGTGTTAGCTTTGGTTAGTTAAGTTCTTAATCGACAATGAATCCTAATGATGATCAACAATCGTTTTGAGCATAGAAGAATGATTGTAATACGATTGGTACAAGTCTCTACAATTATTAGGGTTTATTACATGGTCTTGGATTGAATGACAACGGAACCTTAACTTGCTGTTGTAATGGTTTAGATTGATGGAAAGTTTGGGGATGAAGACTGTTGTTTTGTTTTGGACCTTGGGTGCTCGTTGGTAGTATATGGAAGCTAAAACAAGTCAACAAAGCACATGTGAAGTAGATTCCACATGTAACTAATTCATCTTATGAAGATTGTGGTATGACTTGGAAGATAGTAAGTTTGACGAAGTGGCTGAGTTTTTGATTGAATGTTATGTAAGTGGTGACATGGTACAGGAGAGATAGTGATTGGTTTACAAGTTAAAGTTTGATACATATTGGTTTTGGATTTGTGAGAAATGTCAGACAACACACACAAAAGTTTGATTATTGGTTTAAATGTTCTTCAACGTTTAAAAGGCTCGTGTTTGGATTATTTGGATTAATTGATTACGAAGAAGGTTGATTATCACTTATTTGAATATTGAAGTAGAATTACTTGGGTAAGTGTTCTTATTATATCTTACTAGCAGGAGATAACTTGTTCGTGCTTTAATGTTTTGACAATGACTTGTCAAAATCTAGCAATTGGGATTTGCTATCACTTAAAGGAGTTACATTGTAGTACTCAGTGTCTCATAATAAGATGAGGATTTTTTCAATAGGTTGCGGTCTACTTATATATTTGGTTTTTAGTATAAGTTCAAAGTCACGTGGATAGTATAAGACATAAAACACTAGTTTGAGTTGTTTTACTTCTACATCAAGTTCGTTATACTTAGTTTTCTTCAACAGTAATCTTTACAAGAAGCCTACAGAATTGGAGATTCAAGAAATGGTTAACACATGGATTTCAGGGGAAGAATATTCTAGAGTGTTTAATCATTTACATGCACCATTTGAGGGAAAGATTTTTACTACTGCTGGTTTAAGTTTCTACTGTCTTGAATTCATTTTTAGTAAGCTTTTTGGTGTTCTTCATGTAGGGTAATTCGAGACATTGTAAGGCTGGATTGGAAGTGTGATATGGGTTAGTGGATGTCAAAATCAAAGTTGCATTTATTGAGCGTTCCCTAGTGGATAATGACAAAAATGGGAAGAAGAAGTACTTAGAAGTTTTGCAACTTGAAGATCCTTGGTGGTACAACATGTTATGTAAGTTCACACGAGTTGAGCTTAAGGGGAAGATTGTTTCATTCATGGAAGAACTAGAAGAATGTTTTTGATGAGTGTGTAAATACTCATCATTTTTGTCGTATCTGAACTGCCAAAACATCCAAAAACACTCAGAAATGCATCAAAATACTGAAAATATCCCAGGGATTGTGTTTTATATGTTTCAAATGCAAAATGTTTGAAAACAATTGAAAAACGAACAAAGTTTGCAAAAATTGGCAGTTTTAGTCCCTCAACTTTCAAAACTTGTCAAATTTAGTCCCTAGGCATTTGTTTTGTAAGAAAAGTCACCAAAGGTCCTTTTGAAATCATAGGTTGTCATATTTAGTCCTTTGGTGAAAAGTTTCAATAATTTACAAGTTTGGTCCCTGCACTTTCAGAATTTGCAAAAATGGTCCCTGGGAAAATTTTATTATTGGAAATTTCATGAATGGTCCCTGGATTATTGGAACATGGCAGGAATCACCCTTGGTTTATTTTGGAAGATGTACAACTTTGGTCCTCCAATTTTCAGAATCTACAAGATTGGTCCCTATCTTATATAATTCTACAAACCAAACCGGACCAAGTTATTTAACAAAAACCCAAAATCCTAATTATTAAACCCAGTTACAACCCAATCCAAAACATAACCCGGCCCATTCCATTTTAAATAAACCCAAACTCAAAACCAGGTTTGACCTCAGTCAAACCCGTCTCCCTCACACAACCCCGCCAAAACCATCACTGCTCCAAAACCACCATCACCTTTACACCTCAACCCCCCACCTCATCACCACAGCTGTCTAACCTCTCCCCTCCACCTCCACATCCTCCCAAATTTCTTTAATTGAAAAAACCTGCTATTGATATTTTTGGCGCCAAAAGTATTTTGAGTGATTGGGATTAATTGGAAGCAATCCAAGGGTGTAGAAGTGATCAGAGATGTCGACAAGGGATTTCCCAGTTGTTTTTAGTATTAATAGGACTGTGTAATAGACTAAAAAAATAAGTAGTTAATTAGCAGTAGTCGTATTTTTTACTCAGTCTTGGTCATATTGTTCTAAATTTCTGTTATGCTAAGTTTCAAGTTCAACTGTTAAGCTAATTAAGTTCAAAATCCATCCAAAAGCTCTCAAAAGCTCCCATACCTTTACTATAAGCTTATACAAGCTTGATATAGCTTTCTGTAAGCTTATATAGAAAATACTAGTTCTAAAATTCAAGCAATGGAAAAAGTCAACAAAAGTCAACCTGAGGTCAAATAAGCTATTCTGGGATGAAAAGCTATAAAGGAAGGCTTATATTGGTTTTCTAGCTTGTTGTGAACAAGCTAGAAGTGTTCTAGTCCTTGGTTCTTTGTTCACAGTCCAAAATAGTTGTAAGCCATTTTTCAAGTTTTTCTTAATTTTCTATAGTTACTGTACAATAGCTTTTTATTAGCTTATTTCTGTTATTTTAAGCTTATTAGTAGTTTTTGAGTATATTTCATTCAGTTCATTAGTTTTAATTAGCTATTGTCTTTATTTCACTTTAAAAACTTATAAAAGTCAAAAATAGCTAATATTAGTATTGCTTATTAATCTGCTTATTTATAAGTTTAAAGTTGTTATTTATAGTCAAAATAAGTTAGTTAACTCATAATAATCAGAAAATATAAGTTTAATTAGACTGTGTTAGTTAAAAAATCCAAAACAGTCCCACACAGGGGTGTTTGGCATAACTAGTAAAAAAGGTTATACTTGCTTGTACTGTACATTTGCCATTTCACCAACTTCAAACTAGCTTAATTCATCATATATAAGCTGTTTTTAAGTCCTAGTAAGCCAGTTCAGTTGATTATACTAAGTTACATAGGTAGTGGAATTTTTGGACTCCAATACAGTCACATAAGCCATGAGCAGCCATAAGCTCTTTTGGCCCTTGTTCTTGGCACTTCTGAGTTTCATTTGAGCCATTTAGAGCATTTGCAAAGTTTGGTTAAGTCTTGTTTAGCCTACACTCTTCTGCACACAAAACACAGCAACTCAGTATATACTGATTGCTGAGGCTGCTGAACTCACCTCATTTGTGGCTTATTTACATAAGCTCAGGCCTTGCTTTTTGGTTTTCTAAATAGCTCATAGTACTAGCTCACTTTTGCCCCCATAAAGTTCAACTTATCTGCTTATTTGAACTGCTTATTCTGCCCTGCAATTTGGCCAATTTCCTGAGTTTCTGTGTACACTTTGCAACTGCTTAAGTGCTCATTTGCTTAATCTGTGGGATAAGCTCTTTTATTTAAGTTGTTTTGTGCTTATATAAGTTGGTTAAACTTGTTCTGAGCCTTTGGTAGAGTTTTGAGCTTATTAGCTTATTTTTAGCTTATTTGTTCAACTGCTTATCTGTCCAACTGCTTATCTGGGTTTAGTGAACTTTTTATTTTAATTTTCCTAGCTTTTAAATTATATTTTAGACTTATCCTGAATTTTTCAGATTTTTCCTAAGTCATTTGATATTTTTAATCTTTTTAATTAGTTTAAAATAGTAATTAAATCATAATAAATAGAATTTTAATCAGAAAAATATAAATCTTTTTTACATAATTTTATTTTGTCATTTATAATCTAGGAAAAATATAATTATATTATTAGACCTTAAGAAAAACAAAAACAGAAAAATAGTGATAGCTTCTATTTAATAGAATTTATCTTTTTAAATTTTAATTAATCATTTTTCATTTTTATAATTTTCTTAGCTTCTTTTCACTTAATAATATTTATAGAAAAAATTTCAGATTTTTCTTTGATCATTTAGTATTTATTATAATTTAAATTAGTTTAAATAATTATTAATTAGTAATTAATTAATAATAATTAGATAAAAAGTGTAAAAAATATATTTTCAGTTTTAAAATAAGTTTTAGGTTATTTTAGATTTATCTAAGTTAAAATTTTAATTTTCTAGGTTAATTTCCTATTTTCTTTTAATTTAGTGCATTTTAAATAATAATTAAATAGTTATTAATTAATTAAATAGTTAAATAAATAATTTTCTTTTTCTAATAATTTTATTTTATCTTTAGGTTTATAAAAAAGTTATTTTCATATTTTTAGGATTAATATTTCTTCATTTTTATTTTTTTTATTTTGTACGTTTACGTTTATTTAAATTTAAACGTACGTTTCTAGGTTTCTAAACGTTTTTAAGTAATTTGGTTTCCTGTATTTATTTGCATAGCTTGTTTAAAGCTATTTCCTTTTATTTCCTTAGTCCAATAATTCAAAACCCCTTTTCCATTCAATAGCACTTGATCACAATTCGTCTTTAAACACAATTTCACGCTTCGCTGGGATATAACGACCCGGGAAAACACTATACTCCTTGGTTAGTTGTCTTCAAGTGGTTTGACTTTATTTGACCACATCCGTGGTTGATTTAAGTTGACTGTTTGAGGCCAATCAAATTTTGGCGCCGCTGCCGGGGAGGTGTGTTGCGTGTTTTAAACGTTTTGCCGTATCGTGTTTTTGAAACCTAATCTGTGTATATCTTCTATCTCTTGTATATTCACCATATATAAAGCAAAACACTCGTGAAGTTAATTCGTTTAACGGATCGAGTACCAAAAATATCGTATTTCAATCTTCCATAAACATATAAAACACAAAAATATTTTCTTTTGTTTCTATATATATATAAAAGATAAAAATACAATAAGAATTTCTGTTTTCTTTGTTTAATAATAACAACAATAAAATTTACCATCGAGAACCAAGATAGAGTACTACCTAACTGGGGGTACGACCATAATAAGTTCCCAAACTAAAGATTAAAACTTGCCTTTGTATCCTTGTGAGTGGTGTACCTTTTTCAAAGAAGCCATTCATCTTGTGATTATTGGTTTAAGTTCACTGTCGTTTTGACTCGATCTTGTTTTGATTGGAATTGTTTTCATCTTCACTTTTCAAAAACGAAAAAATATATATATATATAAAATCCAAAAAAAATAATCTTCTTCCCCTTTTCTAAGTTTCCTCCACTATAAAGGATTCTTAGACTCGTCTTAGTGCATGCGCACTCGTTCTTCTAGGTCTTCAAGCCCTTTCCGTGAGCTTGGAAACATACCTCGAAGACGTCGTAGACGTTCTGCCCCATCAGTCGTATCTGAGGTACGTACTGACCCTGTCATCATGGCAGATTTGCCAATGAATGAGCTTCTCCAAGCACCCATCGAGGGTTATGGAGATGCCATTGTTGTTCCAGCTATTGTAGCTGAAAGTTTTGAGCTCAAAACCGGGTTACTGAATCTTGTAACCTCAAGCCAATTCTACGGTTTTGAGAGGGATGATCCTCATGCTCACATTCGATGGTTTAACAAGATTACATCTACCATCAAATACAAGAACATCCCTTCTGACTCAATCAAACTTCTTCTATTCCCATTTTCTCTCGAGGGACAAGCCCGGATATGGCTTGAAAAACAACCCCCTCGTTCAATTGAGACATAGGAGGACTTAGTTACAAAGTTTGTAAACGAATTCTTTCCACCGTCTAGAACGACAAGTCTTAAAAATGAAATCATCAAATTCACACAAAGATTTGATGAATCGTTTAGTGACGCGTGGGATCGTTTCAAAGAATTGCTTCGTAAATGTCCTCATCATGGTTTCACCGAGTTGATGCAAATCGACACTTTCTATAATGGTGTGAGCCAATCTGACCAAGATTCTCTCAATGCCTCCTCTGGAGGTAACTTTTTGAGCAAAACCATCAAAGAAGCTTTAGCAATTATTGAAAATAAGTCTAAGGTCCGTACTGCACGCACAAAGCCATATCATTCTCAGGCTAGTGCTGGTCCTTCTACTTCATCTCCCGTGAGTACTTCTAGCACCGATGCTAAGATTGACAAACTCACGGACGCTATTCAAGCTTTGGTTCTCTCAAACCAAAAGAAAGTCACTTTCACACAAAATCCTTCACATCGTGAAGTGAAGAAAGTGGAAGTCTGTGTTACTTGTGGTGGCCCTCATGCATACTACAACTGTACTGCCACCGATGGTAGTCCTTTTGAAGCTAATGCTATAGCCGGTACTTCAAATCAGGGAGGTAATCAATACCGTCCTCAAATGGAACCAAGTTACCGAGCTAACACCTATCAAGGACCACCCGGTTTTAATCAGAACCAGAATTTGCAAAACCGAAACCAAAACCAACCTCGAATGAACCAAGGTTATCAAAACCAAGGGAATTTCAATTCTGGATAGAATCAAGGTTTCCAACACCAAGGAAACTTTAACCGAAACAATTACAACCAGGGAAATCATTTTCAGGGAAATGGTAATCCAAATCAAGGGAATTTTCAACATCAAGGTTATAATCAAAATAACCGAATCCAAAATTTCCCTAATCAACCTCAAGCCATTCCAGCCCCACAACCATCATCTGATGAGTTATTGAGGCAATTCATGAAAGCTCAAGAGGACACAAACAGGTTGTTGGTCAGCCAGATCTCTGAGATTAAAAAATCTTTAAATGATCAACCTTCGGGCTCAGGAAAACTTCCAAGCAACACGATCGCTAACCCGAAGGGCGATGTTAAGGCGATCACAACCCGAAGTGGTGTTTCATATGATGGACCCACTATTTCTACTACCACTTCTTCTTCTTCCCCCAAGGTAGTGGAAAGTGAGCCTGAGGTGACTAAGGACCAGGTACTTCCTACTAATAACGGAGGTACCAACAACGTCCAACCTCAAGTTGTCCCGAAACCCAAGACTAAACCTCGAGTTGTCTTTGAACATCCTGAAACCCCGGTTGAAAACCCTAAATCCAAACCTTCTATTCCCTACCCATCACGTTTAAATGAGAAAAAGCTCCGCGAAAAGGCTAGTCAACAAATGGATAAATTCTTCCAAAATTTTCAAGAATTACACTTTGACATAAGCTTTGCGGATGCTATCATTCTGATGCCCAAGTTTGCATCCACAATCAAACATTTGTTAAGCAACAAGGAAAAACTGTTTGAAATGGCAAAGACTCCATTAAATGAGAACTGCTCAGCAGTTATCTTGAAAAAGCTTCCCGAGAAGCTTGGAGATCCTGGAAGATTTCTAATACCTTGTGTCTTCCCAGGAATGGTTGAATGCTATGCCTTGGCCGATCTTGGTGCAAGCATCAACCTGATGCCTAAATCAGTATGGAAGAAACTTTCTCTTCCTGAACTTACTCCTACCTGCATGACTCTGGAGCTTGCAGATCGTTCAATATCTCGTCCACTTGGCATTGCTGAGGACGTATTTGTGAAAGTAGGAAAGTTCCATTTTCCAGCTGACTTTGTGGTTGTTGATTTCGATGCTGATCCTAGGGTTCCTCTCATTCTTGGAAGAGGATTCCTAAGAACGGGCCGTGCTCTCATAGATGTATTTGAGCATGAAATCACATTACGTGTGGGTAATGAAGCTGTTACCTTTAACCTCGATCAAACTTCGAGGTACTCCTCAAATTATGATTCTGAATCGGTTAACCGAATCGATGTCATTGATATTGTTTCAGAGGAGTACTCTCAAGAGTTTCTTGGTTATTCTCATAATTCTGTGAGTGGGGATCCCACCACATCTTCTCTACCTATCATTTCCGACTCTTCCCCTTCTCTCACTCCGTTTGAGAGAAGTGATTTCATTTTGGAAGAGATCGAGGATTTTCTCAAGTGTGATTCATTTCTAGAAGGGATTGATAACGCTGAGATTGATCTGGAGGGAGATATTCTTCTTCTTGAGAAATTGTTGAATCAGGACAATTCTCCTCCACTCCCTCCCGTTGAACTTCATAATGAGGAAATCAAATCAGTTGAGAAAACCTATGAATTTCTTGAGGTCGAACTCAAAGACTTACCGCCTCATCTTGAGTACGCATTTTTGGAGGGTGATGATAAATTACCCGTCATTATTGCTAAAGATTTAAGTGATGAGGAAAAGACTGCTCTAATAAAGGTCTTAAAGTCACACAAGCAAGCCATTGCTTGGAAACTCTCCGACATAAAGGGTATCGACCCTGAATTTTGTACTCACAAGATTTTAATGGAGGATGACTTTAAACCAGCAGTCCAACATCAAAGAAGGGTGAATCCTAAAATCCACGATGTTATCAAACAAGAGGTCCTCAAACTTCTTGATGCAGGATTGATTTATCCCATCTCTGATAGTCCTTGGGTTAGTCCCATTCACTGTGTTCCAAAAAAGGGTGGCATAACTGTTGTCACAAATGATGAAAATGAGTTGATTCCAACTCGATTGGTTACGGGGTGGCGTGTTTGCATTGACTATCGTAAGTTAAATGATGCCACCCGTAAAGACCATTTTCCTCTACCTTTTATGGATCAGATGCTTGAGAGATTAGCAGGGAACGAGTACTATTGTTTCCTTGATGGTTTCTCGGGTTACTTTCAAATCCCCATTGATCCACAAGATCAAGAAAAGACTACCTTCACATGCCCTTATGGAACCTTTGCTTATAAACGTATGCCTTTCGGCTTATGTAATGCTCCAGGCACGTTCCAGAGGTGTATGATGGCCATATTTACCGATATGATCGGGAAAACAATGGAGGTCTTTATGGATGACTTCTCGGTAATTGGGGATTCGTTCCAAGCATGTCTCTCCAATTTAGAAAACATGTTGAAACGGTGTGAAGACACCAATCTTTGTCTAAATTGGGAGAAGAGTCATTTTATGGTCAAAGAGGGCATTGTCCTCGGCCATAAGATATCAAAGAATGGGATTGAGGTTGACAGAGCTAAAGTTGATGTCATTGCTAAATTACCTCATCCCGCTACCGTCAAAGGTATTAGGAGTTTTCTGGGTCATGCCGGTTTCTATCGTAGATTCATACAAGATTTTTCTAAAATCGCCTGGCCTATGACTCATCTCCTTGAAAAGGATGCTCCTTTTATTTTCTCACCCGAGTGCATCAAAGCTTTTGAAACATTAAAGAAAAAGCTTACTGAAGCACCCATTCTAGTTGCCCCCGACTGGGATTTTCCCTTTGAGCTCATGTGCGATGCAAGTGATTTTGCTATCGGTGCAGTCCTGGGGCAACGAAAAGCTAAACATTTTCAGCCTATCCACTACGCAAGTAAAACCATGACCGAAGCTCAAACTCATTACACCACTACAGAAAAAGAATTATTAGCTGTGGTGTATGCCTTTGAGAAGTTTCGGCCATATTTGATCTTGACAAAATGTGTAGTGTATACGGATCACTCGGCTCTCAAATATCTCTTTGCAAAACAAGATGCAAAGCCGAGATTACTCCGTTGGGTTCTCCTCCTGCAAGAATTTGATATCATTATACGTGATAAAAAAGGAGCTGAGAACCTAGCTGCTGATCATCTATCCCGATTAGAGAACCCACACCAAGATGTTTTCGAGAAAAAGGAAATAAATGAAACATTTCCTCTCGAGACACTAAATGCGGTTACTTTTCGAGGAGATTCTACTACCCCATGGTTTGCTGACTTCGCAAATTACCATGCGGGTAACTTCATAGTGAAAGGGATGTCGACCCAACAGAAGAATAAATTCTTCAAGGATGTTAAACATTACTTCTGGGACGACCCCTACTTGTTCAAAATCTGTGCGGATCAAGTCATCCGACGGTGTGTTTACGGACAGGAAGCTATTGACATTCTCAAAGCTTGCCATGCTGGACCCACTGGGGGCCATCATAGTCCAAACTACACCGCCAAAAAGGTGTTTGATTCCGGGTTTTATTGGCCCACAATCTATAAAGATGCCCAAGATCTCATCAAAACTTGTGAAGCTTGTCAGCGTCACGGAAATATTTCACAACGAAATGAAATGCCACAAAATGCTATTCAAGTTTGTGAAATCTTTGATGTCTGGGGCATTGACTTTATGGGGCCATTTCCATCATCTCGAGGAAATAAATACATTCTCGTGGCTGTTGACTATTTGTCAAAATGGGTTGAAGCAAAAGCTTTACCCACCAATGATGCCCGAGTTGTTGTAAAATTCCTGAAAGCTCTTTTTGCCCGTTTTGGAACTCCACGTGCAATAATTAGTGATCGTGGTACGCATTTTTGCAATGACAAATTTGATAAAGTCATGCAAAAGTATGGTGTAACTCACCGTCTTTCTACCGCGTATCACCCACAAACAAGTGGACAAGTGGAAGTTTCAAATCGTGGTATTAAAAGAATCCTGGAAAGGACTGTAGGAGAAAATCGTGCATCCTGGTCGGATAAATTGGATGATGCATTATGGGCCTTTCGTACAGCTTACAAAACACCCATCGGGTGTACACCTTACAAGCTTGTGTACGGAAAGACATGTCATCTTCCGATCGAATTAGAGCACAAAGCCTACTGGGCCTTGAAACATGCTAACTTTGACCTCCAAACTGCGGGTGATCACCGTAAAGTTCAAATGAATGAATTAAATGAACTGCGTGATCAAGCATACGAGAACTCTTTGATCTACAAAGAAAAGACAAAGAAGATTCATGACTCAAAAATAAAGAACCGCGTTTTTAACGTTGGTGATCGAGTCCTTCTTTTCAATTCAAGATTGAAGATTTTCTCGGGAAAACTCAAATCCCGTTGGTCTGGTCCATTCACTATTACAAAAGTTTATCCATATGGTACCGTTGAGTTATCTCAAAATGACGGACCAAATTTCAAAGTGAATGGTCATCGGTTAAAACACTATTTTGGAGAGGACATACCACCCATGGTTGTCCCGGATCTTCAAACCTTCCCCATGGACCAATAAATTCGGGGATCGAGTCAAGCTAGTGACTCGGTGATCAAAAACTCAAGCACCATATGGGTTTTCACCCATATTTCTGACTTCTTTCTCTGTTCTACCACCTAAGTGTGGGGGAGATGCCCACATGTTGTATATATGTACATATCTAAGTAAAAATAAAAAATAAATAAATAAAAAAAATGTGGTGTGTGTATGTGTATATAAAATAATGGCTATTAGTATTTCCCTTTCACGTTCTAAGTGTTGGTTTAACAACCGGTACTTTGAATATTGAGGGCAATATTCAGTTCTAAGTGTGGGGGGGAATTCTAGCAAATTTGATCAAATGTACCATCTAGTACCCCCATTTTGGCCAAAATTTTAAATTTTTTTCTCACTTAGAACGCAATAAATGGTTATCAGTCCGCCATGTCTAACCCACATAAGGATTGGCTAATCCAGGAGCAAACGGCTCTTGGTAAAGATATATCAAATCCGTTTATGGCTTGCAATTTGCCAAAAATTGTATGGTATTCGACTCACCATATCTTTATAAGTGAAGAGTTGGCTAGCCCGCAAGGTTATGGCTTGTGGTAAAGGCATTGGAAAACCATAATTGGTAATCAGCTCACCAAAGATAATAATTATTTTATCTAAGAGTTGGCTAGTCCAGAAGCAAACGGCTTCTGGTAAAGACAAATCAAACCCGTTTACAGCTGATGATTTGCTCAAAATCATTTGGTTATCATTGTACCAAAGTATCACATACTAAAACAGTGGCTACTCCATAAGTAATGGCTATCTGGTAAAGAGTAAAATCCATTAAACTTTCAAAAAAGATTGCTAGGGACTAGCAATAGTTTAGTGTGGGGGATTGATGAGTGTGTAAATATTCATCATTTTTGTCGTATCTGAACTGCCAAAACATCCAAAAACACTCAGAAATGCATCAAAATACTGAAAATATCCCAGGGATTGTGTTTTATATGTTTCAAATGCAAAATGTTTGAAAACAATTGAAAAACGAACAAAGTTTGCAAAATTGGCAGTTTCAGTCCCTCAACTTTCAAAACTTGTCAAATTTAGTCCCTAGGCATTTGTTTTGTAAGAAAAGTCACCAAAGGTCCTTTTGAAATCATAGGTTGTCATATTTAGTCCTTTGGTGAAAAGTTTCAATAATTTACAAGTTTGGTCCCTGCACTTTCAGAATTTGCAAAAATGGTCCCTGGGAAAATTTTATTATTGGAAATTTCATGAATGGTCCCTGGATTATTGGAACATGGCAGGAATCACCCTTGGTTTATTTTGGAAGATGTACAACTTTGGTCCTCCAATTTTCAGAATCTACAAGTTTGGTCCCTAGCTTATATAATTCTACAAACCAAACCGGACCAAGTTATTTAACAAAAACCCAAAATAAAACCAACCCAAAATCCTAATTATTAAACCCAGTTACAACCCAATCCAAAACATAACCCGGCCCATTCCATTTTAAATAAACCCAAACTCAAAACCAGGTTTGACCTCAGTCAAACCCGTCTCCCTCACACAACCCCGCCAAAACCATCACTGCTCCAAAACCACCATCACCTTTACACCTCAACCCCCACCTCATCACCACAGCTGTCTAACCTCTCCCCTCCACCTCCACATCCTCCCAAAATTCTTTAATTGAAAAAACCTGCTATTGATACTTTTGGCGCCAAAAGTATTTTGAGTGATTGGGATTAATTGGAAGCAATCCAAGGGTGTAGAAGTGATCAGAGATGTCGACAAGGGATTTCCCAGTTGTTTTTAGTATTAATAGGACTGTGTAATAGACTAAAAAAAAATAATAAGTAGTTAATTAGCAGTAGTCGTATTTTTTACTCAGTCTTTGTAATATTGTAATTTCAAGTTCCATTTGTTAATACAAGTTAAATTCAGTTTAAGCAATCCAATTTCAAGTCATATTGTTCTACATTTCTGTTATGCTAAGTTTCAAGTTCAACTGTTAATCTAATTAAGTTCAAATTCCATCCATAAGCTCTCAAAAGCTCCCATACCTTTACTATAAGCTTATACAAGCTTAATATAGCTTTCTGTAAGCTTATATAGAGAATACTAGTTCTAAATTTCAAGCAATGGAAAAAGTCAACAAAAGTCAACCTGAGGTCAAATAAGCTATTCTGGGGTTAAAAGCTAATCTGGAAGGCTTTTTGTGGTTATCTAGCTTGTTGTTAACAAGCTAGGTGAGTTCTAGTCCTTGGTTCTTTGTTCACAGTCCAAAATAGTTGTAAGCCATTTTTTAAGTTTTTCTTAATTTTCTATAGTTACTGTACAATAGCTTTTTATTAGCTTATTTCTGTTATTTTAAGCTTATTAGTAGTTTTTGAGTATATTTCATTCAGTTCATTAGTTTTAATTAGCTATTGTCTTTATTTCACTTTAAAAACTTATAAAAGTAAAAAATAGCTAATATTAGTATTGCTTATTAATCTGCTTATTTATAAGTTTAAAGTTGTTATTTATAGTCAAAATAAGTTAGTTAACTCATAATAATCAGAAAATATAAGTTTAATTAGACTGTGTTAGTTAAAAAATCCAAAACAGTCCCACACAGGGGTGTTTGGCATAACTAGTAAAAAAGGTTATACTTGCTTGTACTGTACATTTGCCATTTCACCAACTTCAAACTAGCTTAATTCATCATATATAAGCTGTTTTTAAGTCCTAGTAAGCCAGTTCAGTTGATTATACTAAGTTACATAGGTAGTGGAATTTTTGGACTCCAATACAGTCACATAAGCCATGAGCAGCCATAAGCTCTTTTGGCCCTTGTTCTTGGCACTTCTGAGTTTCATTTGAGCCATTTAGAGCATTTGCAAAGTTTGGTTAAGTCTTGTTTAGCCTACACTCTTCTGCACACAAAACACAGCAACTCAGTATATACTGATTGCTGAGGCTGCTGAACTCACCTCATTTGTGGCTTATTTACATAAGCTCAGGCCTTGCTTTTTGGTTTTCTAAATAGCTCATAGTACTAGCTCACTTTTGCCCCCATAAAGTTCAACTTATCTGCTTATTTGAACTGCTTATTCTGCCCTGCAATTTGGCCAATTTCCTGAGTTTCTGTGTACACTTTGCAACTGCTTAAGTGCTCATTTGCTTAATCTGTGGGATAAGCTCTTTTATTTAAGTTGTTTTGTGCTTATATAAGTTGGTTAAACTTGTTCTGAGCCTTTGGTAGAGTTTTGAGCTTATTAGCTTATTTTTAGCTTATTTGTTCAACTGCTTATCTGTCCAACTGCTTATCTGGGTTTAGTGAACTTTTGACTTTAATTTTCCTAGCTTTTAAATTATATTTTAGACTTATCCTGAATTTTTCAGATTTTTCCTAAGTCATTTGATATTTTTAATCTTTTTAATTAGTTTAAAATAGTAATTAAATCATAATAAATAGAATTTTAATCATAAAAATATAAATCTTTTTTAAATAATTTTCTTTTGTCATTTATAATCTAGGAAAAATATAATTATATTATTAGACCTTAAGAAAAACAAAAACAGAAAAATAGTGATAGCTTCTATTTAATAGAATTTATCTTTTTAAATTTTAATTAAGCATTTTTCATTTTTATAATTTTCTTAGCTTCTTTTCACTTAATAATATTTATAGAAAAATTTTCAGATTTTTCTTTGATCATTTAGTATTTATTATAATTTAAATTAGTTTAAATAATTATTAATTAGTAATTAATTAATAATAATTAGATAAAAAGTGTAAAAAATATATTTTCAGTTTTAAAATAAGTTTTAGGTTATTTTAGATTTATCTAAGTTAAAATTTTAATTTTCTAGGTTAATTTCATATTTTCTTTTAATTTAGTGCATTTTAAATAATAATTAAATAGTTATTAATTAATTAAATAGTTAAATAAATAATTTTATTTTTCTAATAATTTTCTTTTATCTTTAGGTTTATAAAAAATTTATTTTCATATTTTTAGGATTAATATTTCTTCATTTTCATTTTTTTATTTTGTACGTTTATGTTTATTTAAATTTAAACATACGTTTCTAGGTTTCTAAACGTTTTTAAGTAATTTGGTTTCCTGTATTTATTTCCATAGCTTGTTTAAAGCTATTTCCTTTTATTTCTTTAGTCCAATAATTCAAAACCCCTTTTCCATTCAATAGCACTTGATCACAATTCGTCTTTAAACACAATTTCACGCTTCGCTGGGATATAACGACCCGGGAAAACACTATACTCCTTGGTTAGTTGTCTTCAAGTGGTTTGACTTTATTTGACCACATCCGTGGTTGATTTAAGTTGACTGTTTGAGGCCAATCAGTTTTGTATAGAAGAGTCCTTAGAAGATATTGATAAAAGATTAGGAAAGTATTTGTTTCTTAATACAATTATGAGTCTTTGTAAACCCTAATATCGCTATTATATAAAGAGACATATGGCGTATGTTTTAGGTGTGCACAATTGCAATGTAGTCGACAAAAGTGTGTGTGTGTGTCTAGGCGTTTGGTTGGTTGTGTAAACGTCTAGGTTTAGTGTTTGTGTTTAGTCTCAAGATCATTGATCCCTGTTACAAGGTGTGTAACACGTACTACAATTGATCAAGTAGTATTGAGGCTAATTGTGTTTGTAATTGTATTGTTATGAAGATGATGATGAAGAAACCTTATTACAATAACAATTGATTTTTTGTTTAATCCGCTGCGTATATTGTTAATCTTTGTTATTGTTATTCCTAGAGCTCAAAACGATCTAAGGAGTTATATCAAACTCCACAACGACTACCACCACCGAATCAAAATCAAAACCCGTTTTAACTTAATCGTCAATTTGTCCCACCGCATCGTCCTAATATGGATTATCACCAAGAACCAAGTGGGTCGTCGTATCATCCTAACATGGATTTCTCGCAGTCTTCCCAACCATATCAAGATTAGCCAAGACCTTTTTTAAGTTCAAGCCGTTAAAACCGGAGAAAAAGAAGGACATGGAAGAGTCATACTTGAAGTTGAAGGAAAGAGAGCTGTAGATGAAAAGAGAGAAGATTGAGATCCAACGACAACAAATGGAAATCATGGCCCAATCAAAACGGGAGCAACACTTGATTTTCTACAATTCAGCAATCGACCCAAATTTGTCCGAACGACAACAACATGAACTTTTGGAAATTAAGGCATCAATCAAGGCACACTACAAATTAGATTATTAGTTTAAGTTTTTAATAAGTATTGTAATGTTTAAGTTTTATTAGTTTAAGTTTTTAATTAGTATTGTAATGTTTTTATTTTTAATGAATTTTAAATTTGTTGTTTAAAATATTTGAATTAAAAATAAAATAAAATAAAATAAACTCGGTCATCGACTATGGCAACTTGATCGTGTCTGGTCATCGGAGAGAGAAAGATGATGTGACAGGATGATGACCCGGTCACGACTGTAGCCAGCCTTATAAACATTTCAAAAAGGTTTATCATTATATATATCATACAAATTTATAAATACCACACATTGTCTTGAAGTAAGATTAGAAAGGGTTATGTACGAATAACATATTTCTTGTAACGTTAATGTCACTCCATTATTCGGATCTTTACGCGTGGTTATTTATTTTTATTTTTTTGACAAAGAATAGCATTTAATTTGCCTAAGCCGATTTTGCGCATATGTATGAAACTGGTACTGTAGTTCATGTTCTCAAGGGGCAAAATGGTATAAATAAAATATAAAATGATAACGTGTTAGTATTATCTTGTAAGTGTAAAAGTGTAGAGCTAGAGATGATGACTTTATAACTAACAGCTGAATATATTATTTTATCACGAAAGTCTCCGATGCAAGCCTAATATAAAAGAATCACATTAGTTGGATTGACAGGGACATAAGGATTAAAAAAAAAAAAAAAATGTTAGATATAGATCAACTAGTTAATGAAAACATATTCAACTTGTATGATATTTTGTTTAATGAATTACAACAAATTATTCGCATTAAAGTATATGTTATCGATAATCAACACGATTACTCAGATACAAATAACTTCAGTAGACTTTGATTTACGCTTCCTTCAACCTCGATCTTGTTTACTATTTGTAGAGTGTTTAGAGTAGTGAAATATGCTTTACAAGCTAAGAAAATTTTATCATTGGATGCTCATTTTATTCTAAGCAAAGTCTAGTATGAAAATGTAATATCAAATGCTGCTTTTAATAAGGTATATAAATGATAAGTTAAGAGGGCGTCTTCAAATTTCATTAAGAAAACCACTAGTAGAGGCAAATTCCATGGAGAGAACGATTCAAACTTACATACAAAATTATTTAATGTCGTCACTTAAGGTATTAGACCTAACATTTTGCATTTTTTTTTTTAATTTAGTGTTTCCATGACGCCATAAGCTTCCAAGATTGTCAACAGACATTGGATAAAGATACGAACCATCTAATGAATGCAATTGCAAGTTGTAATACAAACACATATTCTCTTTAATATTATTTGTTGCGTTAACTATTACAAAATGTAGAGGAAACAGTTTAGAATGTATTGCCAGATTATATCTTAATATTAAAAAGCGTGTTCTGTAGCACCTATACTGTAGCACCTATACAGTGCGAATTGGGTGTGTTGCTACAGTAGCTACAGTGCTACTGTAGCTACAGTGTTTTTTTTTTTTTTTTTTTTTTTTTTTTTGCAAAAGTTATCTATCAAAAAATATGTTTCAAAATTGGCAAAAAATACCCCGAAAATTTACAGCTCTTTGCAAAAGTAGTCCTTTTAAAAAAAATCTGTTTGAAAAATGGCAAAAAATATCCCTGAAATTCACGTCTCTTCGCAAAAGGAGTCCTTTGTAAAAAAATCCATTTCGCATCAAAAGATATTCAAATTTTCCTAGCACCTTCTTTCGCTAAACACCCCGCGGCAACGCGCGGGTGCTCCATCTCGTTGATTTCAAAAAGTAAGCATTTTACCTAATAAACAAATGATACAAAAACCAGATATAAGCTCGAAGCTTATATTATGAATTCAAGTAGAAACTTATTTAGAACCTACTTTAAACAACTTCTATAAGCATATTATACAATAGAATGAGAGTAAATTTATGTTCACATATTTTCTGATTTAGTTCCTCAGTTTTAGGACTTAGGAGTTAGGACTGTAGTTCCCAAATCTTTGGTTATTTTGTGATTCAGCATGAAAAGAATCAGATTTCGGGTCAGATTCCGTGGGAAATTGGGAACTTGAAGATATTACAAAGTTCCTTTTTATGGGGGAATATGGTTTCTGGTATGATACCGTCGTCTTTTGGTAACTGTACCGAGATTTACTCACTTGATTTGTCGAAAAATAAGCTAACAGGGGAAATCCCGGAAGAAATATTAAGTTTAAAGAAGTTGAGCAAATTGTTGCTACTTGGGAATTCACTGTCGGGAAAAGTTCCTAAAAGTGACGGAAATTGTCAGTCGTTGGTTAGATTAAGGCTTGGTGAGAACCAGCTTTCGGGTCCTATTCCTAGGGAGATCGGGCAATTGCCAAACCTTGTGTTTCTTGATTTGTATACTAATCATTTTTCGGGTGTATTGCCTTGTGAGCTAGGTAATATTACAGTTCTTGAGCTTTTAGATGTTCATAATAATCATATCACAGGTGAAATCCCACCTGAGTTGGGTGAGTTAGTGAATCTTGAGCAGCTTGATTTGAGTCAAAACGGGTTCACGGGTCAAATACCATTGAGTTTTGGTAATTTTAGTTACTTGAATAAACTCATACTCAACAACAATCTTTTAACAGGTTCGATCCCATCATCTATAAAAAACTTGCAAAAGTTAACACTTCTTGATTTGAGTTCAAATGGTCTTTCGGGTCAAATTCCACCTGAGATTGGGTCAATCACGAGTTTGACTATTAGTCTTGACTTGAGCTCAAATAGGTTTCAAGGCGAAATACCGGAGTCAATAAACGGGTTAACTCAGTTACAATCACTCGATCTTTCACACAACTCGTTTCATGGGAGGATACTAATCTTGAGTTCACTCACTAGTCTCACTTCCCTAAATGTTTCCTGCAATAATTTCACTGGTCCAATTCTTGGTCATATTCGACACCGAAACATTGTGAAGCTTCTAGGCTATTGTTCTAATAGAAGTGTGAAGCTTTTACTGTACAATCATATAGCTAACGGGAACTTACAGCAGCTGTTGCAAACTAATAGGAATTTGGATTGGGAAACTCGGTATAAGATTGCGGTGGGGTCTGCACAAGGGCTCGCGTATCTTCATCATGATTGTGTGCCCGCAATTCTTCATAGAGATGTGAAGTGTAATAACATACTTCTTGATTGTAAATATGAGGCTTACTTGGCGGATTTTGGGCTCGCTAAGCTTATGAGCTCTACAAATTATCAACATGCTATGTCGCGAGTAGCTGGATCATACGGATACATTGCTCCAGGCAAGTATTTATTTCCCTAATAATTATCAGATCATGAGATATTATCATTGGATTATTTGATTTTGCGTTCATAAATTTGCATCAACTATCTATTTTCTAATAGCTAGTTCTTATCTGATCTTTGAATATACTCTATGTTTATGTCTTGCAGAATATGGTTACACAATGAACATAACAGAAAAGAGTGACGTCTATAGTTACGGGGTGGTGTTGTTAGAGATTTTAAGTGGACGCAGTGCAGTTGAAAATCGGCTAAGGGAAGGTTCACATATAGTCGAGTGGGTGAAAAAGAAAATGGGAAGTTTTGAGCCAGCAGTGACTATTCTCGACACCAAGCTCCAAGGACTACCGGATCAAATGGTCCAAGAAATGCTACAAACACTCGGTATTGCAATGTTTTGTGTCAACTCTTCACCCGCGGAAAGGCCAACAATGAAAGAAGTGGTTGCGCTGTTGATGGAAGTTAAATGTTCACCTGAAGAATGGGGGAAAACTTCACAACCTTTAATGAAACAATCATCTACTCATAGTTAAATGTTTCCACAATCATAAAGTAGGATTTTGTTTTTAGATTTGAGGTCTTAGTCATTCAGTTTGTTTTTAGTTCTCAAATGTGTAAGAATAGAATTGTCATTTGAGTATGAGAAGAAAGATTTGGATAAATGATCTTATTTTAGTGTAGTTTGTTTATGGTAAGGCCTTTTCCTACAGCAATGTCCAACTTATGTTCCATGAAGTAAAACTGATAGTTCTAAACTTCTAAACTTCTCATTACACAAAAGTATGTATACAAATATGCACAAAAGACAAAAGTGAGGCCCACAAGTGTCCAAGATAGCTGTCTTACAATTGGTCCATATCTCCTTGTTTTGTTGCTAATGGAAAGAAGCATGTTATCTGGTCAAAAAGGAAAGTAAAGCACTTAAAGATGCAATAACTCAGCAAACAATGCCCATGGAGTATGTCTCCTATTCATTATACACATCAAAGAAGACAAAGTAAGGGTACATTGACCAACACTTCTGACATAAGATCTTCAATTGTATTCTAGTTTCAGTAATAGAAGGACCAGATAGATCACTATCTTTTTTCATGACTCAAACAAATAATGTGAATTAGTACCTATAAAGATGGTTAAGACCATTTATATGAAAAAGTCCTAACCAAAATAATTGAAGTAGAAATTAGTATAATCCTTAGTGTCTTGTGAATTGTTGTAGCAACATAATAAAACTTGTAGTTAACACAAGTATTCAAAAATGTATAAGGGGTAAACTAATTTGCAAATTTCTCAACTCACATATTCTCAAGTTTAGATACGCGAGTGTTAGGAACTATGAACTTCTGCCTGATGTTCTTAATCATATTCCACATAAACCAATTATTTGATGAAAAAAATTCTAAATTAATTAATGATTAGTCTCCAGTATCTAGAAGACTACAAATAACAAGGTCATGATCTTTGTAAAAGGTTAAACCATGTCAACTAATGATTCAGAAACTGAGTTGTAAATGGTCAAAGGATGTCAAACTCCAAAAAACTTGGAGAAGTCAACAACTTAATTTGACTCATCCGTTGTCAACCTTAAAGTCCCTAGGGATCCCAACTCCTCAGTTTTTGGATCAATAAAACACTCTTGAGTAGTCTCCTGATAAAATCTTGGATGGCTAAATATCTACAACAATTTTAGGATCATGCAAAGTCAAAGGTACTAACGGTAATACACGAGGCATCCGATAACCTTAGAGCCACCTTTGACTCCCGCAGTCCCAGATTCTGTATGTTTTGGACAATCGTCTGGAAAACACAAACCTTCAAACCTCAAGCAAACCAGCTTCGTATAATCAGGAATTGGTCCATATAAGTGACGTTTTATCTAAAATGGGTTAGTTAAAATCTTTTAACTAAAATGAAAGAGGGTTAAACGGGTCAAAAGTCACCAAAAGTGTATTTTAAATGCAAACAATTTATATCTCATAAATTCATGAGACGCCCCTAGTTATAATTATAAGTTCATGCGGTAAATTGCCCTTTACGACCACTCAACAGCATTTGTAGAACAACCACAATAATCTCGAGTTTAAATCGGGAATGGAACCACAACGGCGAGTTCAACTCACGAATGGAACTGCCATGATCATTAATATTCAACCAAATTAAACAACAAATAAAAGAAAATTACAAAATAATCCATTTCCTCTCCAAACAAATTACTAATAAACTCGCACCAACAACGATACACGCTACGTACTAAATCATCTAGATAAACTGATACATCAATCCAAAGATAACCGTAAACAATATCAAATTCATATTAGCAAGCATAAACTGATTTTGTATATTCGTGTGTAGTGCATATTATTACCGATCCCCTCCAAAACGAAATCCAACCAAATGTGGAACAGCAAATCTGATGGTTAACTTATAATTTTAATACATGGCTGTAAAAGTGTAAACAAAACATTAGCTTCGTTAATAGAAAAAGAAGAAATTGATCGTACGTTACATAACTTCTATATTAAATTAAAATATAAAAGATACAATTAGTTGGCAAATAGTTTTAGATTTACAATACATTAGTAAATACTTTTTTGAAGTACTACTATCTAGGCAAAAACTCAAAATATTTGTTATTAGAGTAAATTACATAAATGGTCCTTGTGGTTTGTCAAAAATTTCACCTATCGTCCCTCAAACTTAAAAGTTGCATATATCGTCCCTATCGCCTCCAAAAAATAACACCCGTGGTCCTTTTTCTAACGAGTGTTAAGTGCATTCTGTTATAATTTACACATTAGCCCCTGTTGGTGAACGATTGTTGCATCGTTTATCCTTTATAATAACGGCCGTTTATAATTTTAAGTTTTTCGACTCTAGATACGTTTTTATCCATTCTCGTCCGTTTTTATACGTTTTCATCATTTTTTATACGTTTTCTTAAATTTTTATTCGTTTTCGTCCATTTATATATATATATAATATATATATATATATATATATATATATATATATATATATATATTACGTTTTCATCCATTATTATATGTTTTCTTACGTTTAAATCAATTTTTGTCCGTTTTTATATATTTTTATAGGCTTTGATATGTTTTCAACCGTTTCCATAGGTTTTTATCAGTTTTCATATGTTTTCATCCGTTTTATATTTTTTTATGTTTTCGTCTGTTTTTATACGCTTTTTGTCCGTTTTCTTACGTTTTTGTCTGTTTTTATGCGTTTTCATCCATTTTTGTATTTTTTTTTTGTTTTTATGGGTTTTATCTATTTTTATATGCTTTTATGCGTTTTCATCAATTTTTATATGTTTTCTTACGTTTTCATCTACAAGAATACGGATGAAACGCATAAAAGCATATAAAAATAGATAAAACCCATGAAAACGTAAAAAAGTATATATAAACGGATGAAAACATATAAAAACAGACAGAAACGTAAGAAAAACAGAAAAAGATGTATAAAAAGGGATTAAACAGATAAAAACGTAATAAAATGGATAAAACATATGAAAACGTATGAAAATGGATAAAACATATGAAAACGAATAAAAACCTATGAAAACGTAAAAAACGTATAAAACAGATGAAAATGGTTGAAAAGATATGAAAACTGATAAAAACCTATGAAAACGTTAAAAAAATATATAAAAACGGACAAAAACGTAAGAAAAACAAACGAAAACGTAAGAAAAACGGATTAATACAGATGAAAACGGATAAAAACGTAAAAATATTTATAAAAACGGATGAAAACAGATAAAAATATATCAAAACGTAAAAAAGACAAAAATATATAAAAACAGACGAAAATGGATTAAAATGTACGAAAACATATAAAAATTGATGTAAACGGATAAAAACCTAAGAAAAACGTATAAAACGATTGAAATCATATAAAAACGGACGAAAACGGATAAAAACGTAAGAAAGCATAAAAAAAGGATGAAAACGTATAAAAACGGATGAAAACGGATAAAAACGTACTAGAGTGGAAAAAATTTAAATTCAAAACGACCGTTATTATAAAGTATAAATGATGCAACAATCGTTAACCAACAGGGGCTAACGTGTAAATTATAACGGAATGCACTTAACACTCGTTAAGAAAAGGACCACGAGTGTTATTCTTTGGAGGCGATAGGGACGATATATGCCACTTTTAAGTTTGACGGATGATAGGTGAAATTTTCGACAAACCATAGAGACCATTTATGTAATTTACTCTATATTAAATTAAAATATAAAGATACAATTAGTTGGCAAATAGTTTAAGATTTACAATACATTAGTAAATACTTTTTTGAAGTACTACTATCTAGGCAAAAACTCAAAATATTTGTTATTATGGTAGTAATACTTCAGTACAATCATATTTAACGCATTAATGTTTTGCATAAAAATGACAAGTGGGTGCTCGCAAGTCACCCCGATCAGTCTTGTTTTGACCCCCGCTCAATGTTTTAAAAATCGGTTTTTTCGACAAACCGGATTTTTCTCCGCGACCGGTCGAACCGGTTAAACCGGCCGGTTCAACCGTTTGACCAGTAAAAAAAAAAAAAAAAAAAAAAACGGTTGAACCGGAAAAACCGAAAAAACCGGCCGGTTCTAAACAGTGAACGGGACCTATAAAAAACCGGGGTTTTTTAAACCGGCCGACCAGCCGGACACCGGTCGAACCGGTTTTTAAAACACTGCCCCCGCTACCCACCTACCCATTCTTGCCATCTGTAGCCAGTTATGCTCAACTGGTTGTTAGGACTGGTTTAATGTCTCAGACTAGTTAAGCAGTTAAGACCCATGACCAGTTAGACAAAGGGCCAAGACAACTTCAGGAGAATTAGTTTGGTTACAGATAATATAAAGAGAAACATTTAAACATAAAAACAAGGAAAATACAAAATGACGGGTCGTACAGATTTTAAACGCGGGGCCTGTCGAGTTTCTACAGTCATTTTTATTTTCTTTTTTGTATCTCTGGTTTTTCTGACTCAGCTCACTAGAGAAGAGTATAAAATGGTAATGATGATGATGATTTTCATTGATCCGAACATACAAGGATACATAGTACATATAGAGTCCATCCATCATCTATTTTGGGTAAATTGGCAATCACCCTCTGTCACAAACTTATCATATTTAATATACAACTAATTGCCAACTAATCAATCTTATCTCTTTGCTAGCACATTTAAAATACAGTTAACACTCCCCCGCAGTCCGAGCGGCGAAATCACGAAAACTCGGACTGGAGATTAAAAGCTAATAAACAATAAAGTAAAACTAATAAATAATTGATGAAGAAGACATTCTACAGCAACCGGAAGCACATCTTCAAACAATAGCAGACATAAACACGTAACAAATCAGATAAACAAATTATCCCTTACCAAACAGGAGAAACCAAAGTATCCTGACCAAATGGGATAAACCAAAGTATCCCTTACCAAACAGGATAAACCAAAGTATCCTGACCAAACGGGATAACACAAAGTATCCCCTACGACTAAAACAAACGGGATAACCCAAAATATTCCCTACACTAAAACAAAGGAAATTACAACTAAAACTCATGCACTAACATCAAAAGAAAAGATGAGAAAACGAAAGTTGGTTCTAAAACTTCAACCCCCAAAGAACCTTCCTAACAAATGGGGCGTGTTTTTTCCTTTGAAAAACATAAATATCCACCTCACAAATAAACATCAAAACATGGGTGGGGTTTATTATAGCGTTAAGGTTTAAAGGGAGCCCTCCAAACCTCCGGTGTGTGGCCGGCGGTGGAAGAGTTTATGTTTGTTAGGATCGGTTGACAAAGGCTACTAATACCATGTAAAATGGTAATGATGATGATTTTCATTGATCACATATGGAGTCTATCCATCATCTATTTTGGGTAAATTGGCAATCACCCTCTAGCACAAACTAATCATTTTTAATATACAACTAATTTCCAACTTATCAATCTTATCCCTTTGCTAGCACATTTAAAATACAGCTAACAAGGAGTTGTATAGAGAACAAAAGTAACATGTAATCAGATATAACAGAAATATACTGAAAAAAAGAAGGCTACAAGCTAATTGTCACAAGGAAATTGAGGGAATGTAAAAAAGAAACAGATTCTTGAACATGACATAAATAAGCATTGTATAAAAATCTTGAATGAGAGAACTGTCTTGCACTGGCGAATACTGGTAGCTTTTTCTTTATAATCCTTAAGTTTATCATTTTTGTGTACTTTACTAATTGAATGAGCCATGGTTTTTTTCATCTGTTTGTCTAAGCGATGGTTATTATTCGAACGAAAATGATGTGCTGAAAGTTTACCTATAGGGGTATACTGTACAAACCCTTCATAGGGTCAACCGTACAAACCACAAAACACAGTACAATACCATGATGCACACAGTACAACCACTCAATGCATGTAATAATTGCAAACCAACCCCTATGGGGGGTCCGTATAAACTGCCCTTTACTTATAATTAATGACTATTTACACCTTAAAGTCCAATTTTACCCTTCTAATATGAGCTATGGTCAAATGCAAATCAATTTATGACTTGAGTTGAGATCAATAGATCTCATATTTGTCATAGATCAAATAAATCAATCTTAGCCATCCATTTTTTATTAAATTAATAAAAACCTATTTTCCACTTTTTTTTAAACAATATATCTTGCAAACGATAAATCTTCAAGATAAAAAAAATACATCATCGTGACGAGAATTAAATTATATATCTGTAAATATGCACTTCTCTATACAAATCACATGTGATTTTTCTGAGCGAAAATTTTGAAAAAAAATCGTTGAAAGTATATAAAAGTGCATATCTATAGAAAGATAATGTAATTCTTGTCGCGATGGTATAATTTTTTTCGTGTAAAATTAACGGTTTGCGAGATATATTTAATTTTTTAAAAAATGATGAAAGTTTATTTTATTTTTTTGTTTTGATAAAAAAAAAAATGAATGACCAGTATTGGTTTATTGGATATATGACAAATATGAGATTTATATTAAACTTTTGTCATGCCTTATTAAGATTCGTATATTATGATTGGTGATCACACACGCAATATTAGTTTCAAGTGTTTAGATAGAAACAAACCAACCTAAAGGTTATGGGTTTAAGTCTCGTTGAAGGCATTTGTGAGATAGGTGGTATAGGTGTGAAAAAATTATCATTTTAAGAAAAAATAGAAACAAACCACTTATTTTGAAACTTGCTCAACAATTTTGGGAGTTGCTAATTCAAATGACTCAGGAGTTATATCCGTTTATTTGTTTAGATAGAAACTGTTGGGTAATTCAAAGAACGACACAAACAAAGTCTACAAACGAAGTGGAAGCTTTATTCAAAATTACCAAACCAAATTCAAAGCCAAAATTCAAACGTACCAAACCCAAAATTCTAATTCAAAGATATCAAATTCTAATTCTAAAAGTACAAATAAACCTAAAGCTATTAATTTTTATTTATATGCTAAACTAACCGTAAGAGAAGAGTTTTCAAATTCTAAACAAACATGTAGGACAAGTCACACAAATTACAATAATTACCAAACAACCTTTAAAGTTTAAGTCACTTTCTAATAATTTCCACCGTAACTTAAACTCTTCTACCTGAATCCATCAAATTTAAAGTTCCAAACGCTAGCGATACTATCCAAATTCAAATCAAACGATCGATTCCCAAAAGTAATCCAAAACAAACGCCGATAACTTCAAAACGAGCAATCAAACGTTAACCGAAAAATTCAAAACGGCTAACCAAATTAACAAATCAACTCAAACGATCTTCAACAAAGAAAATCAAATTCGGGCAACCAATTTCAAAAGCCTGACAAGTAAAGATCCAAATTTTCAAACTAACAAATTCCCAAACGATCGATCAAATACCAAACGACTATAATCAAGTCTTCAAACATCAAATCGATATTCAATTTTCAAATCTCAGATTCAAATTCTAATGATCCACTTATTTCATAAGTATTACGGTCCAACCTCAAACTTACTATTCAAATATCAAACAAATTAAAGTTAATAAATAATTTGACGAACAGTATCCAATAATTCAAACGTCCAAATATGATACTTGATAATAAGTTTAATGACCCACTTAAATGATAAGGATTACGTTCCAAATTTCAAATCAAACAAATACGAAGATCAAATACTAATTTGTTGATCAAATAACAAATTCGAGACAAATACCAAGCATAAACTATTTTCTTATTACCGTCCACAAAGAGCGATCCCAAACGACTAAAAACATGTCAAAAAGAGCAGGTGCAATAATTCCAAAAGCCCAAACACCAAATTGGCCTGAAACTAACAAAAGAGCCCAACTCCAAATTAACCAAATACCAAACTAAAAACAAAGTGTGTTTTTTATTTTCATTAATGCACAAACTAATAAGCCTTAAATATATATTACAAAGTGTTTTGACATAAACAAACTAATAAGCCTTAAATATATATATTACAAAGTATTTTGACATAAACAAGCCACATATCAAAGTGTTTTGACAATCCACACGACTAAAAACAACAAACGATCTCAAACATCCTCAGGTGGAGCAACAACATATCAACAGCATGTGTTTTTTATTTTGATTAATACACAAACTAATAAGCCTTAAATATACTACCTCCGTCCCATTTTAGTTGTCGTGGGACCCAAAACACGGTCTTCTAGCTTCAACTTTGACCGTAAATATTTTTGTTTGTATTACATAATACTTGATGAAAGTTATATCATTCAAAAGTTCGTTTCAAGTATTATGTAATACAAACAAAAATATTTACGGTCAAAGTTGAAGCTAGAAGACCGTGTTTTGGGTCCCACGACAACTAAAATGGGACGGAGGGAGTATTATATTACAAACTTAAAACTTGCACTCTTGCAGATAATCATCTTCCCAGTTCTTCAACAACTTTAGCCTCCCAAGTTTTTCATCTTGACAACTTAGCTCTATCATACTTAAGTCCAGGATTTCTTGCCATCTCTAGGATTCCTTGGAAACGGGTACATCCTTTACCTAACACAAATTATAAAAAAATTTAACACAAAACCAAGTCATTTAAAAGGAAGCCTGTCTTTTTCGAAAGTGTGATAGATTTTTATTTTTTACCACACTAAACTTTGAACTGGATTAAACGAAGACAAAGTGAAGTCAAAGACAAAGTGAGTACTTACTTGCAATTCCAATGCCTTCTGAAGCTGTACTAGAACATGTTGTGCTGTTGGTCGTTTTTCCCTATCATCATGTAAGCACTGGTAGGCAATCGCCTGAAATGTGGCCAATGCTTTTGGCATGATTTGGTTCTTTATAGCGTTAAACACAACCTCGTCTAATCTTCCTTCCTCAAGGCGCTGTTTAACTAAACTGTGTAGAAACTGATTCTCATGTTGCTTGATCTCATACGTTGATTTCCCATACAAGATCTCAAATAAAACCACACCTAGCGAATAAATATCAGATTCTTTGGTTAAGAAACCTGATTTTTGATATACTGGGTCGCAGTATCCTGGTGTGCCAGAGACATGATCGATAACATAGTCTGTTTCATCGCTGATTGTACATATTAATGATAGCCCATAATCAGCAACTTTTGCCTTCCAGTCATCAAAGAGTAGAATGTTAGCTGTTTTCATGTCCCTATGTATTACCGCCTCATGTTCTCGAACACCTCCATGAAGGAAAGCTAATCCCCTTGCAACATCAACGCAAATGTTAAGCCTATTAATCCAAGTAAGACTAGCATCATTCAAATAGTTATCAAGACTTCCTTTCGATGCATATTCATATACGATGATTCTTTCTTGTTTGTAGTTGCTATAGCCTACAAGACCGATGACATTCTTATGCTTATACTCAGAAAGAATATGTAGCTCATTGTAAAACTGCTGATCCCCTTGACCAAGACTTGTATCTAACCGCTTTGCGACAATATGTTTAGATGCAAGTTTTCCTTTGTACACCCTACCAAAACCACCACCTCCAATGTCATTTGCACGACTAAATTTTCGTGTAGCTGATTTAATGTCTCCAAATAACATTCTCAAATGGTCCTTGTGGTTTTTCTGTAAGTCATAAAACACTTCATTAATCTTTTTTGATAATTAATATATTTTCTGAATTCTTTTGTTTTCAAGTATTCCGGTAGTTGATAACTTTTCAGATTATAAACTATGCAATTATGACCCCCACCAAGTTTACGGAATAAAACAATACTCATTAAAGAATTAGAAAATACTACTCCCGAACAAAAAAGTAGTACATTTTGTAAAATTTCCATATTTATTGTTACGGTAGAAAAATTGATGTCATCTTTTCTTTTAATAAATCAAAAGCAAATATCATAAAAAGAATTTCAGCCACCTTTTAAACTTGACAACTTTTGTGCTATGTTTTTCTCTCATTTTCTTTCTCCTCTAACTAATTTTTACCCCAATTTCTACCATTCAAAAACCTTCCTTTTTCTTAGATCCTGCATCAATGAGGGCTTAAATTTCAAAACTAAACCGATCAATTGATTCAGAATTTCATTCTACACATTCCGATATAATTTTCCCCAATTTTGGCCGTAAAATTGAATTTCCAGTTTTGGCGCCAAAATTGAATTTCAATTTGATCTGTATAAACCTAAAATTACTGAGTTTCTGTTGATCTTCTAATAAATTTCACGTTATGTCGAATAAAAAGAAATATCTTAAAAGGCAAATCAGGGTTCCGAACAAATTCAATGATCATGTTGTGGGCAATTTAAGTCAGAAACGTAATGATGTAGATGAAAGTAGTAGTAATACAACTGATAAGGATCTTGATTTGGGGAAAGATGAAGTCAATAGGAAGGATGATAAGAATCAGTGGTGGAGCTAGGAGCCAAGTTCAGGGGTAGCGAAATACGAAAATTTGTTTAGGGGTAGCGAAAATTTGTTTCAGGGGTAGCGAAATCGTCAAAAAATAGCCAAAAATCGCCAAAAAATGTAAAAAATGGACAAAAATTTCACTACCGGGTAAAAGTTCAGGGGTGGCGACCGCTACCCCTGGCTTGTACATAGCTCCGCCCATGATAAGAATAGTGGTGGAGTTACACTCTGTTCTCGAGTTTTTATTTGGAGAGAAGAGAAGAGAAATGGAGAGGAAACTAAAAAAAAATCACGTTCCCGAGTTTTTTTTTTTGGAGAGAAGAGAAGAGAAGAGGAGAGGAAATTATGGCAAAACTTCTCTCATAATCTTCTTCCCAAATTGGGATGATTTGGAGAGAATGAGGTTTTAAAGCCATTTTTTCTTACATGCCCTTTCTTTTCTCTCCAACTAGGGAACATAAAATTAAGAGTAAACTACACCATTCGTCCTTGTGGTATGCGTTGACCGACAGACTTCGTCCTTTGACCAAAAAAATTGCACCGTCCGTCCCTAAGTGGGAAACGTTATGCACCATTGGTCCCTCACTCTAACTGGGTTCATTAACGGTCGTTATACCTCATCCACTCAAGGGTATTTCAGTCTTTTCCCAACCATAAGGACCAATGGTGCAATTTACTCTTTTTATTATTTATTTAACCATAAGGACCAATGGTGCAATTTACTCTTTTTATACGTTTTCGTCCATTTTTCACGTTTTCATCCGTATTTTCACGTTTTCGTTCGTATTTTCACGTTTTCGTCCGTATTTATATGTTTTCGTTCGTATGTACACGTTTTCATCCTTATTTACACGTTTTCGTCCGTATGTACACGTTTTCATCCATTTTTACACGTTTTCATCCATTTTTACACGTTTTCATCCATATTTACACCTTTTAGTTCATTTTTACACGTTTTCATCCGTATTTATACGTTTTCTTCCGTTTTTACACGTTTACATTCATATTTACACGTTTTCATCCGTTTTTACACGTTTTCATCCGTACTTACACGTTTTCGTCCGTTTTTTCACGTTTTCGTCCGTATTTTCACGTTTTCGTCCGCATTTTCACGTTTTCGTCCGTTTTTACACGTTTTCATCCGTATTTACATGTTTTCGTCCGTATTTACACGTTTTCGTCATTTTTTACACATTTTCATCCGTATCTACACGTTTTTGTCCGTTTTTACACGTTTTTGTCCGTTTTTACACGTTTTCATCCGTATTTACACGTTTTCGTCCGTATTTACACGTTTTCGTCATTTTTTACACATTTTCATCCGTATCTACACGTTTTTGTCCGTATTTACACGTTTTCGTCCATTTTTACACGTTTTCATCCGTATTTACACGTTTTCTTCCGTTTTTACACGTTTACATTCATATTTACACGTTTTCATCCATTTTTACACGTTTTCATCCGTTTTTACACGTTTTCATCCGTACTTACACGTTTTCGTCCGTTTTTACACGTTTTCATCCGTATTTACACGTTTTCGTCCGTACTTACATTTTTTCATCCGTATTTACACGTTTTTGTCCGTTTTTACACGTTTTCATCCGTATTTACATGTTTTTGTCCGTTTTTACACGTTTTCGTCCGTATTTTCACGTTTTCGTCCGTATTTACATGTTTTCATCCGTATTTACACGTTTTTGTCCGTTTTTACACGTTTTCATCCGTATTTACATGTTTTCGTCCGTTTTTACACGTTTTGTCCGTATTTTCACGTTTTCGTCCATTTTTCACGTTTTCGTCCGTATTTACATGTTTTCATCCGTATTTACACTTTTTGTCCGTATTTACACATTTTCATCCGTTTTACATGTTTTCGTCAATTTTACACGTTTTCGTCCATTTTTACACGTGTAAATTACGATAAATGTGTAAATACGGATAAAAGTGTTATACGGATGTAAACAGTAATTATTTACGGACGGAAAACGTGTAAATACGGACGAAAACGTGAAAAATGGACGAAAACGTGAAAATACGGACAAAACGTGTAAAACGGACGAAAACATGTAAATACGGATGAAAACGTGTAAAAACGGACAAAACGTGTAAATACGGATGAAAACATGTAAATACGGACGAAAACGTGAAAATACGGACGAAAACATGTAAAAACGGACAAAAACATGTAAATACGGAAAGATGAAAACGTGTGGATAAAACGGAACAAAAACGTGTAAATACGGATGAAAACATGTAAATACGGACGAAAACGTGAAAATACGGACGAAAACATGTAAATACGGACAAAAACATGTAAATACGGATGAAAACGTGTAAAAACGGATGAAAACGTGTAAAAATGGATGAAAACGTGTAAATATGAATGTAAACGTGTAAAAACGGAAGAAAACGTGTAAATACGGATGAAAACGTGTAAAAATGGACGAAAACGTGTAAATACGGACAAAAACGTGTAGATACGGATGAAAATGTGTAAAAAATGACGAAAACGTGTAAATACGGACGAAAACGTGTAAATACGGATGAAAACGTGTAAAAACGGACAAAAACGTGTAAAAACGGACAAAAACGTGTAGATACGGATGAAAATGTGTAAAAAATGACGAAAACGTGTAAATACGGACGAAAACGTGTAAATACGGATGAAAACGTGTAAAAACGGACAAAAACGTGTAAAAACGGACAAAAACGTGTAGATACGGATGAAAATGTGTAAAAAATGACGAAAACGTGTAAATACGGACGAAAACATGTAAATACGGATGAAAACGTGTAAAAACGGACGAAAACGTGAAAATACGGACGAAAACGTGAAAATACGGACGAAAACGTGAAAAAACGGACGAAAACGTGTAAGTACGGATGAAAACGTGTAAAAACGGATGAAAACGTGTAAATATGAATGTAAACGTGTAAAAACGGAAGAAAACGTATAAATACGGATGAAAACGTGTAAAAATGAACTAAAAGGTGTAAATATGGATGAAAACGTGTAAAAATGGATGAAAACGTGTACATACGGACGAAAACGTGTAAATAAGGATGAAAACGTGTACATACGAACGAAAACATATAAATACGGACGAAAACGTGAAAATACGAACGAAAACGTGAAAATACGGATGAAAACGTGAAAAATGGACGAAAACGTATAAAAAGAGTAAATTGCACCATTGGTCCTTATGGTTAAATAAATAATAAAAAGAGTAAATTGCACCATTGGTCCTTATGGTTGGGAAAAGACTGAAATACCCTTGAGTGGATGAGGTATAACGACCGTTAATGAACCCAGTTAGAGTGAGGGACCAATGGTGCATAACGTTTCCCACTTAGGGACGGACGGTGCAATTTTTTTGGTCAAAGGACGAAGTCTGTCGGTCAACGCATACCACAAGGACGAATGGTGTAGTTTACTCTAAAGTTAAAAATCATTTTTTACCTCTCCTCTTCTTTTCTCTCTTGTTTCCTCTCTTCATTTCTCTTCTTTCCGTTTTATACTCGGAAACAGAGTGTTAATGAATTTGATGATGTTAGGGCTAGTGTTGGAGATGGAACAGAGGATATAGTTGGAGTGACCTCTGAATGTTTACAAGCTGAGGATACTACTATGGGAGAGAAGGTAAGTGTAATGGAGACTGTGATTGATAAGAATAAATGGAACACAAGGTAGTGATAAGGGTGTGTTTGGGAGTGGAATAGTGGATGGTGAAAAGGATGAGATGCAGAGTGCTAGTAATGAACAAGAGAATAGCTATGTGAGTGGGCAAAAGCTAGATTGCACTATAAGTATGGCAACACATTCTCTAACTAGTAATGATGCATGTGATACTGATTGTGTAAAAACTAAGAACAATACTAGTTACTAAGAGTAACTTGAGCTACTTGAATAATAAACTGTGTCACATTGCTACTAGTATTAGTGAAAATGGAACTACGATTGTTATATTTGATGAGGAAATAGTCATGGAGGGAAGTAAAAAGTGGGAACATACTGCATGTGGAAACTTTGTAGGCTATAAAATGTATGCTCAAGAGATTAATTACCACTTGTTTAGAATGTGGGGTAAACATTGCTTAAAAAGCATTCAAAACATTGGTAATGGAACTTTTGAGTTTAAATTCAAAGATGAACAAGGATTGTAGTATGTTGTGGAAAATGGTATGTGGATAGTTAATAGCAAACCAATGGTGGTGCAAAAATGGGATATAAGTGTTGATGTGAACAAGGAAGAACCTAGTGTATTGCCTGTTTGGATTAAGATGGTTAATATTCCATTGGAAGCATGGAGTGCCAAAGGACTAAGTGCTTTAGCTAGTAGCCTAGGCAAACCTGTAATAATGGATGCAATGACCACAAAGATGGGCACACAAGGAACTGGAAGGCTGGGATATGCAAGGGTATTGGTTGAGGTGGATGCTAAGAAGGGATTAAAGGATTATATTGATGTTCAGTACTGTGACAAGAATAATAAGACCATTGCTACTAAGATTGTCAAAGTAGAGTATGATTGGAAACCACCAGTGTGTTCTAAGTGTCAAGTCTTTGGTCATAGTAATGAAAAGTGTGGGCAAAGTAATGATAAGGAATGAAATAAAGTGGAAACCAATAACAGTGAGAAAGTTGAAACTGGAGCAAAACAACAGAAAAAACATAAGAATGAACAAACAGAGAAAAGGAAGTTTGATGGGGGAAGGAAGTATGTGGCACCAAAATATGCTTTTGTACCAAAACCTAAGACCAATAACCCTCCCAAATCAACTGTGGAACATGGAAGGAATGTTGCAGGTGAACAACCAAAAGAGAAATATAGTTCTGCAAGTTCACCAAAGAAAACATGGAATGTGCAGGAAAGTATTATGACAGCAATCAAGACAACTGCAAACAAGTATGCTCCTCTGCAAGATGAAGATTTGGCTGAAGTAACTTTTGAGATTATTGCTGATAAGAGATTGATAGTGGACAAGTTTGTTATGGAAGAACAGAATCCACCTTTGAGTGAAACAGTCAAATGGACAAAGGAGATGGAAAGGTATTATAAGGAGAAAAAGAATGCAATGAGTAAGAATAAGGATAAAGGGAAAGCTAATATAGAAGAGATTGAATTAGATGAGAATGATGTGTTCATGGATAAGTCTACCAATGCAAAGTTCATGACAGCTAATGAGATACATGGGGGAGCAGGGCACTATTCAATATTAATCATGGATTTCAAAGTTGCTAGCTGGAATATTAGAGGGCTTGGAAAGCTGTCTAAACATAATGAAATAAAGAATTTAATCAGGAATGAAAACTTAAGTGTCTGTGAAATTCTTGAAACACACATGAAAAAAGGATAGAATTAGCAAGGTATGTGATAAAATCTTTGGGAATTGGGAATGGCAAAATAATCTGAATGTGAGCATCAAGGGGTGTAGAATCATTGTGGGCTAGAATAGTAATGTGACGAGATGTTCTCTAATCCACAGTACTAGACAAGCTATGCTATATTTGATTGAAGTACTTAGCTCAAACACTAAGTTTTTCTGCACATTCATCTATGCTGCTAACAATGGTAGAGATAGAAGAGAGTTGTGGAAAGATCTAAGTTTGTTCAAGCAGATAATCAATGATGAGGCATGGGTCTTAATGGGAGATGTGAATGTTAGCCTCAACTTGGAAGATCATTAAGAGGGAACTGCATATGTGACACAAGTTATGATGGAGTTCCAAGGCTGTGTTAATACAATTGAAGTGGAAGATCTGTGCAGCACTGGATTCCAATACACATGGACAAAAAGCTTACTCAATCCTAATGCCACAGTTTTGAAAAAACTGGATAGAATTATGATTAATAATAAATTCTTGACTAACCATGTTAATGCAAATGCCAGGTTTTTGCCATATGGAATCTATGACCATAGCTCAGCCATGCTAATTTGCCCTGATATGGTAAAGAAGAAAAGAAAGAAGAAGGAGTTCAAGGAGATTGTCAAAGATTCATGGAGCACTGATGTACAAGGTCATGCTATGTATCAAGTTGTACAGAAGTTAAAGGCAATGAAAAACACCTCAACAATCTCAACTGGAAGAATGGTAGCTTGTTCACTAAAGTTGATGACCTAAGGCAGAAGTTGTATGAGATCCAAGGAAAAATTGATATAACTTATACTTTGCTTAAAAACTTCTAAACGTGCATGCAAAACCATCTGCGCGCACTACCACGCGTCACACTCTTATTGGTTAAATATTTATTTAAACAAAAGAGTGTGAGCAATTAAATACATGCGTGCTATCCCACATTTGTCTGCACCGCTAGGTGTCGAATTGTTTTTAACAAGAAATATAGTAATTGGATGCACTAATCAGGATTCAGGAACTAGGAAGTGTTTCGATGTAGCAGAAATAGGTGATATAACTTATACTTTGCTTAAAAACTTCTAAACGTGGGCGAGTTTGCTTGCATTGTCAGATGTTAACATTCTTGCCTATTTTTCTTAATTAATGGTGAGCACATAACTTTGCTCTTACAACCACATTTCGACTTCCTAGCTTATCTAAATTAATTAAGGACCGCGCACAAATAAAGGGCTAGAAAACAATAATGCATGCGCTGCCATGTGTCAAGTTCTTATTTAAATCTAAACAACAAAAAAGTACATATGTAGAAATCGAAAATACCGCGCGCAATTAATTTGCGCTTACTATGTCTGCTCACGGTATTTTTTGTGTTTTACTTTTTTTTTTTTTTTTTTTTTTTTTTTTTTTTTTTTTTCGCGTTGTGTCGTTTATTTTAACACAATTTCAAAGATATTATTTGATAATACAGTTTTCTATATGTCTACTCTGTAAATTTTCACAATATGTTAACATAAACTATAAGAATTACCTGAAACGTTAATGCTTTTCGAAGTTCCATGATGATGACTTGCAAAGTCGGACGATGCTTCGGATTTACCGCCAAACATTGTTCAGTGATTTTTATAAACGTATCCAACGAATCTTCATTGGGTCCTTCCTTGAGAAATAATTTGTTGCCACGATTTTCTTCCCTCAGTACCTGAGCTACCCTTTGCTTTATTTTTCCGTCCTTGAACCAGTGCTCTGCCCGAAACTCAACATTATTCGTCCTTAAAACAAGGTAACTCGCCCCACATAGGATTTCAAACATAACTAGTCCAAAACTGTATATATCTGATTCTTTTGTTGCCTTGCAAGTTTCACTAAATTCTGGAGCCATGAAATGTGAAACCGTTACACTGAAACCATCATCCTTATGGAGACGGAAAACTTCTTCAACTTCATTCTCGCGGAATGTAGCTACTCCAAATCCAGAAATTTTTGCCCCTTGCCAATCATCATCCAACCAAATGCAAATACTGGCTAATAGACGGTGAATGACCATCTTTTGGTCCTCCATCTCACTGTGAATGTATTTTAACCCGTGTGCAACATCGAGACAGATTTTTAAACGGATGTCCCATGTAAGAACTTGCGAGCCCAAATAAGACATAAGAAACATTATAATTATTACCCTCGAAAACAAGTATCATATGACTACCTTCGTCACAAAATCCAAGAAGAGAATCTATGTTGTCATGCTTACATGTGCTACTAATTTCAATATGTCTGTAGAACATATCTACTGCAGCTGCATCCTTTAAGCACATTATTCTTACATTATAGCGTCTCTTGGGTAATTCACCTATATTCTTCCCTTTCAAGGAGGAAACATACTTTCTATCAAACCATTCGAGATCACCTATGTAAATACCAACAGAACCATCGAGCCAAATTTCAGATTCCTCTGAGAAATTATCAGTGGCCAACTGTATGTCTATAAATCCAATTCTCAAGTGTTCCAACTTGTTTACCTGCAACATTGTGATAAGAAGCGAAATAGTGATGAAGCCTAAGAGTAGAATGAAAGTCAATAGATATTGTGTTGTTGGTAGTATATTGGTAACTCTTTTCGAATCAGAAGAAACGACACGTGACATAAGATTAAAATTTATCACGAAACAAAAAACGTATATACAATAACTATAATTTTTGTAACATCGACTTTGGGGTTTTTTAAACAAGAGAACACCTAACTCAATAAATCGAGACTAGCAGGGTCTCCGCGCGATGCGGCTGCAGGTATCCTGTAATTTAATTTTTTCGGCTAATAGTTTATTTCATTTGTATGTTTTTTGGCAATAACTTTACTGATTAGTTTGTTCGTTTAAGGACTATAAGCAATAAAAATAGTTTGGTGAAATTTTGCTTAGTTTGTATTATTTTATTTGTTTGTTTTTGTGTTTAGTACCTTGCTTGGTTTGTATAACATGTTTTTTAATTATATTTTTCATTGAAATGGAGTTTTTAAAGTATCATTAATTAGCAGTTTGCATGAATTATAATATGTATTTTAATAATTGTATTTATCATTAAATGAGTGTTTTAAAAATGTATATTAATTATGCAACAATGAATTATATTGCTTGAGTATTTGTATTGCTGAAAATTAAGTTTTTGAGGTATTTAATGTTAGAAAATTGTGTTTAATTTAGTTGTACATTTAGCTTTTATATTTGTATTGCTGAATTTTTAAGATTTAATGCATTAAATGCCCCCAAAAGGGCTAAATGCATTATAAGATAGTAAGATTAGTTTACGATCAAATACTTAATGCATTAGTTTTTTAGGTATTTAATGTCCGACTACTTTTCCTCTTTAACCTTCTTATCTCACGAATCTTCTCACCATGATTTAATACTTTCAATTTGAGATCTAATAGCTTTAATTTCACGGTAGGCTTATTTGATTTTTCTCAAGTTTTTCTTGTAAATTAAAATCAATAAACATAAACTCATCAATTCTTCACTTTTTTTTTTGTTCTCTCAAGTTTTTCATCAAAATATTCAAAATTCTATGGTGATTTTTTATCAACAAACCATAAATTAACATTAGTTCTTTATCTTTTATCTTTTTTATAAAGTTTTTCTCATAAAATCTCAAAGAAATCATGTGTTCATGAAAACACTTATAAGGTGTTCGATGAAATTTCTCAACGAATAAATTTTGTGATTTTAGAGTTTGAAGTAGGGATGACACCCGTGGGAAGTGGCCAGGCGTACCTTTAACCCGTCACCCGCTCCCATGGTTTTTTTCTCACCCGCCTCTAGCCCGTCAACCGCAGTGGGTACAATTTTCTACCCATGACCTTGCCCGCGGGTATCTGTTACCCATGGTAAACCCATCGGTTAGTGAAATGCAACAGAAGCACAAAACCATGATATGAAAACTAATTATGTAATAAGACACCATATCAATTTGCCAAATACCAAGTTTACAAAATACTTAAACATATGTCTCAACTATAACATTAAACATCCGTACACCAAATCATCAGTCATACTAGTTCATTTCAAGGGATAAGGTAAAACAGTTTAAAATTTTGTTAAAAAATCACAAAATTCCAGTCTTTGGCCCTCTCAGCATCTTATTTCTTCAACAACTTACAAACAACCTTACAAATATTTGATGTGTTTTCAAGAGAATTAGATATTATTAAATATAGGGTTAAGTCTATATAATAGCAACATACATTTAGAAATGTACAAATATCATACGTGAACTTTAAAAATACCAAAATCGTATACGTACTTTCAAATTTCGTTTCGATATCATACCTTAAATGATGCGGCATGTCCAGTCACCATGTGTATGTTACTCTAAATATGTAGTATATTTGACTTATATTTTTCATATTTTTATCAACAAATGTACGTTAAGTATACAAACTAGAGCCTTAATCATCATAATTTAAAGCTATCAAAAGATTAAAGGAGAGAGTAGTTCATGATTTTCACGATGGTGTTAGGTATCTGATGATACATGTTTCTATAGAAGAAAAAAAAAAGTCCATACCACATATTCAATTTTAAATATGTTATGTAGCCATATAGATACTACAATCTGTGCGTGATGTTGTTGTCATCCCAATATTGCATTCACATATTCAATTTTCAATTTTCAGTTTTCAATTTTCAATCTGTGCGTGATGTTGTTGGTGTTGGAAATCTTTACCAACTTATCATTTATTAGCATCAAATTGTGTAAGTTTAACAACAAAGGCTTCACTTGTTTTTCTCATTTGTTTAATAAGCCTTTTTACATAAATATAAACTTCATTGCATTAAAAGCAAAAACACACTTTGTGTACATTAATAAAAGGGATAATTGTCCAGAAATGTATCCAACTTGACACATTTTCTTTTGTTGTATACTCAACTTTTAATTTTCTTATTGTATGTATCAAACTCTATAATCTTTCTTAATGTATGTATCATTCTTTTAATATTTCTTATTGTATGTATCATTAGTGTTAAGTGTTGTATTTGTTACATTTTTTGTCCTTTTGGTTTGCCCGGTGTAACACTTTTAGTCCATTTGTTTGGTCCCCAATACTTAACCTCAGTTAGTTCGAAATACATAACCACCGCCACCCACTGCCACTACCGCCACCCACTGCCACCATCGCTACCCACCACTTACCACAACCATCACCAATCACCACACCATGCACCACCCATTGCCACCACTCACCATCCACCTTCCACCACCACCACCTACTACCTACCACCACCACTTACCACCACCACCAACACATACTACCTACTACAGTGGGTGGCAGTTGTGCATGGTGGTGAATATTGGTAGTGGTGGTGGGTGGCGGTGGCGGTGGTGGCAGTGGGTGGCGGTGCGTGGTGATGGTGATTGGTTGTGGTGGTGGTAGGTAGTGGTGGGTGGCGGTGGTGGTGATTGGTAGTGGTAGGTGGTGGTGATGGGTGGTGGTGGTGGGTGGCGGTAGTGGCAGTGGATGGCGGTGGTGAGTGGTGGTGGTGATTGGTGGTGGCGGTTAGTGGTAAGTGGTGGTGGTGGTGGCAGTGGGTGGTGCATTGTGGTGGTGATTGGTGGTGGTGGTGGTGGTAAGTGGCGGTGGTGGATGGCGGTGGTTGGTGGTGGATGGCGGTGGTTGGTGGTGGTGGGCGGTTGTTATGTATTTCGGACTAACTGAGGTTATATATTGGAGACCAAAAAAATAGACTAAAAGTGTTACACCCGGCAAACCAAAAGGACCAAAACTTTAACAAATACAAAACTTAACATTAATGATACATAAAATAAGAAATATTAAAAGAATAATACATACAATAAGAAAGATTGGAGAGTTTGATACATACAATAAGAAAATTAAAAGTTAAGTATACAACTAAAGAAAATGTGTCAATTTTGATACATTTTTAGACAATTATCCTTTAATAAAATGGATAAGCACCCTTCAATCACACATAGCATATCACTAGCTAAACAAAATCCAACCTCGCACTGAATGATGGGCTTGTTGCGACGTGACATGTACACATGGCATATGACGTGGACTTTTATATGTTAAAAATAAGTTTCTGATCATAAAAGAACGGAATTTGAAAGTACGTATATGATATTGGTATTTTTTTAAGTACACGTACGATATTTATACATTTCTAAAAGTATAATTTCTATTATATGGACTTAACCCTTAAATATATACCAACAACCTTACAAATATTTAAGTATTATAATAAGTTTTAGTTTAACATAATTGGATTCACGGGTACACCTACGGGTATTTTAAAGGGTATACACGTAGGTATTTTAAATGGGTCATGGGTTTACCTGTGACGGGTATACGTTACCCGTCACCCGCCCGCCCCACCGGTGGGTACAAATTTTCCCCCACAACTCACCCGTGGGTAAAAATTGACGGGGTTACCCACCCATTTACGTGCGAGTACCCATGAGTTATGGGTTTTTTCTTGTCCATTGGCATCCCTAGTTTGAAGGTGTAAATTAGAATATATATGTTTTAATAATTCATATTAGCTCCAATATTTAATGAAAAGATCCAAATTGTGATTAATAAAACTTCGTGTTAGCATTGATTTAAAAGTGATGGTCATTTGTATTATATTAAACTTTGTGTGTGTCGACTAAATGTAAAAAAATAGTAGAAAAGGGCTTTGTGTTGGACTAAGCTTGTATTGTATAAGTTAAAGTCCATGTATTACTTAGAATTGTTCAAGTCCAATACAAGCCAATAAAAAGCCCACTAGGGCATCACTCTTGTACCTATATAACACATACTCGTACCTCATTAGTAGGTGTGCTTTAGAGAGGGTAAGACCATGTGTAGTGGTAAGGAAGGGAGGGTGGGGCGTTTTGCGCCATGTGGCAGTGTGGGCCATGCTAAGGTTTGGTTGAAAAAGTGGTGTAGTGGTAGATGGGGCGTTTTGCGCCACGTGGCATTTTATTTGATTGGTTTAAATATTAAAAAAATTAAAAAGCAAAAGGAATCTTAGTTTTTTTTTTTTTTTTTTTTTGAACGGTGACTTTCATTTTTGGTTTAGAGTCACACCTGCCGAATCAGCAGGCCCTCATCCACCACGTACCCAGACTATGTTGTCTGAACCGGGTCCACGCTGGAGCAGTGAGGACTGGTAGTGGCGTCCGCCCGGAAACCGTACCGCCTCCACACGAGTTTCCTCGCTGGAGTAACGACCGGATGAAAACCGGGTCTGGCTCAGATTCGACCTTGCGCAACCACTGGCTAACAAGCTCTCCTCTTCATTGCCTAATATCAAGAGAGATATGTGACCCCTGTGTGAGGACTTCCCAGCAGGTCACCCCACTGGTACTACTCCCACAAAGGAACGCTTAACCACAAATGTGATTACCGCTAGACCACATACCACTTGATAAAAAAGGAATCTTAGTTGATTGTATTTAAAAAAGAAGGAAAAGTGCTAGACACTTGAGTGATAGTACGTGTGACAATTTAAAAAGAAGGAAAAGTGCAAAAGATGTCAGACACTTGAGGCGTTATGTACATAGCGCTCGGGCAAAAAAAAAATCAAACAGCGCCCCATAGTAATGGTATGTTGGGCGTTATAGGGGCATTATGGGGAAAAAACTGGGGCTATAGCGCCCCGGTACGTATGGTCTAAGACCATGTGTAGTGGTAAAGAAGGGAGGGTGGGGCGTTTTGTGCCATGTGACAGTGTGGGTCATGCTGGGGCTTGATTGAAAAAATGGTGTAGTGGTAGTAGGGGCGTTTTGCGCCATGTGTCATTCAATTTAATTCCTTTATGAAAAGTAAAGTAATAAATTAATATATATGTTGTGGATGGAGACAAACAAAAAGCTAAAACTAGTATGAAAAGAAACAAACTGCACAAAGTAAAGTAATAAATTAATATATATGTCAGTGGGCAAAGGCGCTATCAATATAACGCCCTATCATGTTTTTTGATCTATAGCGCCTGCATGTATTGGTGATTGGGGCGTTATGGGGCTTTTTGGGGCGTTATAGGGGCTTAAAACGCCCCATTACGCATGGTCTAAGGTGGGAGTGTCTGTATTTCTTTGTATTCTTATCTTGTTCTTCTTTTCTCATAATCTAATATTCACTCGTTTCATCTTTCTCTACCGTACCAATTCACTTCTTTTTATTATTCTTCTTATTATATTATTTATATCACGTTACATCAGATTCTTGCCCCATCTTATTTCCTTCTATCTTTTATTCCATTCGATCTATAATATTAGTTGGTTGATAAAGTGTAGATTTTTAGATTTTAACAAGTGGTATCATATAGCCAAACAACGATTTAGGAAGCTTTTGTGTTCGGGTTTTTGATCAAAATCGCATACAGTTGTGTTCGGGTTTTTAATCCAAAAATTTGGTTTCATCAAACCGAATATTAACGAGTTGTTATTATCTGACGCAATAAAGTTGCTTTTGAAAGATTTAGAGGGTTGTTATGATTAAAAAGCTGTTATGATTAAAATCTTTATTTAGAGGTTATTACATTAAAGTTGCTTTTGAATGATATAGACGCAAGCAAGTGATAAAGAATTCCAAAAAGCTGTTGCTACTTTAAAAAGGTTGCGTTAAAAAAAAAAAAAGGTTACTAATTTGCGATTGTTCTTGTTGAGTTATAAAGGTTGCCACTTTGTATCGATATAGTATTTAAAGAAAAAAAAGTGATAAAGATTCGATCTTTAGAGTGATTTACGAGCTTGTTGAAGTTTTTGATCGAGAAAATAAAAGAGGCTACAAAAGTTGCGGTTCAAAGTTTCATTGAAGTGGATTTTTATCAATTTCTTGTATAAGAAGTTTGATAAAAAGTGGGCTCCATCGACTTGGAAAAATAAGATTTCTTGTATAAGAATTCCTATAGAAAAGGGTTTATAGGAATTGTGATTCTTATAGAAATTGTAAATTTCTATAGGAATTGTGAAACTTATAGAAATTGTGAATTCTATAGAAATTGTAAATTTCTATAGGAATTGTGGAACTTATAGGAATTGTGAAATCTATAGGAATTGTGGAACTTATAGGAATTGTGAATTCTATAGAAATTGTAAATTTCTATAGGAATTGTGAATCTTATAGAAATTGAGGCTGCCTATCGAAATTGTGGAACAAAATTTCTATCGCAATTCTGGGAATAAGGTTCTATCGCAATTGTTGGTCAACGGTTTCTATCGCAATTCAGTTCAAGGCATCCTATCGCAATTACTTTTGAACCATTCCTTTCGCAATTGTGGCATTTAGATTTCTTTCGCAATTGTAGAAAATATTAGCAACTTAAATAATTTTTATAAATTCGATTTGAACTTAATTTCTACAATATCGAACGTGAATGTTAGGATCTCTGGGAAATAAAGATTTCTCATTGCTGCTGGTAGTGTGAGCTGGTTCCTGCTGATAGTGTGTGGTTCCTGCTGAAGTTCATTGCTGCCGATAGTTTATTTTTGTTTCTGCTGATAATAGTCATTACTACGGGTATTAGTAATTGTTATCCCGTAAGTTTAGAATGTTTGTTAGTAGTAGTAGTTTATTTATTTTTATGTTTAATAAAAACAACCTTGTTAGTGATGTTGATTGTGTTGTTCTTATTCTGTTGTGCCAATCAATGTTACTAATGATCCTAGATGGGCTTAAAGATCTTTCACAATTGGTATCAGAGCGGGTGGCTCTGGATATCTAGGGATCTACAAGGTTGTTCGTTGTCGAAGAAGAGCAGTTTTGGAGCAGTTTCGTTGGTATAGAAGCAGATCTGGATTGTACAGCAGCAGATGTTGAAATAGATTTGAGGTAATCGTATTCTTTTGGTATCGACTTTTATCAATTTGGTTTAAAATTGCAGTAGGTTAATTATTGATACCTCGTACTGATGCCATTAATGGGACGCAAGTGATTCAATTTGATAATTGTTTCTGCTGTTTGTCACATATGGATTACATCGTATTTTTTTAATGGTTTTTCGGTTGTGGAATACGATTATTATAATAACTCACGTACGGCTGTGATGAAAAGCAAATGGTTGTGGGGATGAATTATCTTGTGATTTGTCGTATGCTGAGGTGGGGCTGCGTCAATATTCGGTTATAAGATCTGTGATTGGTCAAAGGTTAATTGTTTGGCGTTGAACGATCTTTTATTAATTGATCGAATTCATAAGTGGATCGGTTTTGTCATCTTCCGGTTTGTTATTGCTTTTCAAAATTGATGTGTGGATTAATTAATTCGAATGTGGGTCTGATCGAATTGTATGCGTATGAATTTGAGGGTTTGTCGTGTTTTGATTGGCAAGTGGGACGTTTCATTCATATGCTGATTGGATTGTTAGGTATGAATTAATATGTTGGAGTTGGCGTCTTGGACAGTATACAATTGATTTAATTGGTTGATGTGGTATATTGGTCGAATATTGTGTTGAATATTCAAGCATTTATTGGACAACACATGGTCAGCGGTTATTAATTAATATCGTACTGCTACACTGATTAGTAAGACTGCTGGTCTTGGATATTATTTCTGCTGCTGAGATTTCTTGATTCTGCTGCTACGCTACTCGGTTTCTGCTGGCAGTGTTCCAGTTCCTGCTGGTAACACCATTTCTGCTGGTAGTACTGTTTCTGCTGCTCGTAAAAAAATATATATATATATATATATAAAAAAAAAAAAAAAAAAAAAAAAAAAAAAAAAAAACGGTTTCTGCTGGTTCGTTCCTGCTGATGGTTCCTGCTGGTGGATTCGGTTTGTGCTGTTTGATTCTGTTTATGCTGTTTTCATTATATTTAATTAGTAGGTCCTCAGACGCCCTTGGATTTTGGACGATGTGATGCTTATGGCTTGGTTACTTTTATTTGGTTTGGTGTTTACGAGCTGTTTAGTACCTAACGTAATGATGTCGTGGAAGGTCCGGGACCACACGCATTATTATAGGGTTTGATCTGGGATCAAATGGGCGGTTATGGATGATGAACGTCCGGGACGACAATCCATAACTGAGGTGTAATAAACATATCTTGTTCGCACTAAATCAGATTAGGATATTGTCAAGACATTTGTTGCATGGTTCGTTTTGGAGATTCAGTTCATGGGATAATTCTTAATTGGAACAGTTACACGCGCTTTACAAATATTTTGGGGGGCATATGATACCATACAGTTCATGATATGATTATTAAAAAGGAAAAATAATCATAAGCATTGAGTGGTTTCTGGTTGATCCGTCTGCGCTCACTGAGACTATCGGCCATTGCATGTGATCGCCATGCATATATTGACTACAAGAATTATCCAAAGACATTTTCCGTGATGTCTTTTTCGCACTGAAGGAAGAAATGATCTATGCCTCTGAGTTCATGATTCAAGAAGATGGTTCATATACTTTTAAGGGGAAGCTTATTGTTCAAACATACTTACCATCTACATGCATCACTTAAGGGGAAGCGTTTACGAGATGCACAAGACCCCTATTGGATGATTACAAAAAGGGGAAGAAGATTTATGATGTGCAGCTTATTATTTGTGATGACATGTTTTAGCATTGTTTCTTCATGCAGATTGTTTTGTAATATCAAATAGGGGAAGATTGTTGGGAATTACAGATTTGATGATTACAAAACCACAAGCAAGAATGAAGAAAGAAGAAACAATGGGGACCTAATATGTAATAGTTAGATAGCTTTCTTAGTAAGCTAGGGTTTTATTGTAACCTCCCTCTATTATATAAAGAGGGTGGCGTCTAGGTTACAGGGAACTCATTATTCAATTAATAGAAATTGTCTCTTCAATGAGAGTCGATTGAAACGTGTTCTAGCGTTTGTTAGTAGTAGTAGTTTATTTATTTTTATGTTTAATAAAAACAACCTTGTTAGTGATGTTGATTGTGTTGTTCTTATTCCGCCGTGCCAATCAATGTTACTAATGATCCTAGATGGGCTTAAAGATCTTTCACAGTGAACTCGGTATTCGCTCGCTTGTATAAGTGTGACGAATACTTCGACAAGGGAATATCTACTAGTTTGTATAAATTAGTTAGATCGTTTATATAAATTGCAAATTTATATAAATTGCATATTTTTATATAAATTGAAATTTTGCCAAAATTTGTGTAAATTTTGTCTAAATTAAAATTTCTATAGAAATTGTGGTTTTATCTAAATTGTAATTTACATAACTTTGTCGAATTTACCTTTGATCTTGTCTAAATTATAGTCTAGTCAAATTTAGTAACTTTATTTAATTTGCTACGTTTATCTAAATTGTAACAGTTAATCTAAATTGCAAGTAACTTCAATCGATCTTCAACAAAGGACCAAGGCTTCACAACAACAACTAAGTTTAACCTTCAACAACCACAACTCCTATTTCGTTGCAACGATCCAAGGACAACTTTATCATACCAAAAATGTCTTTTCTCACCAATTTCATTTCATCAATTGATATGGATCCTCTCATTCAATTCTTTGCTCCATATCCTATGACTGAGAAGACGATGACTGAGACTGAGGAAACATGGTCTAAGACTGAGCAGTTATCAACTGATAATGAACAAGACGTTGAAGAAAATGAGCTTCTAGAGCACTTAAAATCACTTGACTTGAGATTTCCCATTACATTTGCTGCACATATGAAGCGATGGTCAGAAATGGATCAAAGTGCTAAAGCATTGCTTGAGTCTAAGTCAGATGCACCTGAAAATGCTACGGGTATTCAAATGCAAAATGCAGGGCAGTATGATGGAAATCAGAGGGGTCAGATTGTGAATCAGAACGTGGTTAGTCCAAATGGGAATTATTGTTTAATGACTATGATTCAGAAACCTACATCTGAAATTCACAATGGTGATATTGGTAGAGCTTGCAATGGGAATGCAATGACAAAGCTTGAAAAGCTCCAGTACATGTTGATGCTAGCCAAAAAGGAAGATTCGGGAACACCATTGACTGCTGAGGAATATGACTTCATGGTTACAACAAGAGTTAATGATAATATTGCAGAACTCACTGGAATCTCCAACTTTATGGCTAATCAGCAAGGAAAAACATCGTGCAATGATTCTGACATTCCTCCTACATATGACACAGAACCACTCCATGAGGTACCAAATCCAAGTAATGATGTTAATCCGTTTGCTCATGGAAAGCCACATTTTGTGCCTCTCGAACCTACTTATGATACATATATGGACACGCCAAGTTGTAGCAATATTAATTTGGCAACTCCATATATGAATCCTAATGAAGTTCAAGTTGCACAAAATGATGCTAATGATGAGGAAACCCGTGCTCTCTTTGAATCATTACTGAATAATTGTCGCATTGAGATTGAAAAGGTCAAAAAGATCAATCGCGATGTTAAGGCCGCGAATGAAAATTTGACCGCTGAGCTTGAGAGATATAAGGTGAATGAACAAGCTTTTGAATTTAATAACAAACGACAGTCAGAACTAGAAATTGGTTATAGAGATTCTGTTTTAAGAGAAAAACATTTGCAAATCAAATTTGACACACTTGATGTTAATTTGAACATGAAAATAAAATCCTTAAACACGGAAATTTCAGAATTAACCAACCAACTTTCTAAACAAAAATCAACTTGTTTTGATCTTGAAAAAGAAAAGAAAGAGTTGAATGCAAGGTTTTCAAAACGTGAAAATGATCTTCTTGATGAAATCATTGAAAAACAAGAAACCATTAAAAAGTTGGAAGATTTGCTTGTAAAAACGGGTCATTCTGCACAAACAATTAATATGCTGATTAACGATCCAAACCCGCTTTTACATACAATGAAGAAAATGGCTATCGGTTGTGCAAACCCTTATAATCTCAAGAAAGCTCAGCAAGAACAGAATGTGTTATATAATGGTAGTGTGCTAAATGATAAACATGATCCTCCCGAGGTTCGAGATTCTTTTGAAACGATTGAGCTTGCCGAAGAGAGTAGAATCAAAATGAGACAAGTGAACCCAGAAATTAAACCAATTGATTATAATAAGCTTAACACAATTTCTGGAGTACATCTTGTTCAAAAACATTCACCAATGTTTTTCAAAAAACCAGTGGTTGTCTCAAAACGAAAAGTTGTTTCAAAACATCTTTCTAACATCGAACAAATGTCCTCTAATAACCCTTTTAACACAAGTGACGCTAGACGATATTTGGATGATCTTAAAAAGAGAGTTGAAACGCTTCAAATGATTGTGGCATCCAAAAAAAATATTAACATCAACGACTGGTATTCAAGTTTTCATTCAGAACAGAAAAAGATGTTTGAAACAGAAATCAATCCTACACTAACTGCAATTTATGCGGTAGTTCTTAATGTTGAAAATGCTCTTCTGAAAGAAACAACCGACTTTGTCAAGGACCACAAATCCCTGGTGAAGGAAGCTAATGAAAACATTGAACACATCAAAGTTTTGGAAAAACACAATGACAGTCTCTTCGAAGTAGCTCTGTCAACTGATATTATGTCCATCATTTATCAAACATATTACGTTGAAGACGATGAAAGACTGCGAGCTGAGACCTCTGAAATTGTTTTAAAATATGAAAATGCTCTTGTCAAACTTGAAAAAGAAAATGTCTCATATTTTAAACAACTTGATCGAAAATCTGAGGAATGCAAGTATGAAAAATTGTCATATGAGCGTGCCTACAAGGACATGCAAGAGCAAAATGAGCTTTTGAGGACTCAGCTGCAAAGTCTAAAAGGGAAGGGTGAGGAAACTAAGTTTGCAAAACCATCGACTTCGGACAAACCGGTTGTTAAACCAAAAATGTCTATTTCTCAATCTGTTCCAAAAGTTGATGTGAAAAATGATTTGACAAAACCAGTCACTCCAACACCCTTGCCTAAGCAAAATGAAAAAGGAACAAGTGTCGATAAAGGGAAAGCGTGTATCGAGAAACCAAAAGTGATAGCACCTGGCCTTTCTAGGAATAGTACACCAAATGTGACCACAAAAACAGTTAAGGAATCTGTTGGTTCTAACGATATGGTCCACAATCACTATCTAGAAAAAGCTAGGCAAAAGGCATCAGATTCAAAAAGACGGAATTTTAGGTACAAAACCTATAGTGATGAATTCTACAACATTGCAAGGCACTGCTAGTAGTAGTAAACCATTACCTAGGATCACTCAACAAAAGACTAGGAATTGGCTTGAATCTAAGAGTAGTTGCGCAAATGAAAATGTTATGCACGTAGAATCCAACACTAAGAATTCAAATTCCTCTTCGAACAAGAACCAATTTCCAAATGACTGTAGTGACAAAATTAAGTGTTGTTTTAAACAAGAATGTTGAATTTGTCTGTCCTACATGTCAAAAATGTGTCTTTTCAGCTAATCATGATGCATGTGTTGCACAGTATATCAAGAAAGCAAACTTACGTGCTAAGGCACAATCCACTAAGACACCAAATAGGAACAAACCCGTTGATAAGAAGCAAGAGGCTAAGAAACCTAATAGGTGGATCTCTACAGGACGTAGTTTTTCTAAAATAGAGACTTCCGCTGCATCTGAAAAGAAAACAACTCCTAGATCTTGCCTTAGGTGGATTCCTACGGGAAAAGTTTTTAAAACAGTTGGTCTTAGATGGATTCCCACAGGAAAGATTCTTGATTGTTGCACCAAGACAAATAATAGTGAAAATCATCAGGATAAGGATGTAGAAACCGCTACAACCGTTGATAATCAACACCCTCAGAATGATGATCCATGTACTTCTAACACTGTTATTTGTGCAAATTCTTCCTCTGTGGATTCTGTGGATGCAGGTACTTATGAAAGTGTTGAAATTTCATACGCTCAATGTGGAAAAGAAGAACTTTATGCCAAAATCGCAATTGGAAATCCTTATCTTATTCCACTATTAACTCCACTTTTACTTGTTCAAACTTAATTCTTCTTTGTGAATATTATTTTTTTTGAAAAAAAGGGAACAAAATACAAAATTTGAAAAACCAACAAAAGAAAATTACAAAAATAGAAAATTTCAAAAATACAAAAACAATATAAAATCAAAAATCCAAAAATATTCTTCTCACGACATGTCTCTCGTATAATCGATATTCTATACGTATCTAGAAATGTCATTCAACAATGATACGGACATGTACAGATGCTTGAGTGAGAGTTCTCTAAAATTATTTTCAAAACATGTCGTTTCTCAAAATTTTCTTCATAATGGCTTCGGAACACCTCAGTTTCGGACCCGAGCTTCAAAGAAAGGAAAGTGCTTATTCAAAACAAAGGCTTTAAATATTTTTCGAGCACTTAGCCTAAAAATCTCGATGGCTTTCGTATACTTCTGTACAGAACCCACACTTAAATGACGGCTTTCGTACATTTCAGTACGAAACCCGGGCTACATTGATGACTTCTGATTATTTCAGATCAAGACTCGCAATGTTAATGGCAAATGAAAAAATTCTTGAGCACATGATCAAGATTTTTCAAAAAGATTTTTCATAATCTTTCTCCAAATTCTGTGCTCAAGATTTTTCAAAAAGATAACTCCCTCTATATCCTTAAAATTAATTTAAACTCAAATGTTTAAAAACATGCTTCATTTAAGGGGGAGTATACATTGAAAAACAAAAATGTTCCAAAATTTTATGCAAATCCGTTTTCTCCCCATTAGCTTTTCAAAAACAAAGATTGCAATCAAACAATATCAAAAATACCATCGAAATGCTATTTTTGAGAGGGAGAAGACGTGATTAAAATGTGATCAAAAATGTTTAAAGAAATCAGGGATTGAATCTCAATAAGAGCTCTCCAAAAAGACTCAGCATGAACCCTCGAATTGACGAAAATTAAATGTCCATAATCGAAAAGACTTGTCCGGGACGGGTAATAATTTCAAGCTGGTTCATCCAGTGATGTAAACGTGTCTCGCAAAGGACTTGTCTGAGTAGAATGTACCAATTCGAGAGATTCGCTTTTGATATGACCGGGACGGGTAATAATTTCAAGCTAGTCTAACTAGTAATGTAAACGTGTCTCGCAATGGTCATATTAACGGAAAATCGATCAATTCAAAATGTGCGAACTCTATCCAACATGTGCAAATTTATATCAAAATGCATGAGCACATGTGAAGGGGAGTATTTAAGAAAATACAAAACTCTCGAAGTGTTATCTAAATGTGTTTACTCATAAACACTTTGAGAGATTTTCACAAAAATGTTTTATGGCATGTGATCAACAAATCTAGGATAATCATGGAGTAATAAGGTGATTATGGTTAGGTTATTTCCAATAATCCGCCAGAGCCGGAGGGATCTACCCAAGGACAATTCCAATAGATTAGAATTAGAAGTCCTTAGGTAAGATTTAAAAAATGAGTAAATGAGAAAGGGAAAGAAGGGGTTGAAGAATGAAAAAGAAAAGTTTAATGAAAGGGTGAAAAGAAATAGCCCTCCATGAAAACTTAGGGCAGAAACCGGGTCAATACATTTGCTATCGGTTATCACAAGTTGATACTGATATTGAAGACAAGACGTCATGGACCCAGTGACGCGCTGCACCACCCCTCCTAGCCACTCAGATATCTCTTAAAAGATATTTTTTTTCATTTCTCACGAAGAACACTACATAATCTATCGGCCTCTCACTCCGAGATGTGTTGATATTGAAAAGGTGGCACTCTGCTCCATGCCTCCAACTACTAAAACCAAAACGCACATTATAGAGTCTAGAGCCATGAGATTCATCAAAAGATCTCTTAGGAACACTTCCAATATGATACACTTGTGTTCGCCAAAAAGGACACAAGTTGTAAGAGTCTTAATGAGATCCGTAGATCTTGCCATTTATATCATGATGGTTACTATGCTTCAAATGGTCTACAGTTGTGGGGTGATCTCCAGCGACTCACTGAATCGTGGGTGTACTTCGGTGTGTCCGTGTAAGCCCTTTCGGGGGTATCCGGTTCAGAACGGCCTGGGCAAGGATTAGAGAAAGTCCTCACACTATGCTGTTGACAATCTCGAAGTCTGAATCTGTAAGTGCTGGATGATTTATTACTAACAGTTTTATGCAGCTACTTACAAACATCCATCATCCATAATCATATATCAAACATCTTCACCTCCGCATACTCATACTTATGAAGATCATCCTCAACAAAGCTCAAGTGTAAAAGTTCAAGAAAAAAGGATCAAGTTAAAGACAAAGTGTAACGACAAAGTCAAAAAGCTAATCAAGATGTCAAGAACAAGTTCATACATCAAATGATGAAAGAATAAGGGGAGATTGTTAGCATAAGTATAAAGTCCAATATGTATGAGTATGTTGGAGGACACGACGCATAATCACACGAAGATATTGATCAAGGCAAGAACCACCAAAAGGCGATTACTTTGAAGATCACATTACATGAAGGAACGAAGAATGAAGACTATTCTACATCGACACACAAAGTTCAAGACGTTGAAGACAAAAGACCTATCACTGGGAGCATCATTTCAATGACCATCCCTTAGGGGGAGATTGTTAGCATTGATTTAAAAGTGATGGTCATTTGTTTTATTTAAACTTTGTGTGTGTCGTCTAAATGTAAAAGAATAGTAGAAAAGGGATTTGTGTTGGACTAAGCTAGTATTGTATAAGTTAAAGTCTATGTATTACTTAGAATTGTTCAAGTCTAATACAAGCCCAACAAGCCCATAGAAAGCCCACTAGGGCATCACTCTTGTACCTATATAACACACACTCCTACCTCATTAGTAGGTGTGCTTTAGAGAGGGTAAGGTGGGAGTGTGTGTGTGCATCTTGTATTCTTTCTTTCTCTTTTCTTCCAATCTAATTGATATACATTCTGGTTACATACTTCCTCTCATCTCTCTACTGTACCGATCTCATCTATCTTTCTTTCTTTCTTGTTCTTGTACCAATCGAATACATAGTTTAGAGTTGATAAAGTTGTGATCTTTGTTCTTAACACTTCGAATCTGCAATACTTTTTCATCAGTTTTCTTATGTCATCAGTTTATCGTTCATCAGTTATTTTATGTTCATCAATGTTCATTTGTTATTTTTATGTTCACGTCATCAATGTTCATCAGTTTTTTTTTTTTTTTTTTTTTTTTTTAAATGTTTATCAATATGTGTTCATCAATGTTCATTAGTTTTATTTTATGTTTGTCAAGAAGTGTTCATCTATGTTCATAAGTTTTTTTATGTTGATTAATGCGTGTTCATCAATGCAAAATGTTCATCGATATTCTAACAAATTCTCATCAGTACAAAATGTTTATCAATACAAAATATTCATCAATATTAAATGTTTATAATAATCTGATTGTTCATCATTTTTATTTTTATTCTTTTAAAAGATGATGTTCATCACCTTTTGATGTTTATCATAACGGGATGCGGGTTGAAAGGAAAAAGGGAAAGAAAATGAAGGAAAGAGGCTAGGAGAGGGTTGGAAAAAAAAACTTAGGGACACTTTTCATTTTTTCATGACTTTTTATATTTTTTAAAGTTTCATCATTTTTATAGGATCCTCTAACCCTAGTTTACCTTTATAAGTTTCTATATTGTCCAATATGTAAGATATTTACCAGGGTGAAACCATCCCTTTACCCAAAAATATGTAAGATATATTAGTACAAGTTTAAACAAACTCTTCGTAAATATACCTTCCGTGCGTTGTTTGGCTTACTTTCAACCACAACTCCTAATTCATCCTTTGAGGGCAGCTGCAAAGCATCATTCTCATCTTTTTTGACACCGAGTGATGGGTATGTTAAAGCTACTCCCTACAAAAGAAAAATAACTTAGAAAACAATTTAGAGTAAATTATACAGATGTTTCATGTGGTATATATCAAATAACATTCATGATCTCTGTTAGTTTTTTATAACTCTTATAATTCTATAGATCATGGATGAAAATTTATATAGACGTCAAAATATTATGACAGAATAATGAAAGAAAACTCTAACGAAAAAGGAAAAGGTGGTCTTACAGGATTCAATGAGGGCACCTGTCGATACAATGCTTCATTGAGGATACAGAGATGCTCGTTCATATCTACGCGTTCTTGTCGATCCTCTCCAATGCTAGAACCCATTACATGTACAAACATCTTATATGACTCCAGAGCCATTTGATTAAATATACCAGGGTTGATTATATCCTGTAGCGTATCGTTTTGAAGATGAAATCTTGCCAATGGAGCTAGAAACATATTAGTTACTTGTTCATTTGGAAGAAATGCTTTCCTCCCACACATGATTTCACATAAAACGACCCCAAAAGAGTAGATATCCGACTTTTGCGTCACATCTCCACTCTTTATAGTCTCCGGGTCCATATAACCTTGAGTGCCAACGACTTCTAAAGGAATATAGCGTTCCATTCGATCCATTGAATCTTTTATGGAAAATTCAAATCCAGATAACTTAGCCTCAAAATTATCATCTAATAAAATTGTGGAGCTATTGATGTTACGATGTATGATAGAATAATTGCGTCCCTCTTCATATTGGATGTAACTTATTGCACGTGCAATACCAGCAATTATATTTAATCGTTGGATCCAAGTGAGGGTTGTATCACTAAGATACATGCCAAGACTTCCCTTGGCCTCGTGGCGGTTTATGATTATCTTCTCACCTTTTTCGTCACAAAACCCGATCAGAGAAACTATATTTGGATGTTTGAGACCAGAAAGAACGGAAATTTCTGTCCAGAACTCCATGTCTCCTTGCCCTTGACTACGATCTAACCTCCTGGCGGAAACATTTATCAACTCCCCGGAGCGCAAGAGTTGCCCTTTGTAAACGTTGCCGAATCCACCTTTCCCTATTATATTTTTTTCAGAAAAATTGTTGGTGGCTTTTAGTATTTCATCAAGTGGGATTCGTAAGTGATTAAACTGGGTGATTGAAGTTGACATGTTTTTATTTATAGAGCAATTTAAGTAAAAGAGAAGAAGCTCAGAATCAATATGGGTTACAAATGAATTGTGTACCAAGTAGTTGAGATCCTGAGATTATTAATACACAACAGTTTTCACCCTCATTTTTATATTATCAAGCAGTCATTGTGATTAATTATTTTCTTAAGAATCAAGTTGTCAGTTATATATATAATGATCAATTTGTTACTTGTTAGTGTTGTTTATTCCAGTAAGAGTTGACAAATTGTAAGTTGAAGTTTCTTTTTTTGATGAGCAAGAAAGTTGCATGCACAACCACATATTAATACTAATATGATTTTTTTTTTTAAGAATAAAATGTGATTTCTCAGCTTTTACATTAAACATTTTGTTTAATAACTTTTGGCAATCATCAACGCTCCGCTAATAAAAGCTAAACACATTACGTAACTTGGACTAACGATGTAATTATTCTTCGTTATATATGTTATATACTATAAGTCAAATACTCTTCGATAATAAATTTACATCACCACCTCCACTGTCCATCATCATCTTCTTCTCACGCACTCCACCACCACAAAATAGGTAAACGGCTCACTTTAATTCACTTCCAACACCACAAAATAGCAAAATCATCACAAAATACATAAACACATCCCCATAAAATAACTCCTAACCACCACAAAATACTTGAACTTGTCATCATATTCTTCTCACAATCTCAGCCACTTCCACCACCATCTGCCACGTGCACCTCCATTGTGCCACTTTCACCACCACCTCCATTTGCCACTTCCTCCAAACATGGTGGCCGATCTGTGGTGGCTTGATTAGGGGTGTTTGTGAGTGATTTTATTAATAGGGGTATAACGGATATAAGGAAGAAAAATTACATCTTTAGTCCCTAAGTATATAATGTGTGTCACTAACGGAAGGATGGTGATTGCCAAAAGTTTTTAACAATGATATAGTATGTAAAAATTGACAAACCACATAGATGCATGTATTCCGCAATTTAGTCTCTTTTAATATTTCGTAGGCCATAACCCATAAGGCCCTTTATTAAAGGAATTATAAAATTAATCTCTATCATGTGCAAGGGTTGGCCCCTTGATCGACATCATTATTGGTATTTAGTATGTGTGAGGAGACGGAGAAAAAATGATTTTCTAAGTTATAACAAGTTGACAACATCATGTTATTATAACAAAGTCTGAGATGAAAAATTAGTATAAAAATATCACATATATTGGTTGGAATTACACGTTAGTTACGTTACAGTTAACGATGCATAAGCTGAGAACATTTGTCATTGGATGCTAATCATTTTTAAGAGGTGTCTGGCATTGTCACTAGTACAATCGAGACCACCGGCGTCGACTATTTTTCAACCGTGCCGACGTCATGACGTCGGCACCATACCTTATCGACGTCACGTCGTCGGCACGAATAGTCGACAGAGCCACGTCGGCAACGTCCGTACCGACGAATAACGCCGACGACAGAGTGGGACCCACATGATTTTCGGTCAATCGTTTGTTTTTGCTCGACAATTTATTACCGACGCCGAGTCGTCGGCACCAAAATAAATATTTAATGGCTTAATTAGATTAACTAATTAAAGTCAACGAAAGTCAACTAATTGAAAAATGGTGCCGACGCCCTTTCGTCGGTACGGTTTGCACTAGTCAAAGAAAGTCAACTAATTGAAAAATGGTGCCGACGCCCTTTCGTCGGTACCGTTTGCAATAGTCAAAAAAGTCAACAAATTGAAAAATATTGCCGACGTCATATGGTCGGTGCGGTTTAAAATATATAACATTTTCATTATTCTGCCGACGACATTGTGTCGGTATCATATGCATGTATATATTATAGCGACGACATGGCGTCGGTATGGAAGTTATATTGCAGCTGCGCAGCAGCCTGCGCAGCTGCACTACCCAGATTTTTGCCGCAAAAATGTGCAGCAAAAATCTACCAATTCCAGTTTCCAATACCTGCTCTTAAAACCACATTCCAATACAAACAACGGCTAAAACGGCTATAAAGTTTATAACGGCTAAAACGGCTATATATAACCACTAAACACTTAATAAACTTTACAAAACGGCCATAAAACACCATAAACAAACCCTCAAAATACATCATAAAGTTTACAAAATGGGTGTTATAATCGCTAAACCTAGCTACTATATGTACAAATGTTGCAATATCCTAAGTGTTCAAAGATAATAAGATTGGGGTCGTCAAAAATATAGTTCCAGAGACAAAACAACACAAAATAATACCTCTACAGCCCATCGTCGTCATCCTCGTCATCATCATCACTCCCGCTCCTAGAGCCACTCCCGCTGCTAGAGCCACTCTCGCCGCCTGAGCCACTCGGGCGAGCGCCTGAGCCGCTCCCTCCCGCGCCGCTCCCACTGCAGCCTCCAGCGTCAGCTCGAGAACCAACCTGGCTAAGATACGAGTCCCAGTCTGGGTTCCTCGAGATATAACGTGTCAACAACTCGAGTGCTTCGCCGTTTTCTTAGCTTTCTTCTTCTCTTTTTTCCTCTCTTTCTCAGCTTCAGCCAGAGTCTTTTTAAATTCATCAATCTGCCCCGTAGCTTCAGCAAGCTTCCCTTTAAGCTCGGACGTACCTATAAACGAAATAATCAAAATTTAAAAACGGTCATTTCAATACATATATAAGATGCGTCATTTAATATTATCCAACTGTACATACCTTCTGGAGCTGGAGGCGGCATGTCTACCCGTGGCCTCTTCAAGTAGGGAACCATCTTGCCGACGCCGGGTATATGACCACGCTGCTTTCCCCCGATCACCCGAGAAAATATCTCCTCCTCCGTGAGCTTCAGCAGCACGTTGAGCTTCAGCAGCATCTAGCTCTTCCAAATACTCTCTATAGTACGGCTTTCTCCTCAACCATTCCAGAATCTTGTCCCTCTGCCACGGTGCACAGTTCTCATAAGAACCATATTCATCAAAAATTTCCCAGCCCCAATGAAGTATAATTTCATTATACAGGAGCTCGTGTGATAAAGCCTTCGACCATTCCTGTTCCGGCGTTAAACCATCCATTGTTATGTGTGAGAATTTACGTGTTTTGTGATAATTTTATTATATGATATATATATAAGTAAAAAATTGGCGGGTTGGAGGGAAATTTTGGCGGGAAATATCACCGACGACCTGTCGTCGGCATAATAAAGGCGGGAAAAACCCCGCCCAACAATTCGCTATTATTCACAAGAGGGAAAAGTCAAAAAATTTGACTTAAATATGTGCCGACGTCATGTCGTCGGCGTCATTAAACTAAAGGCAAAACAATTCTTAATCATCCGCTAATCCCACGCTAATCACAATTATTTTTTGGTTTATACTATGCCGACGACATGACGTCGACATAGTTTTGGCGGGTCAAATTCCCGCCCAGGTTTTCACCAAGTCAAACATTAGATTTATTTTACCGACGAAACGTCGTCGGCATAATACTGATATAAAAATTCAACGCAACCTTGGCTTGGTCAAGTCATTTTTTTGTCGTTTAGCGAATACTGCCGACGACACTCGGTCGTCGGCAGGGTGTCCGTCGCCCGAGCTATGTTTTCTTGTAGTGTGTATGTTAAGTTCCAATGTCTGGCATTGTGCTTGAAAAAAGAAACTATATATATTCTCTTACAGAAAAAATGAGGCAGGGACTTATTTCTTAAATCAATTTGAGAAACATCTTATACCAGATTGAGATCTTTTAAACTTTGGTAAATTGCAAAAATAGTCCCTAAAGTATCACGAATGCGCAAGGATCACACCCGAGAGAAACTTTGTTACAAAACAACCACTAATGTATACTTTCTTTAGTTTTCCCGTTAAGTCAAAGTCAAACCCACCAAATGACTAATATACCCTCGTCTATATGTCACAATTACTTGCAAATAATGTCCCTGCACTATCCTCCATCACCACCACCCTCTACCACAACACGACCAGCGCCACCACCCTCCACCACCACCACCACCCTCTACCACCACACAACCAACACCACCCTCTAAGAGTTATTAACCGGATTTTCAGCCATTATAATTGTTATATCGATCGCTGTGGATAACTAAGAGTTAACGTGATTAATTGCATCCAGATTAAGATGATAACGACGTATGTATACTTGACCGAGTAGTATTTAATTAGGGTAAAACATAAAGCTTCTTTTATAAAAGAGTAAATTGCACCGTTCGTCCCTGATCTTTTTTTTTTTCATTGTTCGTCCTTGTGGTTTATATATGTAGCACCGTTCGTCCCTATCTCAAAGATTTGGCCTGAAACTATGTAACACCACTCGTCCCTATCTCTAAAGATAAGGACGAACGGTGCTACATATATAAACCACAGAGACGAATGGTGCAAAAAAAAAAGAAAAAAAGATCAGGGACGAACGGTGCAATTTACTTTATAAAATGAAATGATAAGAATCTTTACTACGGGCCAAGTTTTCAAATTATAAGAACATATTGCCAATGTCTCAAATATTGCAAACTCTTTGATTCTGAATGTAAGGTCTATAGTTTCGTAACTGAAGAAATGTTGACCCGTAGTCATCATCAGTCTTCTCCCATGATTGTAATCGTGTATTTACTTTTCTTAGTTCCATCTTTTGCAAAGCTAACATTTAACTTCACTAGTTTTTGAAGAAAACTATAATCAAATCCTAAATCAACTCGGATATTACTAGTGAACCCAGCCAACCTCCCCTTGGCTCACTTCTTTATTAACAAACAATATCAATGATTCAGTTTACAATACAACTAATCTGAGAAGATGAAACAGAAAAGATGAACTAACAAACTAGGGTTTCTCTCTGGAGCAGATAAAGAGAAAATACAAACACAAAGCTATCAATCATGAGAAAGACTGAAGAGGGAATTCCTTTTATAGCTCCAGCTATGCAAGTTACATAATGCACCTCCAACTCTTTAGAATACTTCACTTTAGTCCTTAAAGTATTTGGGCGGGTACACTTCTTGCTTTGACTTTATGATAATGACTTTGAGACCCATGTGCTTCAAGCTAAAGATTAAGTCCTTTTAACACTCCCCCATAAGCTTTAGCTTCCTGAGGCTCCCCCATCATCTTTATCTTGCTCACCAGCCTTAACCTGAAACACATTAAGCAAACCAAGACACTTGCAAAACCTGTTATGGTCAGAAATACTAAGCCCCTTTGTGAACAAGTCTGCCAAATTATCCTCAGACTTAACCTTAACAGTTTTTATAAAACCATCAGCCACTTTTTCTCTCAAAAAATAAAGATCAATCTCAAAATGCTTACTTCTCTCATGAAGTACTGGATTAACAGCAATCTGCATAGCAGAACTGTTATCACAACACATCTCCACAGGCAAATTAACATTTACCTGCAGATCTGTTAACACTTTTGTTATCCACATCACCTCACAACAAACCTTGCACATAGCCCCGAACTCAGCCTCAATAGAGGATCTAGCAACAACAGCTTGCTTTTTACTTTTCCAGGAAACCAAACTGCTTCCCAAAAACACAGCATAACCAGTAACTGATCTTCTAGTAATTTTACATTTAGCCCAATCAGAATCAACAAATACATTTAAACACATGTCATTACTTTCTTTAAAAATAATACCAAGACCAGGTTCCTTTTTAAGATATCTTAAGACTCTAAAAGCAAGTCTCAAGTGTGACTGCATAGGCTTATGCATAACTTGACTCAAACAATGTACAACATATGATATATCTGGTCTAGTTGAAGTCAAATAGATCAATTTACCAACCAATTTCTGATAATGTGTTATACCAGTTAATGGTTCATCATCACCATATTTAGAAACAAGTTTTTTATTGTCTGGATTAGTCTCTATAGGAGTACCACATGGTCTGCAACCAAGCATACCAAACTCAGTTAAGAGCTCAGTGCAATACTTTCTTTGTATAATACATATACCATTATCAATATCCAAGACTTCAATACCTAAGAAATATTTAAGTTTGCCTAAGTCTTTTATCAAAAACTTAGAACTTAAAAACTTCTTAAACTTGTTAATTTCTTCAACATTATTTCCAGTGATGATAATATCATCAACATATACTAACAGAACCAACAAGATATTATTATCATTCTTGATAAACAAAGAAAAGTCATTTGGACTTTGCACAAAACCATTCTCTTTAAGCACAGAAGTTAACTTTTCATTCCATTTTCTAGGTGCTTGTTTTAATTCATATAATGACTTAACCAGTTTACAGACTCTTTTATCACCCTTATCTGAAAAACCTTCAGGTAATCCCATATATACATCTTCTTCTAATTCACCATATAAGAATGCATTATTAATATCAAGTTGAAACAATGGCCACTTATTATTAACAGCAATACTTAACACACATCTTATAGTAACAATTTTCACCACAGGAGAGAAAGTCTCCTCATAATCAATGCCCTCTCTTTGGTTAAAACCTTGGCAACTAACCAAGCCTTAAACCTTTCTACCTCACCATTAGCTTTGTACTTAACTTTGAACACCCACTTATAACCTATAGCTTTCCTACCAGCAGGTAGTTCAACAATAACCCAAGTACCATTCCTATTCAAAGCCTCAATTTCTTGATTCATAGCCTCTACCCATCTGATGTCTTTATCAGCCTCCTCATAGGTAGCAGGCTCATGAATCTTATTAAGACTAGATGTAAACACAAAGTTATCAAAACTTAAGTTGGAATATTTAACAACTTTATCAGTTACATACTTATGATTCTTATTAAGCACATAATCTTTGTATTTAGATGGCAAGGCAGTCATTCTACTAGTCCTTCTAACAGTTTGACCTACTGCAGGTTCTGGTGACTCAAATATTCTAACAAACATATCAAGATCCTCACCCTCAGATGTATATTCATCATCAATGATACTAGTATTTTGTATACCATCAGAATCAGTAGATTCTGTTGCACACTCTTTACCTCTAGTGTCCTTCCTATTAGAAGTACCACTAGTGTCATCTACCTCAACTGTATCAGCAGTTTCTGCTGTTTCAGCTGGCAAAATTTCTTCTACATCAGCTGTCTCAGCAGTTTCTACTGTTTCAGCCTGCAGATTCTTATTAACACTAGCTGCTCCATCTACAGTGCTGACACTAGGCCCAGAAGTACTAAATTATGGTACAGACTTATTGTTACCATCTACACTATCTCCTTTATCATCATTGGGTTCATTGGATCTAAGATTATCTTGACTGCTAACATTTTCTTGACCATAAAAGTTCAACACATTTATATCATTTTCTTCAAACACAAAATCTTTAGCAAAAGAACTATTTTTAAAAGGATGTACAGTTTCATAAAACCTAACATCTCTAGAAAAGATAAATTTCTTTTGATCCAGATTAAACAGCTTATATCCTTTCTTATCAAAAGCATATCCAACAAACACATATTTATCAGACCTAGATCCAAACTTATCAGATTCATTTAACACGGTAGAAAAACATAAGCAGCCAAAACACCTTAGACTTAGGAGATTAGGTTCAATTTTATACACCATTTCATAAGGACTTTTACCAGATAACACAGCAGTAGGTAACCTGTTGATTAAGTAAGTAGCAGTTAGAACAGATTCAGTCCACATGTTTAAAGGTAATCCCCCCCGGAACATGAGGGCTCTAGCTGTATTTAACAAATGTCTATGCTTTATTTCTGCTACATCATTCTGTTGGGGTGTATAAGGACAAGTAGTTTGATGTAAAATACCATTGTTCAACAAAAACTTTCAACCTTTTTATTCACAAATTATGTACCATTATCACTTCTGAACACTTTAATAGTTTTTTCAAATTGATTTTTAATCAAATTATAAAAACTTACAAGATGATCAAAAACCTCACTTTTGGTTTTCATTAAAAACACCCAAACAGCTCTAGTGTAATCATCAACCACAGTAAGAAAGAACCTAAATCCATCCCTACTAGTCACCTTATAAGACCCCCACACATCTAAATGAACAAGTTCACCCAAATTTTTAGTCTTATGTTCACTTAATGGAAATGGTTGTCTAGTCTGTTTAGCATTATGACATATATCACAAGGTCCAGAACTAGTAGTCTTAAGGTCTTTTATTTTACTTTTTAGCACAGTTAAAACATGGACAGAAGGGTGTCCAAGTCTGTTATGCCAAATACAATTTGACATAACACAACTCTTAATATTGCTATTATTAACCCTCTTACCTTCATCAAGAAAGTAAAGACCTCCTCTCTCACCACTAGTCCCCATCAGGTACTTTTGAGTTAAATCCTGAATTTTACACATTTTTTCATTAAAACTGACAATCACATTATTATCCTTAGAAAGCTTATGAACAGACAACAAACTTACATGATAACCAGGAACAACCAACACATCTTTAAGAATTAGATTATTACCAAACTTATAACTTTTAATTTGTTTAACCTGTTCCACAGTCCCATTGGGATGTGCAACAGTAAGATTTAAGTGAGAAACATTCATTATATCAAAAAGAATAGTTGCACAATATGTGATATGTTGGCTAGCTCCAGAATCAATAATCCAACCAATATAAGTACTATATGTACTTATATTAGAATTGAAATTAAAAAATCTGCAAGTAAAAAAACTAATGACACAATTAGAACTAATAGCAATACCTGCAACACTAGCATGAGACTTGCTAGCATCACCTGTATCACTAAGTAAACTCATTAACCTCTGATACTGATCACTAGTGAGAGTATGAGAGACACTCTTACCAGAATTATCCTTATTGTCACTCACATTGTTAGCATTAGTTTGATTCATGTTTCCTTTTTTAACAAAACCAGGTGGATAACCCACCAACTCAAAGCATCTATCAATAGTATGTCCATTCATATTACAATGCTTACAAACCAAATTAGACATTCTTCCAAATCTTCTATTATTGTTATTATTGTTCTTATTAGTGTTCCAATTATTATTATTACCAGTATTAGATCTTGCTGCAAAAGCAGCAGACCCACTCTTAACAGATTTAGTAGCAACATGACTATTTTTGTGTGATTCATCTCTAGACAAAGTAGCAAATGCAGATTTAACATCTGGTAAAGGATCTGAAGTAAGAAGAAGACTTCTTACAGAACTGAAACTATCATCAAGTCCCATTAGAAATTGCATTAGCCTAAGAAGGTCTAAATGCTTTTTCAACTTGGGAGCAGTGTCACAAACACATGTGGGCAGATCAACAAGTGAGTCAAACTGTCTCCACAATGCATTAAACTCATGATAGTATTCAGATAGACTCATACCAGACTGAGTTAATGTATGAATTTTATGATGCAAATTGTAAATCACAGAACCATCTTCTTTATTATATGTTTCATCTAATTCATCCCAAACATCCTTAGCATTTTTAGAGAACACTTGACCTTTATAAAGATCTTGTGATATGCATCCTAAAATCCAAGATAACACAACAGAATTACACCTATCCCACTGAGCCTGATAAAGAGCATCAGTAGGATCTCTAACACATTTACCAGTCACAAAACCAACCTTATTCCTTGTATGCAATGCTAACTGCACAGCAGCAGCCCAGACTTTATAATTCTCAGTTCCTTCAAGTTTGAAAGAAATCAACTGAGAACCAATGTCTTGAGGATGCAAATACAAAGGATCATATATGTCAAGTTTTAGTTCACTACTACCACCTTTATTCTTATTATTATCTTCAGACATTTTTCAAGACTTAAAGAAATCGAAACAATAACACACAAGAGATAAATCAGACAAGAAACACAACTCACAAAACAGCACAGAACAAAAACAGGCAAAGAAACTAACCAAAACAAAACCAATGCAGACAAAGAAGCAACACAAACAGAAAAACACAGAACACCTTATAGCTCCACAAACACATATAAACCCAACAATCTCAACTCCTCAACACAAACAATTCGCTTGACCTACACTTCGTCACATGCAATTCTAAAAAACCTAAGAAAAATAACCTAAATAGGGTGTGAGAGGTGTTACAGTGCACGCAAGCTTCCAAGAACACCACAAGATTAAGAAGATCCAACAACAACCGATAGCATAGCGGAAAAAACACATGAAATAGACAAATCAGAATTAGTTATCAAGAAATTAATCAAGAATTGACTGATTATAGAAACTCTAAAAATTGGAATCAATATAGCCTGTAAGATCCTACAAAAATCTGTCATGATAATCTTTGTTAATTAATAATACCCTTGACTTATCATTTAACAAAGCCTATTTTTATGGAGAAATTTAAATTTTTTTTTTTATATACTATACTCACGATCAACACAAACTATTTTCACTTTATTATTTTTATATTAAACTCCTTACGTAATACGAATATTCAAACCTAATAGATTTTAATAACGTATATGCTCTCTATTAAAATTTATCTCGCGTCTAATATAATTAGTTGGAATATATTAAATTGTTACATTTTTATAAACGTTATATTTTTACGTCAACCAGTTTTAAGTTTCGTGACATAAGGACTTAACGTTAGTAATTACCGGGATCAAACTATATCCTAAACTATTTCTCTATGTCTTAAAATGGTGCCATGTAAACAAATTCTCATGCAAAGAATACTTAACTAATCATAACATGCAAACGTGTATAAATTTAGTACCATATAATGCATAAACAAAACAAACACATAGCGTGTAAGTAATATCAACTTTTGAACGTGTATGCTTTTTAACCATGAAATGCAACCACCATGATATATATGTACGTGTAGTATGACTCTACCATAGCATTCAACTACCAAAACAAATACAATACGTGTATAAATTGTTGTCACACAACAAACTAATAATTGTCATATAAATATACGATCAAGCATGTCACACTCAAAACAACCCACAAACAAAACCCTCTAAGTTCCCTTTTGCTCCTGTGATTCTGTCGAAGAGGAAGAAACCAAGTTTTGGTGAATCCTTAGTATATACTCCATATAATTCCCTACAAACACATTTTACATGTATACATATATTCACAAAACAAATTTCACACTTCAAAGTCCTTCACTACACTTACTGTGTACGAGAAACTTTGGCCTGAAAGGTGGAGCTCGAATCATGGCCTAAGGATGCAAAGCTTGGTCTCATTCCTTTGCAAGATCGTGTAACGAGTTGCATTGTCATCCTCTCGATCACCAGTCCATAACACGAAGTTCTCCCCACCTCGAGAGGTGTGGTAAGTCACATTTGATCCCTTTTCCTATTTATCTTTTGTTCCAATTCATCTCATGCATCACTCCCGCTCCTTTCAATCGTATATAAACATCATTTCAAGTAACTTCTACGTTTTTCCTTTGTTCATAAAACGCATAATCATGACCACCCATACTTTGGAATGGCTAGTGATCGAAAGAATGAACATCACGTTCACGGTCGCGAACCATTTCATACAAACATCACACGTACGAAGTTTCTTACTAATATTAAAAACGCTCTCCTTCATTTTGTTGAGCATATATAGTCTCTTTTAAATGTTAACGCATCATTTTTATACATATACTTAGTCGCTAACAACTCACAAGAATATAGGACATAACTAGTTACTTAGAGCAAGTAAAGATAAACAAACTTGGCCTCGTAAGAAACAAATACATAACCTAGACATACATATTTTTAGAGTCGAACCCATTCTTGTCAAGACAAGCTTATAAGCCATAAAGAAAACTTATAGTCCTAAGCATATAAAACCTTTTCTAAGATCATCTTTTGAATTAAACCGTTTACGATGAGACAAAAGATGTTGACAATTATTTTCAATAAAAACTTCAAAGAAAATAAATAAGATTATGTTAGATTCTAAACTGTTTGCTAATGAACTCACATAATCGGATATAGGTGACGTGATATGTGAGAATCATTTTTTTAACGTATAAGATGTTGGGCTTTTAACGAGCCCAATAAGCCAACAAATAAACCCATTAAATCTATTTTTAGAATCCTTTTAAAAGCCCAAGTCGAAGCCCAAAATACTTTTTAACCCAACGGACCGTTATCTCTTAACGGGCCTTAAACGCTTTCTTTTAAAAGCCCATTAAGCCAAAATAAGCTATTTTATGAAATAAGCAGTTTAAATAAGTTGTAATAAGCTTAATAAAGTTATAGAAATTTTCAGAATAGTTTACCCGTCATTTTTATGCAAAAAGGACTAAAAATGTAACGCGATCTAACCAGAAGGACCAAAACTGCCAAACCGTGAAACCCATGGACTGAAGCTGTGAAAACAGTTTATAAAGGACTTAAATTGACATACCATTGAACTCCAAGCCTTATATGGACATATGGACAAACTCTAGACTATTATGAACTTTGGACTTAACCAAGGACTAACGACGTAACGCAACCACAATTAGACTAAAAAGTATAAACTCTGAAAAGAACAAGGACTTATTTAAATTCACTTGACATTCTTAGTTTATTTTCATTTTACACCCTTCATTTCATATGCATGTTTCATTTTTAGCTATGCATTATTTAAGGTTTCGTTATTAGAAATATTAGAGGCTTCACTTGCATATTATTTTAGCATACTTCGAGAAAATAATATTTTGGGTCATTGAGATAAGAATTAAGATAATACTATAGATATATTATAACGTAAGGCATTTTAAGCATATCATACACTTACATCACCGATCAAATCGTTGTACGATTTATCCTTTCCACATTCGTTAATAGTCATAAGTTAGACTCTTAGACTTCGCTTATATTCAGGTCTAGTATTGAAGAAGTTTTCGTGATCGTTTACTTGATCTTATAATTTCGCCTTGCCGGATACGCTCCAGGTGAGTCGTGGCCCCTACTTTTCATACTTGTTTTTAATAATTCTCTTGGGGGAGATACATGCTTTAACTGTTTTATATTACTTGAAAAACTCTCATGAATTGCTCAAAAACTATCAACTACGCTTTACTTACTTGAATTATACTTGAAAGGAATACATGCTCATTATATGTGCAAATTGTCTGTTTAGCTTAAACACGGAACTTGGAAGATAACATTTTAAGCTACTTGATGACACTGAAACTTATTGTATGCATTCATGTGACAAATGAATGTACTGCTACTTTAATATGATATTTCTACATTTCACTATAAATAATTGCCAATACTAAAATTACGCATGATTCACCTATATTGCCTAAGCACACTTTATTGCCATAAAGTCCCTCGATCATGAGCCATTAATCACTGCGGTGAGCGCGAATATAGTGAACAGCTTCGAAACCTGTTAAAGGCTGACGACCTATCCCCTAAATACTTTGACGGAATGCCTTATGGTTAGTCGTATTTAGCAGTGATACACTATATTTGAGACAAATAGGAATTGGCAAATCACCTATTAACTTGAGGGCCATAAATCACCCATCAGGTAACCCTGGTGGGACACCCAATTGTTAACGTTTTGCGTGTCATGAGGCTTAGGGCAATATAACTTTATAAATATATGAATGTTTCATATATATCCTAGGATACAGCTGTATTTAGAAGACCACCACTTTACACTGATAGACTTCAGATTCTAGATTATCATTCCCACTATATGATATGATTGTAAATCTTGTACTTGAACTTTAACTGTTACCATATGTGACTTAAATAAGAATCCTGCAAAGCAACCCAAAATGCTTGGTATATCATTATATTTAAAAGCTGACTCAACATCCCATTTCGAGCATATAACAACGTAGCTCAACTTTATTTAAAATATGAAACTACTGATTTTGAAGATCATACATTATTCACTTGTGGATTTTATACAACGCAACTCTTTATTTATTTCATGAAGAACTATTATCACTATACACCTTTCAAAGAGAAAGTTATTTTCTATAAACTCCACGAACTCACCAACCATTGTGTTGACGTTTTAAGCATGTTTATCTCAGGTAATTAACGGAGCAGGACAAGACACGGAGCGGGCATCTTTTACTCTGATAACTTAAATGGTGTAAAATCGAATATGTCATTCCTTACAAATTATCATATCTCTTTTTAAGGGATTTTCAAATCAAATATTTCACTTTGTATCAAGGATATTAATTTGAATGACATATAACTTTCAAAATGCATATTCTGGACCGTTTTCTGAGATTTAAACTTCGATCCTCACCGTAACACCCAAATTACTTTTCCGCTGCCACAAACCAAATTTGGGGGTGTTACAGTTTGGTATCAGAGCCTATGGTTATAGAGAATCAAACGTTTTAAAACATCGAACTATAACCACATTTTCAAAATAAATGATTTTATACCTTATCATCTTATGCCCTCCGTGTCTGCAGACTGCCGTGCTCAATACATTACCTATTAAGATTATTTTGTACTAATCTTTACATGCTTAATGTTTATTCCTCACACATTACACACTATACTATTTCACACTCAACGTTATATATATATATTCACCAACTATCTCAAGTATCGTACCAACCATCTTTAATTATCTTAATCGCATCTTTATAGATGCGTGTGAAATCAATTTTACTATACTTCCGAAAAATCCGCGTAAGAATTATTTTGTTGACTAGTATGAATATTAAATCAGAAATTCTTAAGCAGGATGGGTTGCAATGTCTTTATTTGAATGATGGGGATGCCTTTTATCTAAATAAAGAAATTGTAAGGCGCCGAACCATAAGTTTATATTTCCTTATTTACATTGTTTGGGACGCCTCTCTATGTAAATAACGAATTATAAATAAGTGGGCTTATTTATATCTGTAAAGGCACTAGTATGAAACTAATAACCATAAAAATTCATCAAACACACAGCGTAACTCTCATTAGAACCCCTAAATAGTGATACATAGTGTTAGTATACGAATTCAAACAACACTCCTATCATAATACTGTCTTTTACTATTCTAGCCACTTGCATTAACTATTCTTCACACCAAGACAAACAAGATCTCCCATATCCTAAAAGCCGGGATTCAGCAACTTTCTCTACATACACTGAGTCTTCATTCAAATATCTCCATGTGAAGAAATCTATTATCTACAAAACTCTTTGTTTAACAAATAGGTTACCCGCACAGATATCTGAAAAATATCTAAATCTAGCAGAGTAATGAGTTCTTTTTCAAGTTGTGTTCATAGCATAAACATCCAAACACCATATTATTCAAATAAACTTGACGGAAATACTTAAATATTACAAACGATACTGAATTAAAACATCACATAAACCTAAACCTAAACTTCAAAGGTAGTCCGGATGATCCCAGGTCTGAGAATTGTTGGAATCATAGCCGTCATCATAAGGATCAAAGCTCGCCAACTTCTCTTCCTCCCATTGAGCTTCCAACCTACTCAACTCCCAATCCATGGCAGGAGTCCAACCACCATCACCAATTGCCACATTTTCCTCGAAACTTGGCTGGAAATGATCCAGATGAGGCAAATGTTGTTGTTGCACAACCACCCTTGGTGTAGATGAACTTGATGCACCTTGTTGTAGTTGTGGTTGTTGTTGCTGTGGTGGTAATGATGGATTCTGTTGTTGTTGTTGTTGTTGATGTTGATGTTCAACCCTAGCAGCTTCAACGTTCTCTTCCAAGCTCCAACGAACCTTGTTAGAAATCTGGTCATCTATCTGATGAACACAAGACCACAGCGATTCGATGACAGCAGCATCCTTACAAGATTCATCATACAAAAACTTGTCAATCACATGCTTCCTACCATCTGAGATGTCCGTGCACTTAGCATAGCTTTCTCTAAGTCGTCGTTTCAATTGTTTCGTAGCTTCAAACTGCAGAATGACCTTCACAATAGCATTTTGATGATCCACGTCACTACCCTCCGTTTCTGCTTTGATGTACAGTTGAATTTGTTCAGCGGTATGTGGTAGCTTACAAGCCATTAATTGTGTGTGTATAGGTAACCCAACCATGCCAATGGTATTTATAAGGGTTTGAAAAATATCTTTCAATTAAGAAATATAATCGTTTGTATTCAAACGGTAAAACTTTCAAAATCTATGTTTAGTAAAACTAGCAACTAGCTCTGAGATACGTGGTAAATAAAATACTTACTTTGGTTTTCGCAATTCAACGCAAGAGGCAGGAACAAATCGCGTTAAACACGCCCCACTATGATTTAAAAATCCTGAACACGCCACATACAAGTAACACTTTTCATACGATTTGACTACACATCCTCTAGGCAATTGTGAACCTCCTAGCATCCTCTCGAAACTCTTAGGCATTATACGAAATCTCGATAATCCCGAAACTATCTAGTAACCATATATGTCATGGACCATGTGTTCAACATTCGTCAAACTAAACTTATTCTTGAAACATTTATTCTCGACCTATTGCTAACAGCAATCCAACACACCCTTGTTTATCATTAACACTCGAACCCAACTCTAATTAAGCCTAAGAACTTAAGATTTATTTCTAATCTAATCGACTCATACCCGTTTACTTTAAGTCATACACTTAACAACCTACCAATATTTTCATACGTCTCAATTAGGCACTTACCAATAAATCATACGTAACAAATCTTTTCCAATACTCGAGCATGTGACAATCAAAGCCCAGCCCGACTGTCATGTTCTCAAATGACTTCAACAAAAATCATATATTGCCCAAAATACTTTGCTTAATTTAAGTTCCCAACAATCTCAACAAATTCAAATGAAACCCTGTCTAGTTATTTGGTTATATTTCATCTTTGTGGACTCAACTACAACCAAAACAAACCAACTTTCGTATTTCTCTTTTGCCCCCAACAACGATTAACAACCCTAAGAAACAATATGATTTTCTTTAACTACAACACATTTCATCTTGCAGCATATTTATTCCCCTCCTTGCTTTCACACTTAGCTCACAACTTGAATACTTTGAAAACTAAACAAACTATTAGCGTAAGACACGGTTTTATATAAAGCAAACCAATTTTGTGTTATCATTTAAGACTTTATCTAACAAGTCTTTCTTTACAAAACTTTAAAGTTCAACAACTATTCTTATATTCATCAAATTTTCGTCCGAAACTCTCATTATTAAAAATCTACAAACTCTTTGTTTGATGAATAGTTTATACCATAAATTTGTGGTTTTCAAAAATTATGAATCTTGTGTACTTTCAAAATGCGATAGAATAACAATTTTCATTCCAAAAACATAATCTCGAAACAAAATAACTTATTCATACACCTCACTTTTAGCCAACCTCAGTCAGATCTACACTCATTACCCATTACTCACTACTCTATTATACGAAGTCGAGAAAAATACGAAACTAGAAACTATAAGAATTCACAACAATCTATGGAAAACACAAATAACGTAAATTTCATTTGAAACCACGGAAGTTAATACATAGCGAAGTGATTAACATTGGAAGCGCTAACAATACAATAAACACAATATAAGGCATACAATCTTCAATCGGTTGACCCACCATAGAAACAATAACCCCCACCAACCCAACGATAGCAAGAGCCACCATAGGATGAAGCACCTCAATTATTCTGCGCCATAAAATATAACAAAATATGAAAAGTTATGCCGAGATTTATAACTAAACATAAACGAGATTTTATTCATTAAAGGTTACACCGACACATAACAAAGCTACATTTTAACTACACTAGCCGAGATCCTCACCCCAAAATCTTATCCACATTGATCGCTAAAATCGTGAGGGGTACAACGAACGCCAACGATGTGATGTAGTAGTCGGAGTTTTCATCAGGAAAGAAAGCCAAATAAGCGGCGACAAAAACAATGTATACGATGGCTGCAAAGATGACGATCGAAGGCATGGTGAGATATTTTGTTCGGAGAAGATAAAGATGTTAAATGAAAAAGGAGGAGCAGAAAAGTAAAGAGAGTGGATAGAATTTAAATAGGGAATATAAGTGGAGAAAATACCCGTTATTTTACTATTCACGATCATTAAATTTCAAATCACTACCACTAAAAATCCCCTAGTCTCGACCGTTAGAACACTAAACATTAAGTGCTAAATACTTCCTACTCTCGGCCGTTACTTTCACTACTTGTAGCCCATAAATCGAATTATTGATCAAACATTCGAATTTATTCAGTCTAGTATTAATAAATTTAGTTGAAATCTCGCCGCTGGATAGTCAAATAACAAATCTCTCGACAACATTTTCTATGAACTCTCACCTCAGAGCGCCACATTTTTCAACACCTATCACGGACTGAACTTCGGGACGAAGTTCAAAATTGAGGGGTAGATACTGTAAGATCCTACAAAAATCCGTCATGATAATCTTTGTTAATTAATAATACCCTTGACTTATCATTTAACAAAGCCCATTTTTATGGAGAAATTTAAAATTTTTTTTTTATATACTATACTCACGACCAACACAAACTATTTTCACTTTATTATTTTTATATTAAACTCTTTACGTAATACGAATATTCAAACCTAATAGATTTTAATAACGTATATGCTCTCTATTAAAATTTATCTCGCGTCTAATATAATTAGTTGGAATATATTAAATTGTTACATTTTTATAAACGTTATATTTTTACGTCAACCAGTTTTAAGTTTCGTGACATAAGGACTTAACGTTAGTAATTACCGGGATCAAACTATATCCTAAACTATTTCTCTATGTCTTAAAATGGTGCCATGTAAACAAATTCTCATGCAAAGAATACTTAACTAATCATAACATGCAAACGTGTATAAATTTAGTACCATATAATGCATAAACAAAACAAACACATAGCGTGTAAGTAATATCAACTTTTGAACGTGTATGCTTTTTAACCATGAAATGCAACCACCATGATATATATGTACGTGTAGTATGACTCTACCATAGCATTCAACTACCAAAACAAATACAATACGTGTATAAATTGTTGTCACACAACAAACTAATAATTGTCATATAAATATACGATCAAGCATGTCACACTCAAAACAACCCACAAACAAAACCCTCTAAGTTCCCTTTTGCTCCTGTGATTCTGTCGAAGAGGAAGAAACCAAGTTTTGGTGAATCCTTAGTATATACTCCATATAATTCCCTACAACCACAGTTTACATGTATACATATATTCACAAAACAAATTTCACACTTCAAAGTCCTTCACTACACTTACTGTGTACGAGAAGCTTTGGCCTGAAAGGTGGAGCTCGAATCATGGCCTAAGGATGCAAAGCTTGGTCTCATTCCTTTGCAAGATCGTGTAACGAGTTGCATTGTCATCCTCTCGATCACCAGTCCATAACACGAAGTTCTCCCCACCTCGAGAGGTGTGGTAAGTCACATTTGATCCCTTTTCCTATTTATCTTTTGTTCCAATTCATCTCATGCATCACTCCCGCTCCTTTCAATCGTATATAAACATCATTTCAAGTAACTTCTACGTTTTTCCTTTGTTCATAAAACGCATAATCATGACCACCCATACTTTGGAATGGCTAGTGATCGAAAGAATGAACATCACGTTCACGGTCGCGAACCATTTCATACAAACATCACACGTACGAAGTTTCTTACTAATATTAAAAACGCTCTCCTTCATTTTGTTGAGCATATATAGTCTCTTTTAAATGTTAACGCATCATTTTTATACGTATACTTAGTCGCTAACAACTCACAAGAATATAGGACATAACTAGTTACTTAGAGCAAGTAAAGATAAACAAACTTGGCCTCGTAAGAAACAAATACATAACCTAGACATACATATTTTTAGAGTCGAACCCATTCTTGTCAAGACAAGCTTATAAGCCATAAAGAAAACTTATAGTCCTAAGCATATAAAACCTTTTCTAAGATCATCTTTTGAATTAAACCGTTTACGATGAGACAAAAGATGTTGACAATTATTTTCAATAAAAACTTCAAAGAAAATAAATAAGATTATGTTAGATTCTAAACTGTTTGCTAATGAACTCACATAATCGGATATAGGTGACGTGATATGTGAGAATCATTTTTTTAACGTATAAGATGTTGGGCTTTTAACGAGCCCAATAAGCCAACAAATAAACCCATTAAATCTATTTTTAGAATCCTTTTAAAAGCCCAAGTCGAAGCCCAAAATACTTTTTAACCCAACGGACCGTTATCTCTTAACGGGCCTTAAACGCTTTCTTTTAAAAGCCCATTAAGCCAAAATAAGCTATTTTATGAAATAAGCAGTTTAAATAAGTTGTAATAAGCTTAATAAAGTTATAGAAATTTTCAGAATAGTTTACCCGTCATTTTTATGCAAAAAGGACTAAAAATGTAACGCGATCTAACCAGAAGGACCAAAACTGCCAAACCGTGAAACCCATGGACTGAAGCTGTGAAAACAGTTTATAAAGGACTTAAATTGACATACCATTGAACTCCAAGCCTTATATGGACATATGGACAAACTCTAGACTATTATGAACTTTGGACTTAACCAAGGACTAACGACGTAACGCAACCACAATTAGACTAAAAAGTATAAACTCTGAAAAGAACAAGGACTTATTTAAATTCACTTGACATTCTTAGTTTATTTTCATTTTACACCCTTCATTTCATATGCATGTTTCATTTTTAGCTATGCATTATTTAAGGTTTCGTTATTAGAAATATTAGAGGCTTCACTTGCATATTATTTTAGCATACTTCGAGAAAATAATATTTTGGGTCATTGAGATAAGAATTAAGATAATACTATAGATATATTATAACGTAAGGCATTTTAAGCATATCATACACTTACATCACCGATCAAATCGTTGTACGATTTATCCTTTCCACATTCGTTAATAGTCATAAGTTAGACTCTTAGACTTCGCTTATATTCAGGTCTAGTATTGAAGAAGTTTTCGTGATCGTTTACTTGATCTTATAATTTCGCCTTGCCGGATACGCTCCAGGTGAGTCGTGGCCCCTACTTTTCATACTTGTTTTTAATAATTCTCTTGGGGGAGATACATGCTTTAACTGTTTTATATTACTTGAAAAACTCTCATGAATTGCTCAAAAACTATCAACTACGCTTTACTTACTTGAATTATACTTGAAAGGAATACATGCTCATTATATGTGCAAATTGTCTGTTTAGCTTAAACACGGAACTTGGAAGATAACATTTTAAGCTACTTGATGACACTGAAACTCATTGTATGCATTCATGTGACAAATGATTGTACTGCTACTTTAACATGATATTTCTACATTTCACTATAAATAATTGCCAATACTAAAATTACGCATGATTCACCTATATTGCCTAAGCACACTTTATTGCCATAAAGTCCCTCGATCATGAGCCATTAATCACTGCGGTGAGCGCGAATATAGTGAACAGCTTCGAAACCTGTTAAAGGCTGACGACCTATCCCCTAAATACTTTGACGGAATGCCTTATGGTTAGTCGTATTTAGCAGTGATACACTATATTTGAGACAAATAGGAATTGGCAAATCACCTATTAACTTGAGGGCCATAAATCACCCATCAGGTAACCCTGGTGGGACACCCAATTGTTAACGTTTTGCGTGTCATGAGGCTTAGGGCAATATAACTTTATAAATATATTAATGTTTCATATATATCCTAGGATACAGCTGTATTTAGAAGACCACCACTTTACACTGATAGACTTCAGATTCTAGATTATCATTCCCACTATATGATATGATTGTAAATCTTGTACTTGAACTTTAACTGTTACCATATGTGACTTAAATAAGAATCCTGCAAAGCAACCCAAAATGCTTGGTATATCATTATATTTAAAAGCTGACTCAACATCCCATTTCGAGCATATAACAATGTAGCTCAACTTTATTTAAAATATAAAACTACTGATTTTGAAGATCATACATTATTCACTTGTGGATTTTATACAACGCAACTCTTTATTTATTTCATGAAGAACTATTATCACTATACACCTTTCAAAGAGAAAGTTATTTTCTATAAACTCCACGAACTCACCAACCATTGTATTGACGTTTTAAGCATGTTTATCTCAGGTAATTAACGGAGCAGGACAAGACACGGAGCGGGCATCTTTTACTCTGATAACTTAAATGGTGTAAAATCGAATATGTCATTCCTTACAAATTATCATATCTTTTTTTTAAGGGATTTTCAAATCAAATATTTCACTTTGTATCAAGGATATTAATTTGAATGACATATAACTTTCAAAATGCATATTCTGGACCGTTTTCTGAGATTTAAACTTCGATCCTCACCGTAACACCCAAATTACTTTTCCGCTGCCACAAACCAAATTTGGGGGTGTTACATAGCCAGCCTTAACTAGACTAATTAACCAATAACCTGAATTAGGGTTTGATACAGTCAACCCTAATTTAGACGACTTTGATTAAAATCAAATGAGCTAACTCCGAGACATAATTAGACCACAAGAACACTTAATCACAGCCTAATTGTACCAAGAACAACGAGGATCAAGAAATCCCCAAAAATTAGAAAACCCTAATTTTTTTGGAAACTCCAATTAACCTTCAGATCAACAAGATCTAACAACAATAACACTGAATCCACCCTCAAAACAACCAGATCTAAACATATAGATCAAAACCCCCAAATCTTGAGAAACCCTAATTTTTCAAGAACTTAAACTGCTTTGATATAGAGCAACCTGGCTCTGATACCATGAAGAAATCTATAATCAAAGCCTAAATCAACTCAGATATTACTAGTAAACCCAGCCAACCTCCCCTTGGCTCACTTCTTTATTAACATACAATATGAATGATTCAGTTTACAATACAAAGAATCTGAGAAGATGAACTAACAAACTAGGGTTTCTCTCTGGAGCACATAGAGAGAAAATACAAACACAAAGCTATCAATCATGAGAAAGACTGAAGAGAGAATTCCTTTTATAGCTCCAGCTATCCAAGTTTCATAATGCACCTCCAACTCTTTAGAATACTTCACTTTAGCCCTTAAAGTATTTGGATGGGTACACTTCTTGCTTTGACTTTATGATAATGACTTTGAGACCCATGTGCTTCAAGCTAAAGATTAAGTCCTTTTAACAGTTTTAACCCCAATAATCGTGAACTAAATTATTCCGGGGATGTTGCACCTTCTAGTCCTGCCATTCAGCTAACGAGAAATCAGGCGGACATGGGAATGGATTGGAGTACAGGTAGAGTCACATATCATAAATTGTTTCGTCTGATCGGGACAAAGATTTAAGACTGTTAGCTGACTTCACTACCCAATTTTCATTCACAATAAATTCCGAGAATCAGCCTATCTATGGAGATGGGATAGCATTCTTTCTTGCGCCAGAAAATTTTGAAATTCCTGATAAACAAGAAGGTAGTGGTATTGGGCTTGTTGGTGGTGACCAGGTGCTCAACTCGACTTCGAATCCATTTGTAGCAGTGGAGTTTGATACTTTTTAAACTCATTGGGACCCGGATGATGATCATGTTGGTATTAACATCAATTTCATGGCAGTGGTATTGGGCTTGTTTCCATTTCAAATGTTATTGAGGTTTGGTATTTGTTTTGCGCCACATTTGTGGACGTTTTTGGTTGATAATACTAGTAAAGTAGTAAACATATCTGACAGAATTTTGCCGTCCTTTAACTGATATGCATCATATTTTACATGTGTAACATTTATGTAGATACTTATCAAACAAAACGTTCAACATAATACAGGTTATACCAATATGTATGGTTTTAAAGATCTTAAATTTGGACTATGTCGCGATGGGTAATTATGTCCCTCTTCGAACAGTAACACCATAAAAACACTAGCATTAAAGATCTTAAGCCAACTGTTATGACTTGATCCATTTGAGATCAAAAAATATTCCAAGTGATGGTGTTGGTTGTGTGGTGATAGCGGGTGGTGGTGTCGGTTGTGTGGTGGTAGAGGGTTGTGGTGGTGGTTGTGTTTGTGATGTGGTGGCTTCCAATCAAAAAAAAAATGGTAAATTGCAAATTACGTCCCTAAAAGAAGAAGATGGTATATTAGTCATTTCACGTGCCACTTAACGAGAAAAATAACGAGTGTCAGGGAACAGGGGCTGTTTTGCAAAAAAAAACGTAAACATTAGTGGTTGTTTTGCAAAAAATGTAAAAATTAGTGGCTGTTTTGCAATAAATTTTCTCTCGGTGTCGGTGTGAACCTTGCGCATTCGTGTTACTTTAGGGACTAAATTTGCAATTTGCCCTTTAAACTTAATACCATGCGGATTGAGATCTTCTAAACTTAATAGATCATGTTGACCGATCATAAACAAGTTAAATTGATATAAGTTTTTCTTTATTTAAAATTAAATGCATGCTTATGTTGTTCTCTCACAATACGCACTCTATGACATATCATGTTGATACCAAATTGAGAATACTTTTATCTATAGCATAAAGATGAAGTTAACATGTCAAAAAATCTCATATTCACATTGATGCTAGTTCATAACCTCTAGTTATTTATCCATCCACTAAAACATCTAAAACTATCATAACTTGGGTTACCGGTTCGAACACACAATACCCAAAGTGAATGATTTGTTCCTAAATAACCCAAGCTTTCTATTAACCAAAATTGCGAACACTTTTAGAAAAATATGAAAATCGACTCATGAACATATATAAGATCGCACTTTTAGAGCGAAAAAACAAATTCATATTTTAAATCTCGCAGCAACGCGCAGGCTCCACCATACTCATTACATATAAACCTTATATAATACTATAACTCGAGTTGAGCCTATATTATATAAGCTCGAGCTCAATTTGTTAAACCTTTCAAGCTCAATTATTGGGCTCGAACTCGAGGCTTGATAAAGCTAGGCTTGAAAAAGTTCGAGTTACTCGACAAAAGCTTGACACGTTTCTTTAATATTCAATGCTACACGTTTACACTAATCACTGTCTCCAACTATTTGACAATTTAATATCAACAGCCTGCATTAATATTAAACGCATCAACTTTACTTATTACTCCCACTGGCCTGCACAACTATACAAAACATATCACTAGACTACATTACATGATACAAAAACATTTGAACACAATGAAACACAACATAAGATATGGTCAATCAGCTGACAACTTCAAGAGGCTTATGTGTGTCCTGTATCCAACTTTTCTTTGAAAACATCGTTCATGCTATTAGAATCTTTATTGTAAAAAACGGTCTAATGTCAGCGACTTATATAGCACTCGACCTCATTTGCTCATTTTTAGATTCATCAAACCATAAACACGCAAGACATTTTCTAATTAACACGATGCATAGGCGATTTCAACGAGCGTACACTTCCATCAAGGAAAACACGATTGTTAGTTATGCAAAAATAGCGACGGTTGGAGGGTTTTGTGACATTGATTTAATATTGGTAAAGGCAACGACTCCTGAGGATATACCTTTACACGATAGGAATGTCCTCCAGCTATTGAAAATCTTCACGGTTTCAACTTCTGCTTACCGTACATTTGCTTCTAGCTTTTCACGACGGTTTAGCAAAACGAAGTGTTGGAGAGTTGCTTTAAAAAGCCTAATTCTTATGCATCGTTTGCTTCGTGCGTTTGCCCTATAATAGCCGGTTTAGAACTGAGCTTCTGTGGGCTCGTTCTAATGGTTTTCTTTCGCTAAATCCTTGTCCCTTTCGTGATACTTCCTCATCTAATTCACACGATTATACACAATTTATTTCATCTTATGCTAATCTACTTGATGAAGCATTAGATTGCCTTACAATAGATTGTGAATTAGCATATGAAGATTCACAAGAGAACATCGAGTCCGAAGGAGATGGAGAAGAAGAAATGATACTCCAAAGTTTCCCTGAAAAAATGAAAAGTGTCGGTGAAAAACTAGAACTCTTACCACAACTTCAAAGCCTAATTGATCGAGTAATAGAATGCAAGCCAAAAGGGGTTGCTAAGAGAAGCTTTCTCATACAATGTGCATTAAAATACATTGTCCGCGATAGTTTCTTTTGCTATGATAATTTCCATAGCGAAATACTTGCAGTATTAGATCATCTAATTCAGCTACCTTATAAAAGTTGCATGACCGCTTTTTGTGTGTATAAAAAAGCCGCGGTTCAAGCTGATCATCTCTCTGAATTCTATGATTGGTGTAAGTCCATCGGGCTTTGTGGAATCTATGAATACCCTTTTGTTGATCGAATCCCCGAGATCCAAATCCAAGCTTTAGAGAATTTTCTTAATGGTATGTGGCAGTTAACAGACTCGGGCTCGTCCACTGGTTCTCCGATGGGGTCTACTATTGATTCTTCATCGAGCTCAGTGGAAGACAATAAGCAACTTGTGAGGTTTAATCATTGGGTTCAATTTGATGATGATGATGATGAAAAGAAGGAAGAAAAGACTATGAGTTGGGAAGTGTTGCTTGAAGCATCGGTCATCCTAGCACAACTTTTGGTTTCGAATAGTCACTTCTCCTATGAGCCCGATAGCTTTGGTGTATCGTCAAATGATTTAAATGAGCAGACAGGTAACGATTTGCAGATTCAAGTATACAATCCTTATGTGATCAACCCGTTTTACCAGGCTGAACTATACGTACAATAGTTTTGTCGCACCAAATCCTACAACACCGTTTTAGGAATCAAGATTGTTAGATATTATTTCATTGAGGATGTATCAACTTAAATAAAACGTTGGTTTCGGTTTTTCCTAATATATATACTGTTATACCCCTTATTGTATCATAAAATTTGTATTGTTTCATTTTTTATGTCACTTGAATATTGATTTGTGACCAAAAAAAAGCATACATATTTGATATTTCATTTACAAAGAATCATTTCGCAAATCAAATGATGCTTATCATTAGGTCCATTCCGCTATTAATGGGCTGGGCTAGAGACCCAGTACCCACTACATATGATAGCGGTCCTTTAAAAAAACTTCCCTTCCATATAGATCGTCGTGGCATGAACTCTTCGCTTCGATTCCGCCCCTACTTCAATTAAAGCTAGCTCCTACTCCTCCTTCATCATCGTTGGTCCTTTTTTGACATTGTATAGTGAGAAAGCTCACCTCTGCCTTTAGACGAGATTGTTTTTGGTTCTTTTAGTTTTCGGTCATCTTAATGTTTTGTAAAAAGCAGCCTAGGCACTTATTAACCTTTTTGCACCCAACAACTATATAGAATAAAGTACATCAGCCTGTAAATAACTAATAGCAAGAAAATGAAAATTTTGAAATACAAGGTACAAAAGTAATAAAGCATATTTTCTTCCTGATTTGATAATCTAATCTAAAGCAAAATATGAACCAAATAAAACATATGGCAAACTAATGTTTCAACTTTCAAGTGTAAGCCACCAAACCCACAAAACATAACCATTACACTTTTGATAATTTTTCACCTAAACCCATATATCAAAAACCTTAACAAATCCCCTAAACCTAACAACCACAAAAACTACACTATAAATATTAAAGTTTCTCATGCACAATCTTAAGTATCAAAAAAGAGAAAAACAACCAATGGCACGACCACTCCCGAACCATGTTCTAACCGGTGTATCACACCTAAGCTTAGCCATCGGCTCAGTTTTGTTATGTGCCTTTGCATTGTTCATGTGTGCTGGTCATTCTCGGAAAAGCTTTGTTCGTCACTTGAAAGCTTGCTACAGCTACGAATATGAAGAACCTGTTATAGAACTCAATAACGGAGGCATGACTCACGTGTTTCAGAGTGATAGTGAAGACGACGATGAAGAAGAAGAATCTGTTTGGCAAAAGAATATACTCATGGGTGGAAAGTGTCAACTACCAGATTTTTCGGGAGTTATAATTTATGATTCTGAAGGGAATATTGCTCCTCCGAAACCAAGACTTCTTGCCCTTACCTGGAAATAAAGACAGAAAAACAATAAACACTATTTGTCAAATTCGGTTCATTTAGTTTTTAATTATCTGCACTTAGAAGTTTGTTTATTGCGGCTGTAAATGGATATCTAGAAATTCAGATGTACCAGTTTCGTCATATCCATATATGAAAAAGATTATGCATTAATTTTTTTTATATCTAATACACTTATATCTAATTGTCTACTAATATAGGAGTTGGTTTTGGATTACGAGCCAGCATTAGGTTAATTATCTAACTAGTAAAAATCAAATTACTTAGTTACCCAGTTTCATTAACACAATACACAAAACGTTTATATAAATATGATAAACATAAACCTTAAAAGGGACTTACTTTAGTCATGTGACCTGATCAACCAGACCTCATTGAACCTGATGAAGAACTCCGTCCCCTAAATCCCACAACATTAAGCTTCGAGGTAGATTTCCCAGCACCAGAATTTTGGCCAACTGTTCGAGTTTTCACACCAGTTTTTACTGTAGGTCGTGTCGAGCCACTCGGTTTCGAAAACGGTTTGGCAGACCCGTTACCCGTTGTTTTCTTAGATTTAGAATAGGTAGCTACTTTACCAGATTTAGGTCGCGCTGAGCTTCTTTTGGTTGACGACTTCGAAAAGCCAACAAGTTTATTACCCGATTTAGGTCCTGATGAGGTGCGTTTGGTGGGTGATTTTGCACTTGAAAATGTTTTGTTGTTTTTCTGATCGTTGGCTTTGGCCGTCTTTGAACTTCTTCCTTTATTGTCTTGTAATTTTGGTCTGCTACTGTCTCTTCGAACGTTATCTATGGTTAGAGACTCTAAGCTTTCGTTTTTCCTCATGGCTTCTTCAACACGGGTTGCTAAATTCAGATCCTTTTTAGTAACGAGGCTCGTCACCTTTCCTGAAATTTCACAAATGATTAACGTTTTAAGTTATGATTAAGATACAATGTTATTAATAGAACAATAATCTAATTCTGATTATTGACCGGTTTCTATTTTAACTACTATTTCAAAATCTTACAAATTTGACTCGTTGCAGCCAAATTACAAATAAACGGGTCAAAAGTCCTACCAGTAAAAACACTCTCCAACAATGGCAATGTAAAAAAAACTTGTTGATTGAAACAAAACAGTAAAGGGCAAATACGTAAGTCAAGTTTAAAGTTACTATAGAAAGAAAATATGGCAATTACTATGGGACACCAACAAAGAATATAGTCGAGAGTATGGTGGGATGAGAGTGTAACAAATACATGTTTTACAGGAGGAAAAGTAAACAACAAAAAGTACCTTTTGCACCCATGCGGGCAGTCCTTCCAGTCCGATGAAGATAGTCAATCTAAAATGCAAACAAAACAAAGATTCACTTCCCAACTCCCAAAAAGAATTATGATCCAATTATGAAGAATGCTTAGAGCATCATAAGAAAAAGCTTACAGAATTTAAGGGAAAGTCAAACATAATAACATGATCGACATCCAAATCCAATCCCCGAGCTGCCAAATCTGTACAAACAAGCGTGGGGCAATCTCCATCATTACTTTTGAACTTTTTGAGATTTTCAACCCTGGTTCAAAAGACAACCTGCTGTTAGACACAAGTCTACTTTATAGTACTTTCCCCTATTTTGAAAGATGGAATGGTATTTTAGATAATACACTAAAATCCAATCCCCGCGAACGAGAGACAAAACTAATATTGCAGGGGCCATTTTAACAATGTTATAACTTTTTCGTATATTGAGTTATTTCACCAATAATCCAAAAGTATCAGTTTAATTAACATCTCACCTTTCAACTGCGGGCACCTCGCCATGATAGTTAACAGTAGCGAGGTTGTTTTCACTTAGGAAATGGTCCATAGCACGACTAGAATTCAATGTATTACAAACACCATCACTCTATTTCCCTTTGCTAAACTTGGCTCAAGAACCTACATCAACATCATCATTTAGTCATCTAATAAATTTATCTTTTGTTTATCATCAAATAAATTTATCTTTTGTTTATAGTCGTCATTAATGAATTTTATAAATGAAGCTTGTATTTTCCAAGTACCTTCTTTATATAAGTATTGCATTAGCAATAGAATAGAAAAAAGAGATAAAGAACAGAAAACGCAGACAGTAAGTCAAAGTTAAATGTCCTTCAGAGTCGAAGAAAGTCATTCAGCTTGTTTAATACGAGTTGCTCACTAAAATATTGGTAGAAAACAGTTTGAATTTCAAAAAGAAACAAGACTGAAGGAAGAAGATTAATACCTGTAACAATGCTTCCAACTTGTTTTCAGCGCCTGAAAGTTTAATGAAATCATGCCGGGCAGCAGCAACCTTTTTATGCAGAGTCGACGTACGAATATGTTCAATTCCTTGAAACTCCTCATCAACTAGCTTTTGCACGCCCTGGGATACATTTGAACAGATTAATTACTTAATTGGTATATAAGTTTCTTTTTAATGATGAACTTGATATAGCAGCATGGTAAAGAAAAGAAGTTATTAGCATACATTTGTCATTGTTGCGGTCACCAAAACAGTTTGAAAACCAAGACCATCTGCTTTTAGTGCTCGGTTTTTCAATGGGGCAAGAAACTTGCGGATATCCGGACCAAAACCTCTATCAAACATTGTGTCTGCCTCATCCAACACCTAGCATAAAACCATCATATCAAAAATAAAGAAACAATGACCTCATATTAGTTTTGGGATTTATAAATATGCACTTGGAGCAACAGAGCAATGGTGGCAACTGGCAACTTCGACCAATTTATATTCAAATGGGTCAACTGGGGTTACGTTTCATCTCTAACTGGTCAAATGGGTTAGTTAAAAGACTAAAGGTTGAAGACAACGAGTCGAGAGATTTTGTATCGTTGTATTACCAAAGATGCAAAACTGGATATAATAATGTAATTAAATACAAAAGCATATCTGTTTTGACCGGTTACTGAAAATCCTGACTATTGCCGCAGTGATTTGTATAAACATTGGCTACTACCAAGCAAAATAAAAATAAGAAGAATTAGAGTTACCAGATATTTGATATCCCCGTACACCAAATTCCCCTCTTCAATATGTTGAAGAACCCTGCCAGGTGTTGCCACCACCATGTCGATTGGTGAATTGAGTGCCTCCTCTTGGGGTTTTACCCGACCACCACCACTAACCATTGTTGACCTGAATCGAGCATGGTGACTAATTGATTTTGCAACACCGAATACCTACAAAATACTAAGTTAAAAACTCCAAAATACTAAGAAAGAAGTTATGATAATATAAACGTTTTAGAATGAGTAGAGAAGAGTATGTTTGTTAACCTGTTTACATAACTCTCGTGTTGGGCATAGGACAACGGCACGTAGACGTCTGGGCTTCATCATCATGCCATTTACTGCCTCGTCCTGTCTCAGCAACTATTTATATAAAGAAAGAAAAAAGAACAAGAGAGAGTTGATACTTCAAAGCATTTTGTAACCTTAAAGCTTTTACATACACAAAGAAACACCTAATAACTTTTTGACAATAACTTTTTGACAAGGTACATAGATAGTATCCGATAAGATTTAAGCAACTGTATGAAGTATGATGACCATCTGAGATTAGGTTGGTGTTAACTTTACCATTTCTAGAGATGGCAAATTCAGCACATTTACCTAAAAATTGGTAATTATAGGTTATATTTTATCTTTAATGGGTGGTCGGAATGTCAGATAATAGATACAGCTTAAAAAAAATCCAATACAAATAAAATGGGTCGAATGTCGCCCAAAGTGTATTCAAATGTTGTACACCTAATTTTACAACCCTGATATGAAGGTATATAAATACTTTTACTCTACCTATGGATAACAGAGTACTATCAAACTGGTCATCAAACCTAAAACTCGTGCATAGGTGGGCCCTTTCATGTTTATCGTAGTAACAAATTTTCTCAAAAGAAATCACAATTAGCTTGTGCATATAAGTAATGCAAGGCATTGCATTTTGCAAGGGGTTAAGGGGCGGACCCAAAACTTATAGTCACCAGGTGCAAAAAAAAAAAAAATATATAGAAGAATTACGAAGTTAACAGGTTCATTTTGGGAAAAATCATGACTTTGGACAAACCTTACACTACGTAAATAAAATCCATGGGGTTCCCGTGAACACCCGTGAACCCCCTAGGTGCACATCTGTGTGAATCATTATTAGTTTTTGCCATACACTCTGCTCCAAAGGGCTTATTGACGTATTTATAAACACATTTTTTGGGTTTTTTTGTCACTTCTTAAGCTCTTCCAAATAAGCTACTTCAAACAATATGTCTAATTCAAATTGGCTTGTTATTTTGGGCTTTTTGGCACTGCTTAAGCCCTTCCAATTCTAAACAAAACTCAAATTGCATTTCAATCAATCATAAACAAACTTCAATAAAGTCAATGTAAGGCATTGCAAATTTGCAATTTGAAAGAGGTTATGTGAATCATAATTAGCCTTTACCATAAATTTGCTCCAAAGGGCTTATTGGCTTACTTATAAGCACATATTTTTGGGCTTTTCAACACTGCTTAAATCTTCCAAACAAGCTAATTGACTAATTCTAAACAAAAACACAAATAGCATAGCAATCATCAAAAAGATGTGCAAATTTATCTGAATATGCACTCTGCTAGTCTGCTCCAAAGGGCTTATTAGCTTATTTATGAACGCATTTTGGGCTTTTTGATACTGCTTAAGCTCTTCTAACCCAATATAAAACTCCAATAACATATCAACCAACCATAACCAAAAAATAATACAAAAACCTGAACAAGAAGCAACAAATACGCAAGAGTCTTCCCGGACCCCATATGCGACCCAAGGACCACACTTTTCCCCTCAATAACTTCCGGAATCCCGAACCCTTGAATCTCAGTAGGAACGCTAATCCCCATCTCTTCGAAAGCCTCCAACACCTCATCACTCAACCCCAGCTCCTTAAAGTTTAAACCCTCCAAAAACCCTGCTTTTCTCAACCTCATTATTTTCTAAAAATTTTTGGTTTGTTGAGATGTGAAATGGGTACCGAGTCTTTTAGGTATCTGAGACATAAATGGTCAAGTAGAACTGAATGTTTTGATATTTCTAATTTTGTTTCATACTGCTAATTTTCTTAAGAGATTCTAAATTTTCTAAATGCACCCTGTCCAAAAATAGTCGTGCTTCTAGTTCTTTCCTAGTCAGTAAACTCGATCGTGTTAATGAAAAAAGTACTTTTTTGTTTGTTTTCCCCCTTATATTACACTTAAGATAAATTTGTGCACCTGATCACTTAAAGTCCTAGTTCCGGCACTAGTTACTGCATACATTAAACCAATCTTACAAAACCGAAAATTGATCTACCGAAACACAATAAACATAACAATTTCCAAAAAACACTAAAAAGCACGTAAATTAGTACTATAACAACCTGAACAAGAGGCAACAAATAAGCAAGAGTCTTCCCGGACCCCGTATGCGACCCAAGGACCACACTTTTCCCTTCAATAACTCCCGGAATCCCGACCCCTTGAATCTCAGTAGGCACACTAATCCCCATCTCCTCCAAAGCCTCCAACACCTCATCACTCAACCCCAGCTCCTTAAACCCTCCAAAAACCCTACTTTCCCCAACCTCATTATTTTCCAAAAATTTTTGGTTTTTTGAGATGGGTTTTTTGTTATATGAAATGGGTACCGAATCTTTTAGGTGCCTGAGACGTAAACGGTCGAGTAAAATGGAGTGTTTGGATTGTTCTAAAGATGGTGGTGGGTCTTCGATTGTCACGGCGGCGCGTGAGAAAGTGGTGGTGGAGAAGGAGGCGCGTGATTTAAAGGGTTTAAAGGTTTGATAAACCCTTGTGGGAAAATGGGGTTTGGGGAGTGAGAAGAGGGTGGTTGATGATAGTGAGAGTGTTAGGATTCTTGATGTTCCAACCATGTTTTGGTTTTGTTTTTTGGTGGTGGTGTTTGTGTGTTGGGGTTTATGTGTTTTGGTGAGATAGGTTTGGAGTTTGAGTTTGATGTGTGAAATGGATAATGTAGTTACAAATGTCTACCTTGTACTTGTAAAGATTTTTAACAATTATATATTACTTTTACTCTGTGTTTCGAGTATCATTAAGAATAAAGAGAATTAAAGAGAATGAAGTGAAACAAAAAATATTATGGTGTCGAGCATCACTTAAGGAGAAAAAGAAAAAAAAGGAGTGAAAAAAGGTGATTTGGTTGGTTTTAAAGTAAAATATTTCTTCTCAAAATTGAGCTGAAAATGTTTACTTCGTACTTTTTTACTTTTTCATACTAAAAAAGACTTTAAGAGCTGAGCATTAATGATTGTTAAGGTATTCAGACGATACACATAAAGCTAACGAGCAGCTAGAAAATACAGTGGTCTTAAATGACAATCTCGAATTACAATACTCTAAAACTACGGCAATCAATTAGAAATTACCGTTGAGATCATTCAAAAAATCGAAGGGGAAAACATTGTCATCCAAAACTAACGAAACGCATAACCATTCGAGTATATTCACTCGGCAGAATGCTTGGAAACATGTGGAACACTGACCAAGATATTTACAAGTGATACAAAATAACAAAGAAAATAACAAAAGTTTATTTATATCATTCTTAACTTCATCTTTGTTTTCAACAATACTCGATTCCATATTTCATTTTTATAATGTTGGATCAAGTATCTCCGTATGCTTATTAACAATGATAGTAATGTATTCCTTTATTTATATCATTCTTAACTTTATCTTTACTTGCAACAATACTCGATTCCATATTCTATTCTTATAATGTTGTATCAAGTATCTTCCTATGCTTATCTAACAATGAAAGTAATATTTATGTCACAATTCTGTTGAAATATAGTTGTCGTCATTTACAAAATGTCATTGTCATCATGTGATGAAACTAATTAAACATTAAAAGAATTACTGTATAAATATTTTAAACCATTCAATTCAAGCATTAATAAGAAAAGTGTACCATCTACAGTGTAAAAGTGTAAACTTGAACATCTAACATTAATGTCTTTGTAATTATAACGAGTGGGGTAGCCCGCGCGTTGTCGTGTGAGTGTTTTGTTGTATATTTTGAGTGTGAAATAGTTATGTGAATGGAATAAAAACGTAACACACACAAACACAAACGCTACTATAACTAACTTTGCCCTTAATAATCACAAGTGGAGCGAGTTGGTTGCAAATCATTTTTAATGAAAGAAACATATTAAATTAGTTAATTTTGATTTATGTTCAATCAAGGAATGGAATAAAACACACATTATAACTTAGCAATGCATATCACCCAATCAAAAAACATATATAAGATGCATCGAAAATGAAAGAAAATAGAGACATACAAGTTGGATATTCCTATAAAAATCTAAACGGACTGATGTCTGGCTGTAATGAAGATAAGAGTGGAGTGCACCTTTATAGAGGAATGAAACAGAATATGTTTGGTTACACAAAAAAAATATAACATTCTATACAAAACCTCACTCCTTTAATAGTCACACTTAGATTCTAAATGTGAGGCAGGTGTATTTTATTCCATTCCTTGATTGAACTGAAAGCAAAGTAAACTTACTTAAATAGGTAAAATATATTTTTTATTCAAAATGTAACTAAAAAGTAGTATGCTTATATCATTCCTCTGATTGCTTAACTTTTTAATTATCAAAACTAGCATAAACAGTAGGAAAAAAAAAAAAAGCGCTTTAACTTTTCAAGTTTCAAAAGTATTTGTCATCAACAAAAAAGTTGCGAAAAATCATACTCATTTATTTCTTTTGGTAATACCTTCAGAACAAGATGTTGAAACTTTCAAAATATCTTGAAAGTTGTTTCACTAACCCAGTTAATATTTACGGATTTACCTATCCCAATGAAATAAGGTGTTTCAAAAAATCTTTGAAACAATGATGCATGGAGCTTTTTTTTTCAATAAACTTCCACACAACACGGTGTTACCGTTTCCTGAATGAGAGGTGATTTATACACCATTTTTTTTTGCCATCCACCACTAAATTATGGATAGCGGTGTTATAATGTGTTCATCACTAGTGTGATTTAGTGGTGTATAGCAAAAAAAATGGTGCACAAATCATCTCCCTTTCTGAATTGTGGTCAACGTTACATCTCAAAGTTGTGGTGACAATATTGTACAACAAGTTTTTTTGTTTGTGTTTGTTTGTTTGTTTTTGTTTAAGTGAACGAGTTTTATGTCTTATCGCCGCATATAAAAAAGATTACGTAAATCTGATGTCGTGACACCTAATGCTCTATCTAGCATATCATTAACTTGGCATATCTCAAAATTTCAAAAAGTGGAGTGTTAAACACTGACCTCTCAAAGACTACAAGGTTTTCATGAGCAAAGTAGCATAAATAATATGAGTAAATCCAAACATCGTCCTTGTGGTTTGCCAAATTGCATTTTCTCTTTTGGTTCATTAAGTGCAAAGGATCGTCTTTCTTTGCACTGTTAGGTGCATTTGGTCCTCCATCATTGCAAAAATCGTCTCTTGTGGTTTGGCCGAAATTTCACTGTTAAGGACCAAAAGTGCACCGTAACAGTGCCAAACTAAGGACATCTTTGCACTTATTGAACCACAAAGGACCAAACTTGCAATTTGCACAAACCACAATGACGATTTTTGCAATTTACTCAATAAATATCTAAAAATAGGATAACAAATCATATAAAAAAGAGAGGCCAACGTTCACAGAGTAACACAGAACCACACCATGATACTATCACCACCACCACTACAACAACCCATCCACGCTCCCACGCGCCACCGTATCCACCGACCAACAACAACCTTAACCCGAAAACCAAACCTTAAACCACGTACCACAACACATGCAACTGCATTAACACGTGAAGTTGACACGTTCACAGAGTCATCAGGCTACTTATTTGAACTTAGCTCAACTGAAGCTGAGTCCTTAACTGATTACAGCATATCGAGAATCTTTTCGATATATCGAAACAAGCCTTTTATAGTTCTTAGAAGACTTTTACAGATTGGTAACACTCTTGGTAAATGGCTTGTGTTGAGATATATAGATGGTCTTTCGGAACGTTCCGATACCATGTTTGAGGTAAAAACATAGGACAATATTGTTGTGGCAATATGTAACAAACTTTAGTTAGCTAGTGTAGTTGTAACAAGCTGTCCCACAATGGTATTAGATAAGACATTTGAGAGCCTTGGCAGAGACGGGAGGGGGGCAGGGTGGGCACGTGCCCCCTAGCGAAATAAATTGTAGCGTAATTTTTTTAAATATCTGGCTAGTTTCGTAATTTGCCCCCCTAACAAACCGATTTGTAGTGTAGTTCCAAAAAAATTATCAAAGTTTGCCCCCTTCGACCATACCTTTCTGGCTTCGCCCCTGCTTATAAGCTTAAAGTAGTCGGCTACTAGTATCGTGCCACAATGGTTTTTAGTTAAACCTGAAGGGTAAATCCATTGATTTCGGCTTTGGGGCGTTACATAAAATGTGAATGGAATAGTTTGTTAATGTATTAAGTTTGGTAAATCTCTTACTTTTTATGCAACTTTGTTGTCTTAGGATTTTTGATGGGTTGATAAATGAGTTGATGAACATTGTATCTTTATGTTTGTACATTTGTAATGCTAGTAGATTTCTTGATTTTTTGATATGTTTTTGTTTGAGTTTAGGTTAGAGCTTCGCAGCTGCGCGCCATACTGGTGCAGCTTGGACCGGTACGTTTGAAACTTTGAATAATGGGATCAATTTCTTTTAATGTTCTATGTTTGTACAAAACTAGTAAATTTTGACTTACAGCCATTAGCAGAAAGTATGGAACTGTAGTACATCAAAAGTACTGTTTTCGAATGTTTGACAACTATAAAAAGTATCAACTGATATGCTCTCCCTGTCTCACTTCTTCTCTCAGGCATATATAAAAATAGCTCAGGCCATTTCATCTCGACCCGTAAGTTTACTCTATTTCTATCCCATTGTTTTACAACGTATGCTGTTATTTCTACATTCTTATTCTATTTATATACTTGAACATAATATCTAAATTTCTTAGTATTGTTCATCTATAGGATTTGGTACCACCATCATATCTCGATGAGCTTTCGTTACTACAAGACCGCATTTCCCCATTTTCCACTCAAGTTGCTTTTAACATGATTGAAAAAGAACTCGGGCTACCACTAGATCAACTTTTCTCAGAGATCTCACCTGAACCTATGGCTGCAGCATCCCTTGGCCAGGTCATTTGTTACCATACTTTTTATCATTTATAGCCAATTTTATTCTCATATTTTTTTAAAACTCAAAAAAAATGTTATCTTTTTGTGCAGGTTTACCAGGCCAGACTCCGTGGTAGTGGCCAATTAGTTGCGGTCAAAGTCCAACGTCCTGGAGTTCAAGCTGCAATTTCGTTGGACATATTAATCTTACGTTTTCTTGCAGGACTGATTCGTAGAGCCGGGAAGTTTAATACTGATCTTCAGGTCAATTTTCACAACAACAAATAATTAAAGTTATTCATAGTAACGTTTATATGCTTGCTTCTAATTAAGTTTATTTCTCACTGTAATCTTGATCTGCAGGGTGTTGTTGATGAATGGGCATCAAGCCTTTTTCGGGTATGGGTATACTAAACATTCAAACTTCTTTCTGCTCCAGACCAAAAGGAAAACGTTACATTGTTCAACATATACTCGTATAATATAGACTGGATTAAACGCATCACTAGCAGTATCCTAGATTATGTACTTAAAAAATAAGCAAAGAGTCTTTATATATAAATCCTTAGTGCTCTAATATTGAATACAGGTAATCACATTAAATGCAGGAGATGGATTACGTTAATGAAGCGAAAAATGGAGTTAGGTTCAGGTGAAAGATAACGTTTGGCCTTTTGTTACATGCAATCTACGGAACATTTTTCGTATAATAAGCTATTTGTGCCCTTGTGACATAAGTTATTCATAATGTGTCATTGTATGTGTTTGATCAGAGAGCTATATGGCGGTCTAAAGGATGTTATAGTTCCAGATATGCACATAGAGAGAACATCTCGTAAGGTCCTAACTATGCAATGGATAGAGGTAAATAGATTGACGAGCTATATGCATATATAATATGTTCTTGAAGTCATTATTGCATATACTAATCAACCACGCTCAATCTTTTTGTTTCATGAAATTTAGGGTCAGAAGTTATCAGAAGTGAAGGATCTTTATCTAGTCGAGGTAAAGTCGTTAAACTAACTTCTATTAACATTAATTTAAAATTAGTCCTATATCTAAGTTTTGCTTGCAACATGGATGTACGATAACTGTTTTCTGGTCGGCGCAGATAGGGGTTTATTGCTCATTTAATCAACTTCTAGAGTGTGGATTTTATCATGCTGATCCGCACCCTGGAAACTTACTTCGTACATATGATGGAAAACTAGCCTATTTAGGTACTCCATTATGATTATTTGTTTACATCATTATCCTAAAAGGTCAAAACTTATGTTATATGTTGCATTGTTTGCATAATTAACATATGGCTAATTTACTTAAATGTTATCTCAGATTTTGGCATGATGGGTGAATTCAGACAAGAACTTCGCGATGGTTTCATTGAAGCATGTATTCATCTAATAAATCGAGATTATGATTCATTGGCTAAGGACTTTGTTACTCTCGGGTACTCTGATTGTTTCCTCTTTCAACTTCAAATCTGAAAAATATACCCAAGGCTAACGTTTAGTTATGTCTGTGATTTGATGAACTATTCAGGCTGCTTCCCTCAACAGCTGACAAGGATGAGGTCACAAAGGCGTTAACAGGTTTAGCGATTTCATGTTTCTATGACTTTTTAACTTTAAAATGAAATCCCTAAATGTTACGTACAGTTTTTGCATTATTTTGTCTTTCTAAACTTAGCATTTTCCTGGGTAGGGGTTTTTAAGAATGCCGTCGCAAAAGGAGTCCAGAATATCAGCTTCGGGGATCTTTTAGGAAATCTAGGAACCACCATGTAAAGATTATATATAAATGATTACTACCTCATTTTTTTAATTTTTTAAATTAAACTTTTTTATTGTGTTGCAGGTACAAGTTTAAATTTCAGATCCCGTCATATTTTTCTCTCGTTATTAGGAGGTATCAATAAAGGCTCTTAAGTACCACAGTTTGAGGGATAGTTAGCATTTTTAGTACTAATTTTTAAGTATTAAGTTTGTTATGTTGATGTGGCAGCCTTGCTGTTCTGGAAGGTATTGCGATCAACAATGACCCAAATTATAAAGTTTTAGGTGGTACGTACCCGTGGATTGCAAAGAAAGTCCTAACTGACAGTTCACCTCAACTTAGGTCTTCTTTGCAAACTCTTCTGTATGAGGTATTTCAAGTGCTATTATTTGTGTTTCAGTTTAACCGAAATTTTTACGAAACAATCCCTCAAAGGCTGATAACGGGTCAGACGGGTAATTTTCTTGTTTGGGTCGGGTTGACCTGACACACTTTTGTTCTACTAATTTTTTCAATAATAATCTAAATTTCAGGATGTTCTTTTTTAGCTATATCTTATTTTACATGTTTGCCCGTTAGAGATAAAACAAAACTAAAATCGACTCATTCATAAATAAATGGCTCAAAATGGCCACCTCTACGCGCTACATTTCCTCATACGTTTTTAAAGTTTGATGTGATGAATTTTAACAGGATGGGGTGTTCAGGATTGACCGCTTGGAATCTCTTCTATCAGAGGTATGATATATGAATACTTCTTGCAACAGTATTTCATTTAATGTCCCATTTCTTCTCTATTGTTTGACTATGAATTATGAACTTTTTTAGTATGTAATAAGCAGGTCACTGGTTTTCTTAATCACTTTCTGAACGAATATGTATTTAGGACTTTCTCGTTGTGTTCTTTAATATTGCTCCAAATACTATAATAGTCTTGTTTTTAGTCCCTTCGAGCCAGAACAGAAAAAGCTTTGGTTAAAGTAGAAGACAACAATTCCAATGTGGCTATCAAAGAAATTATGACGTTCACGTTGACTGACAAGGTAAAGACACTACGTTAAGGAATTACTTGAGGTGGCCATATGGGCGGGTCCAATTGTGTAACGAGTCAAACAGGGTTTGATTGGTTGGACCCGCAATCACTTTCCCTATATTGTACTGTATGTTTTGTATATGATTAATGTGTTAATTATGATGATAAACACAATATTTTCTAAAATCGATCTATATCTATGAATTAATTATTTTGTAGGTTGTATGCAATTAAAATTTGACTTTGAGTGACTTCCAAGTTTCAACCCCATGTTCGACCCGTTTGACCAGTCTACCTTTTACCTACATTCTTTGCTTTGACCCAAATCGACCCATTATTTAGTAAATGGGTCATAATTGTCACCTCTACGTAAGTATGATAAACAAGTCCTAAATTTCATTCGCTAATTGATATTCACAGGGTGACTTTGTGAGGGAAATAATTCTTCAAGAATTTGCCAAGGTATGGGCTTTAAACTTTATTGCTAAAAATAATTAATACTATATAATACAGTATAACAGTTTCTTATATTTTTGGGATTAAAAAATTTGATCGATGTATATAGGGTTTGGATGCACTTGTGCTAGCAACACTAGAATCGTTGACATCAAGAATAACCGCAAATCTACCATTCACGCCTTCTCCTACATCTTCATTAACCAATGAAGATTTCATGAACTTGAGAAACTTGCAACGTCTTCTTCAACTATTATCCGGGTCACGAAAGATTAATGATGACGATACGGTATGATGCTAAACACTTTTGCTATGTGTGTGTGTATGAGTTGACTCATGATATATGATATGCTACAGGGAGTTGAAGAATACAATCCATACGCTAACAGAAGAACGAATTCAGAGGAAGTGTCTTTAGTCCTCAATGAGTTTGGGTCTATTCAAGATATACAGCCACTGCTTAACATTATTCCTGAGGTAAGTACAATCTTGTACAACAAAGAACGACAATTGTCATGATCATACTATACCATGGGTCCAACTGGTCAAACTAGGCAACTTCTTGGACACGGGTTGGGTTGACCCACAAACAAATTTTGTCCGAAGTTTTGAATAATTTTACAAATGCCTGTATATTATTTATCTCATTTGACCCGTTTTCTTATTAGCTTAATTTCTGAATTTCCTAATACTATTTTTAATAGATGATTAGATACAACATAACAAAATTGACTCTTTCAAAAGTAAATAGGTTTAGATCGCCATTTCCTAACTCCATACCTTAAGGGATTTACTTATTAAATCGTATCTTTTTGCATGATTTTGACATTTGATTTAGCAATATGTGAACTATAAAGTTGAAAAAAATGCTTTTGACAGCTTCCACCAGATTTGCAACAACGGTTGATTGGTCTTCCAGCTGATTTGGTTGGCAAGTTGGTCTCTCGTGTTGTTGCAAGGACAGTACGAAGGGCATTGCTATAAGTTGCCTCCAAGATATCAATGGATGTTTATACAAACGGCAGGTACATGGTTTATAACTTCTACTTTGTTGAGTCTATGTTACTGTGCGGCGCATTTGTATTTTTTTCCATATGTAAGTATTCGTTACTGTATATATACTATTCAACAATAAAATAAAATGTAAAATATGTATACGAGCATCATCGATACAAAATAATCACTCTCTTTCGAGATTTCTATCATAAGCTTTAGTTTTTTGTCAAGAACTCTCCCTCCGTGTGATCAAGTTAAACACTGACACCATTGTGCTTTTACATATTTAATCATCATACACTATGCATAAAGAGACACAGTCGGTTACACACTCATACATACGGGTAAACGGATGAAGGTTTTTCCCCTGTTCAACCTATCCGGGGAGAGGTAGTATTTGACTCAGATGTACGCGGACTAACTCAAGGTATCCTCGTGACCGTTTTCAAGCCTATCCCTGACTACCCCAAATGTGTATCTAGTGGAGTTTGAGCCCTAGACCTCCTGTGAGGAGGTTAAGTGTCTTACCACTTGGCCATTTGGTGATGGTTTACGCACTTATACGTGCCATTTTAATATACATAAATGAAAAGCCGGAACAATCTAAAGCATTAAGATTATGGCCAAGTGATTCAATCATAATACAAGAACATTTAGAAATATAAATTGGGAGGATATAACACGTTTTTCTTTAGTCGGTTAGAAAATGTTCATGTCACAAAAAAAAAAAAAAAAAAAAAAAAAAAAACAAAAGAAACATTGGTCATTGTATCATTCATAGTGTTTATGTAAATTGGCACATTTTTTTTGCATTTTTGTAAATATGTTTACATGACAATAATTCATTCGAAAAGATCAATGTCACAATCTAAGACACTAATTCTAGGACTTCAAGCAAGTGTAACATTACAAATAGATATCAAGTTCACAAACTATCAAACGATGTCGATCACACGTCTTCTTAGGTTTCCATCTTCATAATCAACGAGACAACGACATTTTTCTTCGTTTATTGTCTTCTTATAGTTGTTGCTAAATCCACTAGTTTAGACACCTGCAATGAATACAATGTATCTATCTCTATCAAATTTATCAAGTGGATGGCTAAAACTTTCACTGAATTTTTTATTTAAAGTTTTAAAACATGTTTTCCGACCTTTTAATTAATCCACGGGGTTTGTACTCACCGCCACACATACTCAAGGCGGGTAAAGTCCTCCTTTGAATCTCATTAGTGATTTACCAGACTTTATAGGTTTTGCGGAATGAACAATAAAGTCGAGGGATTACGTGCTTGATTACCAAATATGATGGGATAGCCTCACACCGAAAATTCGTATGTCACTATTCTATTTGATATATTCATTTGTCCTAAAAATATGGAACTCTTTATCGAGAAATACCTAAATCATAATTCGGATATTGATAAAGTAAAGGCTCGTTAATAGTAACAAAGATGTTTTGCTAACAATAAAAATGAACATCTTATAAAATATAACATTCATAATTCGGGTTTTTAAAATTCTATAGAAATGAGCAAGAGGATGTTGAGAAACAAAAAATTGATGTTCAAAAAAACGAAAAAGAAACAGAAATAACACTGAATATTTGTTTTCGTAAAAACTTCCATGCTGATTTTAAAATTATTAAAAGAGTAAATTGCAAAAAGTCATCCTTATGGTTTGGCCAAATTGGAGGTTTTGTCCTTAACTTTTCGAATGTGCAGACACCGTCCCAATGGGGAACTTTGTCCAAAATAAAATGACTAAAATGCCCTTATCAAAAAGGGCAACCCAAGGACGAAAACTGTAACCCTAAGTTCTCCACATGGACGGTGTCTGCACTTTCGAAAAGTTAAAGACAAAACCTGAAATTTGGTCAAACCAGAAGGACGATTTTCGCAATTTACTCTTATTAAAATTAGATTTTGAAAAACAAAATAATTTAAGCTTTATTTTTCATCACATTTGTTTTAGTTGAGAGAAACACAAAAGTCAACAGAAATGAAAAAATAAAAAGGAAAAGAAAAGGATCAGCCAAAATAGATGCTCACACGACTTTGTAGATACATCCTATTTGTAATTTTGTTAAATCCAATAACTACAATAAACAATAAATAAATATAAAATAGCATCACTAAATACTAAATCACTAATATCGCACTTGGATCAAATCTAAGTTACAATACAAACTTGAATAGTTACAATGCTTCTTAGCTAAATTGAACAAATAAACCTCGTTGATGGTAAGTCATGACTCCTCACAAAAGTCGAATTTCAAATCTCATTAAATAAATATAATACACATTTAGATGTAGTTAGAGAACGATACATATTTAGAGGTGGTCAGGTAGTTAGAGAAGGATACATATTTAGAAGTGGCCAGATAGTACACTCATCAGGTTATGATCGGAAATGGTCATGAAAATACTAAGGACGTGCAAAAAACCGGAAAACCAAACCTATAGTGAAAAAAATTGAGGAATCCAAAAAACCAAAACCAACTGAAAAACTGATTGTTCTGTTTTATATTTTGGAAAGAACGAAGTTTACAGTTCGGCTTGGTTTTAGCATAAAAACTAAACCTAAGATCACCGAATCGACAAAATACATATAATCTTAAAACACACTAACAAATATATTTTTTTAAGGCGTCATTTAGAACGTATAAATAATTTTTTATATGACTTTTCTGGTAATTAGTTTTTTATTGTTATTATAGTGTTTATTATTTGTGGTAACTTGAAAATGTTAATTTATGATGTATCAAATTTGACCTAGGAAAGACTAAACCTTGATAAACCAAACCGAAAAACTGAAAACCAACTCAAAAAGAAACCAAAAGCCGAAAAACCGAATCCTGATAAAACCGAAACCAAATGGTTTTAGAAAGCAAAACCCGAGTTTTTTGTTTGGTTTTAGTTTTAGCCTATAACCAAGCCAAACAGTACAAGGCTCACCCCTAGAAAATACAACGATCAAACCGCGTTTATCTAAGTCAAATTCTCACCTTCTCGAGTAACTTGAACAACAAAAAGCTCATTTGTTTACCGTTTACTTGTTTGTATGGATGTAAATGAGTCGAGTCTATCTAGGTACTGCCAAGCTCGAGCTCAACTCGACTACTAGTCTACTAAAACTCACGCTCGAAACTCGACTCGAGCGTCTCGAGCTCAACTCGCCTTCTGCAACTCAAGCTCGAAACTTGATTCGAGCTCGATAGATACTCAATAAGTTTTGCCTGACTCGATCAATAATAACTTAGGGGCTGCTTGGTATGGGGTAAAAGGGGTGGGGAATGGGTAAGGAATTGAAAAGGCCCACATCTTAAATGGTGCTTGGTTAGGGGTGTGCAAAAGTATTGATTACCTAGTAGTGGGTAATCACCATTATAGAGTAAATTGGGGGGTAAGGTAATGAATACCCACCTCACCTATTCTTTGTTTTCCATTACCCTTTTCCTTTCCCCTGTACTTACCACGCACCCCCTTAGTAACTACATGCAGATAAAAGTGTAAAAAGTAATTTAATCAAACACATAAGACACGCAAGCCCACAAGCCGGGTATTCCGAAACTCAAACTCCACTTGGTTTCCTACTCAAGTACCTCAAGCTGTGATTAAAGTCAAGTTGATTTCGAATATTTCCAAATCAATCTCAATCAAAGTAGAGTCAATTTCAAATATTTTCCAAATCCATCTCGAATAACTCATGAGTTGTCCCGTCACGTTTACCGCCATTTTTATTAATAGAACAGTAAGAGCTCCGCTCGAGGTCAGCTCAAAATTGCAAAAACATACAAGGAACTTGGAACTTGAAAAACCTTATTACAGTCCAAGTTATCAACAACATAAAATTGTGACTTGCAGCCTTAGCTAAAAAAAACTGTGATTTACTAACAAACGTTGATCAAGTAATTTATTTCCAGACTAGACCAAACTTCCATCAATTACACCCTCGTTAGCAACACACTTTCACGGCCTTGCCATGGTTACCAGAAAACCTCTACAGCAAACCATTCAAAAACTTTACACAATACTCACCATCGTATATATCTACCTAATAACTCGATAGATGACCCTGCGAATACAACTAATATAGCAAACAATACTCCAACAATAGAAAAATAAACAATACCCTTGCTACTACTACTCGATCTTGATGGTTTTGGTTTCTCTAACCTTTTCTCGACGGCAGCAACAGCAGCAGCTAGATTTATGTTTCTGCCCTTGCTAAAACTAGACATTCGCTCAAACGCCCGGTTCACAAGTGCACTGCTTTCAGCGGCTGAAGCTGGAGTCGTTGGTATCGAGTCCACAAACGACCACAAAGCGGATGAAAGCCATGAATTGGTACCATCGTCCATGTTGGTTAGGGGACATTGATTTACATTATATTCTAGTTTTCCGGGATTTTCTTCAATTACAACACCTAGAAACATAAATAAAAAATTTGCATAATTAGGTAATGATCTTATTATAGTCTTGCACAGCTCATGAAACGGCAGACGAGCTCTTAAAAAGCCTGGTCTTGAACCCAACGAGTCGTGCTCGAGAGCTCTTGCCATTTCCCATCTGGTCAAGACCTCATAACGTTAGAAAAACGAAATATAACATAAAGACGTCTAAACTTTCTAGTTATTTACTACATTTAATAACGGTTCAACTGTGATATAAGTTAAACCATTAGTAACCGTTTTCTTTTTCACAAGCTTTTTAAGCTTGAACTATTTTTACCAGCTTATAACTGGGAACAAGATACTGTTTATGGTTTTTAAAGGAACCTTGTACCAATCGCATATTTGTTATACAGGAGGTTTAAAACATCAGTTTTTCAGTACCTGATGATGCCTGAGCAACGTACTGGTAACTAGTCGTGATACTACTCTCTCCTTGGTCATGATTCCAAAGATCATAACTCATCTGAAGCTCATCATTGTCCTGATTCACGACTTCGCTCACAAGACCTGAGTTTGCAGGCCCAAACTCAAGGTTATCCATATAAGCTGGCTGAAGTTCAAAGTGTTGAGATCCAAACGCATCCGCTTCCTGGTAAAAATCGAACTCCGATAAAGAATCAAAACTACATTTTTCGGGTTCCGGGCCAAGCAAATCGTTCATTTCGAGAAAATCTTCCTCAACCACCAACGGCTGCGGTTCTGGTTCCACACCCATTTTGGCTTTTTCCGTAATTTGGGGAAGCGGTGGGAGAACTTCTGGTTCGAGGATCCTGTTCAAGAACTCGATGTCGTCATTCGATAACAGCACTTCTTCCTCACCGGTATTTTTAAAATCATTTACGGGAATCGGTTGATGCTTTTGCACAAAAAGAGTCTCCACATCCAAACAATCATCGTCACTCCATTCTTCCTCTACAAACGGTGCACCATACTGCTCCCCGTTCTTAGGCCCGGGCCCACTTTTCTTGAATACCTTGTACAAGACGTAGCGGTCTTGAGCATATGGGCATCTTTGAAACTCTTCTTCGTCCATAGTGTACTCATGCATAACCCAGTCAGTACGTAGACCAGAGGGTGCACGACCTTGGTAATAAACTAGGGTCTTTTTATTCCCAACTGATGATGATTTTCTTTTGATAGTTCGATCTTTTCCGGTTGCTTTCCAGTAGCCGTTCATTGTTGCTCTGCTTGATCTTGCGCCGTTCGGGTACCTTCTGTCTCGAGGGCTGAAAAAGAACCATTGTCGATCACCGCTTTTCAATTTGGATTGCTCTGTTATATTCAAGAAGACATTAGTCAGCATTGATAATTCGAATGTATATTTCAGAACTACCAAGTAAATAATATATTGAAATAGATCACAAAGACATTATGATTCGAGACTATTAGAAATGTTAACATGTTTTTAGCTAAATAGTTTCAATTTAAATGTTAACAAAGATAATATAACCCAAATTGACTCACTTTCACATTAATCGGTATATCAAATGCACCTTAAAGTGAAAATAATCATTTATATCTAAGATGGTACGATGTGAAGTAAAAACGCAATAAATCCATCAAAAGAATTATAAAATCGTGTCATCATACAACACCCGGTGCTACAGCTGTGATGCAAGAAATACGGATATGTAAGTAATTTTACTCTTCCATTGGTAACCAAGTTCTATTCTAATGTGAAATGAGGGGTGTTTGGGATTACTTACTACAACTGTTCATCTGCTTAGTTGTATGTGGTTTGGAATAAGCAGCTCCTTATAACTTACTGATAGAAGCAATCCCAAACCCTCAAAACTGCTAATTATCATATTATGTTTTTTATTGAAACACAATAAGCAGATAATCAGTTCTAATAAGAAACAATCCCAAACACTAGTTATTGTGATTAGACTTGCGGCACAGGAGTTGAATGATACTCCGAGACTCACCCAACCACCCCCAAATCATTTCATGAAACAATACCCTACACCAAAAGAATCAAAACTGTTAAACCACAAAGTACAACCCAACGTGATTTAAAATATTAATATATGTTCACCTTAGGAGGAAAAACAATCCCGTGACCAAACTACACAAAATCAAACCATAATAAACCCATATGACCAAACGATCACTACACCTTAAGAAACAATAAACTCGTGATCAAACAACTAAAACATACCAAAATCAACAGCATCAAAAGAAATACATAATAATAAATCAAACAATCAAATACAACTAACATAACCATATCAACTAACAGCCAAAACATCTAAAACTTATAAAGATCAAAACTTTGACCATAATCAACACATACATACCAGAAAATTATTGTGGGTCCCACCTACAAACATCCAAAATATATCAAAATTTAGCTATAAAAAAAACCCTAATAACCATATGATCACACTAATCAAACAAAAACCACATCAAAAAAACATATAAAGATTATTTGTGGGCTTATGAGATTATTTGATTTCGGCTTATTTTTTATAAGCCCACAATTTCCGGCTTATTCTGAGACTTATTATAATATATTAATAAACTTATATAAGCTAATAAGTCTCGTAATAAGCCGGAAAACTCGGGCTTTTAAAAAATAAGCCGAAATCATATAAGCTCATAATCCGACAACTAATCCTAAACAAACACCCCTTAAAGATCATAACTTTAACTAAAATCAATACAGTAAACTCAGTGGGCCCCACTAATAAACATATAATACTTCACAATTCAACAAAATAAGCAACACCCATATCAAATAACAATCTAAAAACTTATAAAAATCAAAACTTTATGAAAAGAATCATACCAGGCAACTCTTCTGGGTCCCACTTATAAACATCAACTTCACCAATAATATCCATCTTCAAAGATCTCCTGCAGATCTTCCTCTTCAGATAATAAAGAACCAATTCTTCATCAGTTGGATGAAACCTAAACCCTGGCGGGAAGCATTTTCTACCCGATTTTGACTTTTTTACGTTGACTAAATCGATCATATCAGAACCCATCAAATTTGGAGTGGTAAAAATTGGGCGTTTTTGTGGATTTGTGGTTGGTTTTTGTTTAATTGAAATGGGTATTTTTTGGATTTTGAAAATTTGATCGGATTGTGGTTCAACTAAAAAACTAAGGTGTTTTTGATTAAAAACTTAGTGAAAAAAATTAGCAAAAACTGGGTGGTAAAAATTGGGGGTTTGGGGAGATTTGTGACTAATATGTGTTGAATTGAAATGGGTATTTGTTGGATTTTGATTTTGTGATCGGATTGTTGTTGAATTGAAAGAGGCGTGATGGAGAAGGAATGTGAGGTTTGACCCCAAAAGGGAAAGACTTTCGGGGATTTGGGGGAATGTGTGTGTCAGTGAGTGGTTTAATGTTTTTTATGGGTTTTATTTTGGTGAGTGTGGGGAAGTATCTTGGAAGGTGTCTTTGTTGGTGAAGTACTAATTTACCCCTTAAGATTTTGACTTTTTTTAATCACATGATAACTTTATCAGACCGCCTACAGTAACAGTAATGGCGAGCTAAATCTCACTCGTTTGGGTCTGACTGGGTGTGACGTCACCATGACATACTTCTCTTTACAACCCCCTTCTCATAAGAGCACAAGGCGTCATGAGTAGCAAAAACTCCTCATTCGGGCCCCACAAAGTGCCACGTCACCACAACAAACCACAACTTACAACCCCCCTTACCATAGCATACCACAAATTACTCATTCGGACCCCACATACACACTTATTCACAAACACAAACCATTATAAATAAATAATTAAGAAAAAAATAAATAAAATAAATACACAACTTACCTCCTCGTGCAAACGAGGAGGAGAGAGATGAAGAGGTGAGGCGGTATCATGGTTAACCACGAGGAGCTTGTCAACGTGGCATGAGGAGCCACGGTTAGCCCCATACCGGGTGCTCTAACATACCACAACTTACTCATTTGGGCCCCATCACTATCTATTTTTATTATTTTTTATTCAAATATCCTAATAAACTAAATTCATTTCATAAAAATAAAAATAAAATACATCAAATTTAAACACATACTAAACATAAACTAACGATACGAAAAAAAAATGATACGGGACTTGAAATAACGATATAACAAATATTAATAATACGAAACTTAAACATTTTTTTTTATGAGGGGGCAGACGGGTTTGGCGACCCCCGTATTGTTGTGGATTTGAGGCGAGGAGCTACGTGAAATACCCGCCTTCATTTGGATTTTTCAATTTTTTTTTTTTTTTTTTTTTTTTTTTTTTATGTAGAGAAAATGAGAGTATTGGTGGTTTTTTTGTTAAGAGTTGTGTGAGAAAATTATATGTATATGATATGGTATTTATAGTGTGTAAGTTTTGTTTATATATATATATATATATATATATATATATAACGAACGTTGCATATTAAACAGTAATATTACCGTTTGAAATTAAATATACGAATATTATAACGTTTAAATGTCAAAAGATATCCTCGCCGTGCAGACGAGGAGTTGTCTCACGGCGAGGTTCGGCGAGGGTGGGCGGTACAATGGCGAGACACGGCGAGGAGTCCACGTTGGCACGGCGAGCCACGAAAAACCCCACACCGTTTGCTCTAAGGAGAGGTCGATCGATCGATCAATCGATCGGTGTCGATCATCCTTATTGTGGTTGATCGATCGATTACTTTTTTTTTGGGTGAAGGTCGCTTGTGCGATCGATTGTCGCTTGTGTTTTTTTCCTTTTTTTTTCATGTTACATAGCACCAAATCCAACCTTTTGGCAACGGTTTGCAAAAAATTAAATAAATAAATAAATCAAACTTTACCATTGAGTAACTGTTTGCAAGCAAAAAAAAAATCATTTAAACTTACTTATAAATACACAGCATAACCATAATTTAATCCATAAGTCTCACACTTCTCTCATACGAGTCGAAAAAAAGCCAAGAATTCTGAAACCGGCTCGGATGTGCCTGCTTCTGAAAGGACTCGAAATGAGCGACCAATGGGTCGTGACGCAGCTAAGAAAAATAAAAAGAAATCATCAGAGTTCCAAGTCTTCGTATATGGAAGGGGTAGCCGACAAATGGAAAACCATTAAGTCCATGGCATTGGGAAAGAAGAAGGAGCTGGCAGACGAATACTACGAGTTGAAGAAACAAGAGTTGGAGCAATAGAAATATGAGTTTGAGCCGCAAGCAAAAAAGGGATCAGAAAGCAGCAGAAATGGAGGACATAAGATTTGCACTAGAACAACAAAAACTTGAATTTGAGCGGGAAAAGAAACGGGAAATAGACATCATATTCTATCTAACACCAATCGAGGCATCTTTGCCCGCACTACAACCAAAAAAAATGCAGAAAATCAAGGATTCAATCAAGGCACGCCACAAACTAGATTATTAAGTTTTTAATAATATTGTAATGTTTGAATTTTCTTTGAATTATTATGTAAGGTTTGAATTATTAATGAAATTTAAGTTTGTTGTTAAAGATGTCTTTTTTTTTTTAATGATGATGAAGGTCGCCCTTACTGGGGTACCCAATCGCCTGAAGGTCGCTGGAGAGAGAAAGCTGACGTGGCTGAGAAAATGGGATGGATTGACCCTCCTTACTGTGTGCAGCCTCATCTAGGTTAGATGAGAAGATAGCTTAATTTTAGACCGGGCGTAATGTTGCGGTGCACCACCTGCGCTGGGCAATGACCAGGTGGGCTCTCATAATGATTTAGACACTACCGAGTAAATGTGGCAATTTTTGATCCCACACGAAACTTAAGCTGAAATCGACACGAAAGTTAACAGGTTCGGCTTAAGTCTAAATAGATTTTAGGTCGGGTTTAGGTCGACCCATCTCACCCGTTTATTAAACGGCTCAGGTTCGGGTTTGGAATAAATTAAGCGGGTCGGCCCGCCAACCTGTTTAAGATTTTTTTTCTTAAATTAAAAATTATTTATATTTTATTATATGGCTTAAATGGGTTAAACGGATCAACCTGTAAACTTGTTTAATGTGCAAACTTTTGTATATAAAACGGGTTAAATGGATCAACTAGAAACCCATTTAACATATTCAACCCGTGTAACCTATTTAACCTGTCAACCCAAGTATATATACGGGTTAAATGAGTCAGGTTCGGGTTATTTGTAAACATATTAGGTTTGACATAGCTAACCCGATGATTTAAATGAGTCAGGTTCGGGTTGGGATTTTCTGACCCGTCAACCCGAACCCGACCCAAATTGCAACCCCTACTATCGTGTGTATCGTGGTGTCATTTTGGTTTGGTAAGGTAGTGCGGACCACCTAACAAATCGCACCCATTTTCTTTTTGTTTGTAGTATGTGGGTGGGTGGATGGGGGTATTTTGTTTAAATTGCGGTATCATATGTTTGGTTATATGGTCACCACTATAGCTGTTAGGTGTTGGGTTATGTAATGTGCTGAAAAATGATGTAGCGATAATGGGCTCAATGTCTTTGAATTATTTAAAAGGTTTTCGTGGATCAATGTGTCGGTGCTTGTGATTTATTAAGCGTCATGTGTTTCGCAAGATGGTTTGTGTAGTCCAAAGTTAGCCTGTTATGTCGTTAAAGATAGCTCGAGATAAAAAAGTTCGCCAAACAAATAATTGTTGAAAAATGTTATAGGGTCTGAGCCTTTCAACTTGTGTGAAAAGATACGTTGTTATCAACTATAACTTTGTAGCATCTGTATTGATTAAACGAGACATGAATCAAACTGTGAGAACTCGCTTCGGAAATTTACTTGTTTTAGATTTATCTTGTCTATCATTCAACAAAAGGTTTGTAATCAACATCAATAAAATGTGATAAATTTCAAACTCAATTGTAGGTATGTGCAAATAATTCTGAAGTTGCTACGTTAATCTTCTGAAAAATGAGGGATTAATTATTGGAATATGTGAATCATAAAACTATAAACACATAAACATAATCAACATAACATCAAAGCATATGCAGCGGAAAAACAAGATCTACAAAACATGTAATTAATTAACTAAGTTAAAAGTGATGCATACCTTTTTGATTCATAGCAAGAACAAGGAATCGTGCACTCCAAGAACAAGGTATAAACCCTAATTAGGGTTTAATGGGGATTGACTACTATGTAGTCGAATAGGGTAAGTAACAACAAGCTAAAGGAAGCTTGTACTCCGTTCTTGTACACACGTATTACTAGCGTCTCAATGTGAAAAGCTAGGTTCTAATTCCACAAACAAACCAAACACTTTAGTGTGTATATTGGATCGAAATTCCCTAGGGTAAAGGACATTAGGATCGGCCAAACACAAGAGAAAAGAGGAAGAAGAAGTTAGGTTTGCTAGGGAATTATGACTAGAGAACTAGGAATACAAGGGATTGTATTTATAGGCTCTCTTGACTTGTTCCCAAAGAAAACAAACCGAAACCCTAACCCATAAGGGAGGGCCGGCCATCTAGAGCCCATAGGGGTTCTAGATCCTTCTTTCCATCTTTGCAAATCTAGTCCTTTAACTTAGTATTTAACGACCGTTAACCAAACTCCGTTAAATACTAACGACCGTTAAGTATTGTTTGTGAAATGAATAAATAAATATATAAAACTATATTTAATTATTCAAACCATTGAGACTCATACGTACTGTGTGCAATCTCGAAGTCTCGTGTTTGAAACTGGACATACGAATATTAATTTATATCCACAAACTCTAACAGCTCCCACTTGGATATTCATTAATATCGTAATGGGGTTAGTCTAGCTTAACCTTCCCAATGCCCCCAGATTGACACGAGTATGGTTTTCCTGGAAAAAACCACGTGATGATTATATCATCATACTTATCCTTTTGTTTCTAATACCGCGTTAATATGGATATGGATCCAAGTCATTCCATAATTAACTATTCTGTTTCTCGTTATTTATTGATTGATCAAGATTACCAAAACATCTGAACGTATTCCAGATAGACTTTGGGTATGGCCATACAAACATCTTGTCAACCCTACGAGGGGCCCAGCAGTATTATACTTCAAAACAAATTTGAAGGAACAAATCCTTTATTGACTACAAGCATAATCCTCGAACTTCGCATCACCTCCGAAAATAGCCCTTATAGCCACCTGTTACGGATAGCGTTAGACTATCTTACAGAAAATGAGCTACATCCTCGGAATTATCTGGTATCTCAATTCTGAGGATAAATATTCATGATTTACTTAATGACAACGATCCATAAAGTACAATCATGTGGTTGAGATAAGTCCTATATTCAATTTATCCAATATTGAATATCATGTGATATTGATATCTCAACCTTACAGTACATTCTACCAATCCTCACATTTGTCTTTATTTAATGATATTCCCATATCATTAATCGACAACGGACAATTTAGAATAACATAAGTTATTCACGGATTTAAACATGCAAATATATGATACAATATTATAAATGAGAATAAACGTTATCCATACTTTATTTCATTAAAATAATAATTGCTTTAATATCTCTTATCCAAATACTAAACAGATCAAGCATGATAATTTCCATTAATGAATTATGCCTCAAGTCATGTTCCACATACTTGTTGACAAAGCATAAATCAACTAATTTTGATCTATCGGAATTTTGAGAATACTTATTTCAAAAATGAAATTCTTTTATGTGTGCATTCATCCATCATGATATTGCCACATAATATTTCATAAATTGCATGACATCCTCAATCGCAAATTTATGACAATTAAATTACCAAACCTTGTAGTTAAAGTATTCTAATTCTTTATGTATAATGCAACTATGCTCATATTGAGCATAACTAGTACACATGGTCTCCTGATAAGGATGAGCTCCCACCATGACTAGTATTGAGTGTCGTCTCAATCTTACTAGCATCATTGTATCAAACAACAATATGCTCTTTCAAAGTTCCCGTAAACTTTAATATCCATCGTGTAATGTTTGACATCTTCAAATCTTACAAGATTTATCATCTATATCAACATTTTGCCATATGGTTCTTATTTAGAATTTTGGAGCAAATCCAGGCTGAGGATGTAAATTCTAAACCATATCCATTACACTTAGCTATCTAATAATTACAATTAGATATTTAATGTTGTCAATCATCTTTTAATCAAGCATGATACAACAAGCAACATGATGTACATGAATAATCCTTTCGTCAACCTTGGATTTATTCATGTCATATCTTTTCAAAGATACGTTTCTATCTAGCCTTTCTAATAGAATATCATGTTTATTAGAATCAGTTATTTTACCGCTTATGTTTATAACAATAAACATATATTTCAAGGTTTTATTTTCTAAATTTTCATGTGAAGTTTCATTCCAAACTAAGACTTAACATATAAATGTTAATAGAATGTTACTTCCTATATGTTGTACAACATATATGAAATAAGAAAATAAATATCACTCCCACTAGATTTCAGGAATATTAAGAAATATCTTATTTTAATTATAAATCAAAACTAGATTTAATAACTAAAATTAAGTATATCTTCTAGATGCATGCATTAATCCATTCACAAATGATTTGCATTTTGTATATTACTAAAGATTGTTTGAATTCAAATACTCCTTTCAATTACTTTTCGTCCTCGCACAAGTAATTTCCCAAGAAAGAGTTTTGATATTCCATTATTAATTTCATATAAATGAAACTAATAATGACAATCATAATCTTTATATATTTAATGTGCTTAGAAAGAATTTCAATCACATTTAATTGCTTAATTATGATTGATAATCTTTTCACATATTAAATATGTACACAAATTTGTCCATTATGATTTTTACATAAGAATTTAAATCTCTAGGATTTTCATTTCCTTTGTAGAAATTCATCTCCATTCTATAGTGTTACTATAGAGTTTAAGATCAACTACGTTTCCAACTAGTTATCTTTTTGGACTGCATCTTATTATTCATAGTATGAGTAATTTGCCAAATAAACATTTGTAATTTATTAACAGCATACCACGTTCCTGTAACTCATAACCCTCAACATATTCTACAAATATTTGAGATATCCTTTCAGACCTATGAAATGAGAATTCCATCATCTTTGAGATTTAACACTAACATGTTAAATCCTCATTATGATTTTGCTAGCGTATTTAGAAGATCATGTATCTTGTAATTTTATTTCATCAAGATAAAACTCCCACTTGCCTTTTGTAATTTATAGATTACATATAAATGCTTAGCAAATAGAGCAACACAAACTTGTTCTCTTTTGGTACTTTACAAATACATATTGACAGTTCCTAACCTCAATTTGTTAATAGCCTACTTACAAGTAGTTTAACAAATTCTGAACTTCAATTTTAAGACTTAATATGATTGATCACATTCCATATTAAATGGTGTCTTATTAATCTTCTAGGTTAGAGTCAAATTGAGTATATCCAATCCATACTCAATTTCCTAACCTTGATTTCTTTTAGGAAGAATAAAAGATATAGTTATCTTAAATCAAACAATATATCAAGAGTTTGATTCTCCTAACTGAACATACCATAAACACTATGTATTTCATTAGGATTAATATTGTAAGTTAATCTTACAATATGTGAGATAAATATATTTTGTTTTTGGCTTACCTATTTACCAACTAAGTCATTTAATGGTACAATAGATTTTCCAAGCCAATTGCATGCTTTATAACATAAGTAATTCTTATCAAATCACTTCATGTCTATGTCTTACTAAAAAGACATAATTGTTATAATCCCAATGTACGTTATAGATCATTGATCAACTTAATGACTTCTTGTATATGTCTTAATTAAAAACATGACAAGTTAACGTTTTACTTTATTATAAGTCTTATAACAATAAAAAACTTCTTATTTATATTTTTATACTAAAGTATAAATATGCATAACTAAAGTAATCATGAACACCACAACTTGGTTTCAATATTATTTCAAGTTAATTTATTTACTTCATATATTTATGTCATTCCAAGAATACATAAACATTCAAATTTGAAGTAGTATAAGATTACTTCATTTATTTATGTCATTACAACAATACATAAATATTCACATTAGAAGTAGTCTTATTATCATATCGACACTTGTTCTAATAATTATCTAATTTTAGAAACTTGTAAATTAACATAGTTTCATTACATCAGCCGAGGCTGCTAATAATAAACGTATGTAATTTACTGTTGGGTCAGGAAAAACCCAAGAATACTTAAAACATGATTTGGACACAAATTAACTAAGTGTTAACTTAAACCGAGAACAATTCAAGTCACTGAGAGAACAGCCTCTCAGTGAGTCATCTTCAGGATGCTTAAGACGAATTCAAGTAGAAGGATTCACTACTCAGGAAGGCGGTACTCCCTGATGTAGCACTTAAGCCAAAGAAGAAGATGATGGTTCAGTAAGTATTTGACAAGAACTTACTGAACCCCAGTCTCCTCAACAACAATGAAGTAATTAAAAGTGATAACTGAGAAGCGTGTCCTGAAGAACTAAGTGCCTGAGAAGAAAGGCAGAAATATCTAGGAAGGATTTAAGATAAGATCAAATCTTATCTTGTCAGGAAGAAATCCTTCCTAAGACGGCTTAAAGTCTTGGAGTGTCAGACCAACCACTCCTAAAGACTTAATAGGCCATTTCTATTGGTTCTTGGAAATGACAATTACTGTTGTAATTGTCAGACACGCTTGCTCAACAACTTGTAATATTTTAATTACTTTTACTCAGTTTACTTGTGTATAAATAGATTGAGAAGGAGAGAAGTTGAGTGTGTTTTGTACAATTAAAGCTTAGTCTTTTTGATGAAGCAAAAAGTGTACCGCTTTTAGGGGGTCATTTAAGCCCTAAATCGTATTTATTTGATCAAATATTGCTCTAAATCGTTCCTTTTGTCATTTTAGGTACTTTGGAGAAGAAATCTGGAAAAGGAAGCATTTTGGACGTTTTTGGAGCATAAAAGTGAAGAAAACGACAAAGTCTCTAAATCTGCTGGAAAAGTACCTTTGACGGCGTCAAGCCCTAGTGTGACGCCGTCAGCCCTTGATAAGCCAGAGAGGATTTTGGAAGATTAAAGGGGGACGGCGTCAAGAAGGTCGTCAAGCCTTGATAAGCCAGAGAGGATTTTGGAAGATTAAAGGGGGACGGCGTCAAGAAGGCCATCAAGAAACCCTAACCGCGGCGAGGTGACGGCGTCACGACCCAAAGGGTGACGCCGTCAGATCTATTTTCCTATATATACTTTCATAATTTTTAGTCATTGGTGTGCAACTTTGTGAGGAGAAACCCTAGACGATTTTTCTGCCATTTTTAAGGGTTTTATACCCTTGGATCTCCCATGTTCAATTGAAGATAAGTAATCAATTAATCATTCAATATGTCTATATGTTGTTTGATTATATCTTGTTCTTGTCTTTTATTTAACATGTTAGGCTAGATTTATCTTGTGTTTGCTTAGATCTAATGAAACCTAACTATTGATTATTGGTTATTAGTGTGTTATTAATTGTATTGGATGATTGTTTATCGATGTTAGGCTTAAGAAAACTGGCTAACCTCCTATACGGTAATTTGCTTGAACGTCTTAAGAAACATGAACCAATGCGTACTAAGGTTATTATGGTTGTATTTAATGCATGAGCGAATTCTAGTGATCAAATGTTAGGAGCTTCTTAGCCGGCTCGACATAGGAGTGAAGTAGGAGCTTGTAGAGTTGGGGAAGTACGTACGCCACCCCACGATTGGTATTAAGGAATACACCCGTCATCCACGCAATTAATACACACTAATCAACCGATAAAAGATAGTTAGGGAGTAAGGAAATCTAAGTAAACACATTTCTCTCCATATGTAAGATTCCACGAAAAACCCTTGTAGTTAATCTTAATGATTAGTGATAACCTTGTATTATCATTTAATAAAGCCCATTTTGCCGGGAAAAATTTAAACTTTTCCGTTATTGTTATTAACTTCACGATGTATTCTATATAGATATATTGTATACACAAACCCGAGATGACACTTCCTTTGCAACAACACATTTTTACGAGCAACGACAAGTGACAACCCTCACCATAAAAGTTAACCTACTTATTACACTACACCTAACTACAATTAATATCAAATAAATACACTTAATTAAAACCTAACTACAAACACTAATATTAACCTTAAAAATTACATAACCAAATCGGACCCCTACTGTTCGGCCCATCAATCCCATCCAACCCAATCTAAATTGCATAGCCCAATCACCACACCACTTATTTTATTTTCTTTCCTTTGCTTTCTTTTTTTCACCCGATCGCTACCACACCTTCAAAAACCTACATGCAATCTTAAATATCGAACATGGCATTTACATATTTTTACACCATTAAAACCACCACTTAGCAAACTCCTTTTGTACAAATTCACAAACATAATGGTCGAGTATTAACACGATAACGAAACTCCTTTTTGTTGTCCCATTTTCGACACAAACATATAACTAAAAACATTGACACGAAATTATATCATACTTCAATAGTTCCTATAATCTCCCAACTATATTACCAACTAAATTTGATACTCCAAAATGAAAGATGAACCATAAACACGACCTATGGCTCGATAAGCTCAATCTTGTGCCAATGTTGATGAAAATCGAATAAAATACAAAGCCAAACCAACCCATTATGAATCCCAATTGTTACTGCAATCTCAAATAATATTATACGAGTAGGACAAGAAGCTAGAAATGAATTTGTGGCTCGCTAGTTCAAGTGATGGACAAATGCTAACATCAAACCGAATAAGAAAACACTCCAAGAACTAGAATCCAAAACCACAGCTACCAATACTCATTCACACTCAAACTAGGATAGAAATATACAAGTGTCCCCTAGTTACAGTATCCTCAATCATAGAGTCAACTAGTCAATGCAAAGGTGAAGATATTTTGCCTATAAAAACCATCCATTCGATCTTCCCCTTTTCCCTACCACCCATCATTTTCTTTCACCATCAATACATTCCTTAAAAAGATAAGTAGCCTTTCTGTCGTGGAGTTAGGAAGCAAAATCTAGTGAAGTCAAAGCGTGGAAAACCTTTTCGAGTCCACTGCTTCTCCTTGTGTCTCACTTGATCGACCACAGTCCTTCACCACCTATCAAAAAGTATTGTAAGCATCTTGTAACCCTTTGCTTTTATTTCCATAAACACGTTCCATTCATACATGTTTCATTTTTACCATGCATGCATACACAGTCGAAATGATCACTTTTCTATCTACTTGCAACCTTGTCACAATGTTAACAAAAGAAGAAACATCATTAATTCTCACGTTAGTATTGCACACATGTCCTTTTACTTCCCACTCAAACGTGTAACACATCTTGATTTCGAGCACACACCCCACAGTGACCATTCGAACTATGTAGAGTAACAAACCCACTCCACTGTGAAGATTTAAAAATCACAACTCACATCATTTTCATGTTTAAGATATTACACACATGCATGCATTAACTCACTCGAACGTATAGTACATTCTACTTTGAACATATTGCATGCTTTACTCGAACGTATGAGACATTATGAATATAACAAGCACGTATAGCGTTAAACCAGTAGATATACACGTATAGGAACATCTCGAGAGCTCTAAAACACCCTCATGCATTGTACATTAGCTCAAATGAAGTTGACACGAATCATATTTAAACACTAGTCAAACCGGATAAAATCATAACTTAGAAATGAAACCAAGTTATCCACGTTCTAAAACTACCTGAACAGCTCACTACATACTCAATTCATTTCGTAATCATACAAATAACGTATATACATTCTTATATATATTAGCTCACGACTCAACCGTCATCATTTTTCCTCTCTTGCGATAGCAACAACAATCCCTCAAAAGCCTTTAAAAAGCTATGAACTTTAGGTTACCCAACTGCCTAAACACTTAGGAAAATATACTAGTATTTTTTTTAAAGCTAAACTATGCGACCCGGCTACAAAATATAATTATATTTTCAAAATTTTAAACATAACACTTAGATGTTTTCACATAAATCGAATGAACACCTAACAAACTACATGTTTCGTATTTTAAAGTTGTCTTCATAAGCTCATTTAGGCAATCAAAAATTTACTCAAATCATACCAGTAACACTAGTGCTAAAATTCATAAATTTTCAGAAATTATGTAAATATCGGTTGGGCTGAAATTCAAGCCCAATAAGCTTTTGAGTATCAGCGGTCCAATAGGCCCATGTGATACATTTTCAGACTTATAAAAATAGCCCAAGTTTAAGCCCAAAACAGTTTACACGCCCTCGCCTCTAAAACTCTTAACGGGCCTTGTTCTAAATCGTAAATTGGCCTAATAATGCAAAAATAATCTATTTTCTGAAATAATAAATTGAAATAAGTTAATATGAACTTAATAAAGTTATAGAAATTTTCGGAATATTTTTCCCGTTATTTTTATGCAAAAAGGACTAAAAACGTAACGCGAACTAACTGGAAGGACTAAAACTGCCAAACTGAGAAACTTATGGACTGAAGCTGTGAAAACAGTTTGTAGAGGACCTAAATTGACATACCATTGAACTCCAAGCCTTATGTGGACATATGGACGAATATTGGACTATTATTGAACTATGGACTTAACCGAGGACTAACGATGTAACGCGAGCCACAGTTAGGGTGAAGGATGTAAAATCTGGAAAGAACAAGTACCAACTGTTATAACTTGACATTCTTATTTCATTTTTCATTTTTGGCACCACACTTATATCTCATATGCATTCTTACGCATTCTATTTGCATATTAGTTAATTTTCAATATTTAGTAACATTTCATGTTAATATTTCATATCAATTCATTTACTCTTTGAAGATATGATCTTACGAGAGCACGAGCACCATAATCATATATAATAACACCTTCACCTTCAACGATTAAATCGTTGTATATCATTAGTTAATCATCATACACCACTCATACACACACACCACCAGAAATTAGTCAGATTCTCAGTTATTTATATATTTACCAGGTTCCATATCAAAGTTATTATAAATCACCTCTGAGTTTATTTTCACCATCACCAGTAACGCTTAAGGTGAGTCATGGCCTCACTTTTTAAACTTTTTATACTTTTAAACTCCGTGAGGGGGATACATGCTATAAACAGATCACAAGTATTTTTCTGTATGCTACCTGACTTGATATATGCCTAAGTTACCATATTGCCACAAGACCCTTTTATCATGAGCCATTAATCACTGCGGTGAACGCGAATATAATGAATAGATCTATTAGAGGCTGACGACCTATCCCACTAATACTGTGACGGAATGCTTTTTGCTAGTCGTATTAGTCGCGATGCATTATATTTGAGAGAAATAGGAATTGGCAAATCACCTATTACACGAGGGCAAAACCTTCATCATTAATTTGATGGACACCTCCGTTTATGCGGTACTTTGTTAACGTTTGCGTGTCATGAGACTTAGGGCAATATATGAACTGCGATATCAACTTTTAAACTGATTGTATCTTCAATACAATCTTACTTGTGAATCGAACTGATATTTAAATTACAAACTCCATGATTTCACTCAACATTATGTTGACTTTTAAGCATGTATCTCAGGAAACTAGAGGAGCAAGGCAAGGCATGGAGCAGGCGTACCCTATCTTAAATAAATGGTGTAGAATAAAGTTGTAATTCAGTTAAAATGATGTTTCTTTGGAGAAACCTTAGCACTCTGATGTAACGCTTTGTAACTGAATTTGTATTATGGACCTATGTAAATTAAAAATGCCGTCTCAGGCTGTTTTTCTATGATTTTGTTTTCGATCCTCACGGTAACACCCAAATTAATCTTCCGCTGCTATATTTAAAAATTTGGGGGTGTTACACCATATAAGTTCCACGACCTTTTTATTTTCAGTTATTTTATTTTATTTGCATTTGTAGTTATTTGGGTTAGTTGACTAGCAACTAATTCCGCCCACTCCTTCAAACCCGAGATTTTACTTGCTTTCATAAAAATATAAAAATACAAAAAGAATCTTCCCTCACCCTTAGACCTATTAGAGTAGTTTTTCAATCCTAACGACACTATTCCCCTAGAGAACGATCAATCCCCCGGTACTTGCCACTACACTATACTACATCGGTCAGGTACACTGCCTGGTGGGGATTGCAAGCTTCTCGAGATCCCTCGAGAGGTAAAACCTGTTGTAAGGTCGCAAAACCACGCATCAAGTTTTTGGCGCCGCTGCCGGGGAATAGTTATTGTTTAGGTTGAATTTTTATTTTATTAGGTCTACTCACTTGATTCCTATCGAGTGAGATATTTATTTTCTTTTTATTAGATTTCTTTAGTCTATCTTTTTCTTTGTGCCCTTTGTTTGTAAAACCATTTTCATTTGTCACCATGGCGGATGAAATTCCATTTAGATCATTGACAATAGAGGAACAATTACTTTACACGGATAGATTTGCTTCCTGTTGTTCCAATGAATTTTTAAGTGATCTTAGATATATACAAGAGGAGATGGGTATAAAGTTTGATAGGTTTGATGAATTATGTGCATGTGTGGCTTCTATTAAACAATCATTGTTAGGATCAACTCCTTTTAATAAGACCCTTTGGAAAATTTTTGAGGAAAGCCTCCTAACCGTGAACCATAAGTTTAATGAATTAATGGGTTCGTATACATCACAACTTGAGGAAACAATTGAGGAGGATTTAGCCGAACATGAGCATATTGAGCAAAAAGACCTAGGTTTTATGATCAATGACTTTGAATCTCAAGGAACACATGATGAATCCTTTAGGCAAATTGAACATAGTAATCATGTTATCGGGGAAGATTCTTATGAATCGGACTTAGAACTTGAAATGGCTAGAGAAGGATTTGAGATACTTAGGAACATGTTTGGGTTAGATTCTACTAAAACACATGATGTGGATATAATTGATATAGAGACAAGGAAGGATGAGGTAAATAACACAAACCCACCAAGTACCCCACAAGTCCTACCATCATTTGAGGCACACACACCGCCCGTGACTTACCCGGAAGAAGTTGAGGAGACTATAGGAACCCCAATAGAGGTAGACCCCTTGGACCAAACACAACTAGAAGAAATAGGTTTGAATGCTTTTAGTGATCACAACCTTTCTTTTAGTCCTATGGAAGTTCCTAGTTTTGATGAGCCGGAGCCTCAACCAAAACCGTTACCTAATCTTCCATCCTTAGATGTGAACTTAGGAATTGAATTAGGTCCCGACCCACCCATCAAACCATATAGTCCGGGTAGTTTTATGTTTAAGGTAGTAGACTCTAAGCCTTGTAGAGAGGAAGCTGACATAGGAGTGAACCATAACCTTACATACTTACATCACCCATTCATGATTAATCACAAGAAACATTATGGGTTTAAACCGGGTTTATTAGGTCAAAGTGGATTCTTAACTTGGAGTCTCTCGAAGTTGATAGAAGATGATCCCTTTCTAGGAGAAAATTTTAATCCGCCCACTAACCCAATTGAATTAGGTAAGGTTATGATGATAGGATCCCGCACCTTGGAGTATATAATTCATCCACCACTCTTTCCTCATGCGGCATACTTCCACCAAGATGGTGTGTATCGCTACTATCACCCGCACTTAATCCTAAGTGTAGGAAAAACCTCTCCTTTATCCGTTAAATAAGGGTAGAGTCAGGCTCGTGACTCGAACAAAAACAAGCGCTTCTTGGGAGGCAACCCAAGCTTTATTTGCTTTGTGTGTTTATTTATTTGTTTGTTTGATTTTATTTGCTTCCGTATGTATGTTTAATTTTTATTTTTATTGATTCATGTTTCAAATTAAATTGTGAAAATGCTTTATCTTGTTTTTAACTTCGTCTTAACTACATATAAAGGTATTTTGCAAAAGTTAAGTGTAAGGGAAATCCAAATCGGTTTATTAGAACAAATGAACATGAATCATAACAATATTAAATTAACTTACATATTAGTAATTGTTTGAGTCAAATGCTTGTATCGAGTCATAATGATGTTTTGCAGGATTTCCAGGAAGTAAGGTATAGGTTTTTCCAGAAATTTTCCGGAAACTTAACATGAGAATTCTGTCAGATCATTTCTGACGGCGTCAGGTTTTAATTTTCTGAAATTTTTGAAAGTTTTGTTTTTCTTCCGGAATCATAAAATGCTTTATTAAATCTCTAACTTATAAACTCCAGGAATCTGCAAAATAATCATTCCACAAGCATTATATCCTTATACAGATTTATCCCGCCGATGTTATGCAGGTTTTCTTGTTTGTTTTCTCAGGATTAACAGGTTATTTTGGACAAGGAGATGTATGTGGAATCAAGCTTTTGGCGCTGCTTTAATCTTGAAGCTTCAACATTAACTTGGAAGAAGATCTAACCATGTTACCCCTTTATCCACCGAGCGAATCAGGGGAGTATTTGATTTCATTCTTTTACCTTATTTACTTTTACATCTTGTTATTTGAACATTGGGGACAATGTTCATCTTAAGTGTAAGGGGGGGGGGGGGGTAAAGTACGATACCTTAGAGAATACAATTGCACTTGATTTTTGTTTGTTTAATGGTAGATATGTAATAAAACTGAGAGAAATACCTGTTAAGGCAATTTTAGTGCCAAATTTAATTTTTTTTACAACATATAGGAGTGAAACTTTGGTCTTAATGAGCGTCTCATGGATAGGAAGTTATATGACTAGCACAAAACCGTACCACTAAAAAATTTTCCACCCCCAAATATGTGAGGTTCGCCCCTAGAATTGGTAGGAAAAGCATTTATACTATGATGTGTGTACCGGTAGCACTTAGATTCTAGAACTTGCGTTAGGACCATTCCGAGGCCACAAGTGAGACTACATTCATGTAGTTAGATTTACTACATGATAGGAGGCATTAGGATTAACCCATTGTTTTACACCTGTGTTTTTGTTATAATTACATTGGCTACATTGGTCAAGTAATTCTCCCACACCCTTTGCGTTGTACTCATTTTTAGTACACGATACCCCTAGTACACCCCTCAGAGCCTATCTTTTCGTTTCTAACTTTAAGCATTTTACTTAAAGTAAGAATTTGTTTACACCCCACTTAAATGTACACCCAAATCGCCTTAGCCTACCTTGTATGCACTCATTTTTAGTGCATTATTGTGACAACATTTGTTTAAACCCCAAGTTAATTATCTAATTGATTACATGGTTGCTAAGTCGAGTCATATCCTTGTACATATTGTTTTGGGACGATTGGGACTCATGGGTAAAGTACTAGTGTAATGGAGTAATGGGGAAGAACAACATTATTACCCCCATATGTGCTAAATATTTTAAAAGTACTCCAAGTGTTTCGATTATCTTAATTCGAGTCGATAGAATAGTAATTGTAAAGTTATGTAAAAGTTCAAGTGTAAGGGGAATGCAACGCCCCTACGATGTATTATTTTGGATGGTAGGGCAAGAGTGTATGCAAAAAAAAAAAAAAAAAAAAAAAAAAAAGAAAAATACAAAAAAATGAGAAAAAGAAAAGTAGAAAAAAAAAACATACGGACTACCATCCCGTTTCATTTTATGTTTATTTTATCTTTTTGTTATTTCTTTCATTAGCTTAAGTCGAGTCTAGTCTTGGCTTAGCAACGCCATATTGTACATGTAATTAATCAAGATCTTTAACTCGCCACCAGTAAAATATCCTTTATCCAACAAAACCGTGTTTATCATATCCCTACACCTAACGTTATAACCCGTTTAAAAGCCCTCTTTGATAGTTTATCTTAGGTGCTTACGCCTAGTGGAGGAGGTTTTTGATCCTTTCCCAAGCCTATGGTAATCTATTTGCTATGACAGGTAGTGAGAGATATTATTCATTTTCATTTTTGAGATATACTTTTATGACACCTGAGAGATGTGAGTATCTAAACACTACTTGTGAGGTGCTAGTGTGTAATCTCCGTGCTTATTATGATTAAAGTGGAACGACTATTTGTTGTAATTACTTTTATATTAGCGTTAAATGACCCCTAACTTGTATTTTGATTAGAATAAAAGCGCATTTGCTTGAGGACAAGCAAATCTCAAGTGTAAGGGTATTTGATGAAGCGAAAAGTGTACCGCTTTTAGGGGGTCATTTAAGCCCTAAATCGTATTTATTTGATCAAATATTGCCCTAAATCGTTCCTTTTGTCATTTTAGGTACTTTGGAGAAGAAATCTGGAAAAGGAATCATTTTGGACGTTTTTGGAGCATAAAAGTGAAGAAAACGACAAAGTCTCTAAATCTGCTGGAAAAGTACCTTTGACGGCGTCAAGCCCTAGTGTGACGCCGTCAGCCCTTGATAAGCCAGAGAGGATTTTGGAAGATTAAAGGGGGACGGCGTCAAGCCTTGATAAGCCAGAGAGGATTTTGGAAGATTAAAGGGGGACGGCGTCAAGAAGGCCATCAAGAAACCCTAACCGCGGCGAGGTGACGGTGTCACGACCCAAAGGGTGGCGCCGTCAGATCTGTTTTCCTATATATACTTTCATAATTTTTAGTCATTGGTGTGCAACTTTGTGAGGAGAAACCCTAGACGATTTTTCTGCCATTTTTAAGGGTTTTATACCCTTGGATCTCCCATGTTCAATTGAAGATAAGTAATCAATTAATCATTCAATATGTCTATGTGTTGTTTGATTATATCTTGTTCTTGTCTTTTATTTAACATGCTAGGCTAGATTTATCTTGTGTTTGCTTAGATCTAATGAAACCTAACTATTGATTATTGGTTATTGGTGTGTTATTAATTGTATTGGATGATTGTTTATCGATGTTAGGCTTAGAAGAAAACTGGCTAACCTCCTATACGGTAACTTGCTTGAACGTCTTAAGAAACATGAACCAATGCGTACTAAGGTTATTATGGTTGTATTTAATGCATGAGCGAATTCTAGTGATCCCATGTTAGGAGCTTCTTAGCCGGCTCGACATAGGAGTGAAGTAGGAGCTTGTAGAGTTGGGGAAGTACGTACGCCACCCCACGATTGGTATTAAGGAATACACCCGTCATCCACGCAATTAATACACACTAATCAACCGGTAAAAGATAGTTAGGGAGTAAGGAAATCTAAGTAAACACATTTCTCTCCATATAAGTTCCACGACCTTTTTATTTTCAGTTATTTTATTTTATTTGCATTTGTAGTTATTTGGGTTAGTTGACTAGCAACTAATTCCGCTCACTCCTTCAAACCCGAGATTTTACTTGCTTTCATAAAAATATAAAAATACAAAAAGAATCTTCCCTCACCCTTAGACCTATTAGAGTAGTTTTTCAATCCTAACGACACTATTCCCCTAGAGAACGATCAATCCCCCGATACTTGCCACTACACTATACTACATCGGTCAGGTACACTGCCTGGTGGGGATTGCAAGCTTCTCGAGATCCCTCGAGAGGTAAAACCTGTTGTAAGGTCGCAAAACCACGCATCACTTTTGCAAAACAACTTCTCTGCTACAAAGAGTAACGCATCCCTGAGATAGCTCAGTGAGGTCGCATTGTTACCACTCAAGCAAAACTTGAGTTTAGATAGGAGACACCACAATACCTTGTCTATTCAATCCCAAGTGTTTGTTCCGCAAAACACTTGGGTATAGATTCTTTGATTCATTTCTAATAAGAATTTAAACGTTGAAAATTACCTTGAGTTTTTTATATTCACGTTTTATAACTGTTAGAATTAATCATAACATTGTATTAGTCATAAACACAAATAGATTAACTTTCTAGTTAACTCTAAGCATGTAAGGGACCAACAAGTGTATCAGAGCATGATGGGAGAACTGACATACTTCCTTGGTCTACAGATCAAGCAGACTGATAGAGGAACCACTATCAGTCAAGAGAAGTATGTAAAGAATCTACTGAAGAAGTATGATCTCAGTGACTGTGCCTCAGTCAAAACTCCCATGGTCCCCCCAAACAACCTTGGTCCTGATCTCACTGGTAAACCAGTAAATCAAACTCTCTTTAGAGGAATGATAGGATCACTGATGTATCTACTTGCATCAAGGCCTGATATCCAATTCTCAGTATGTCTGTGTACCAGATATCAATCTGACCCAAGAGAATCACACATCACTGCTGTGAAAAGGATATTCAGGTACCTGAAAGGTACTCCAAACCTTGGATTATATTATCCAAAATGCTCAGGCCTTGATCATAAAGGATACTCAGACTCTGACTATGCTGGATGCAACATGGACAGAAAAAGCACCTCAGGCTCTTGCCAAATTCTTGGTGGGAAACTAGTCTGTTGGAGTGCTAAGAAGCAACAATCAGTTGCCTTGTCCTCAGCTGAGGCTGAATATGTTGCAGCAACTAGTTGTTGTGCAAATGTACTCTGGATGAAAAGTCAACTCAGTGACTATGGAATTCAGTATAAGATGGTACCCATCTTTTGTGATAACACAAGTGCAATTGCAATATCCAACAACCCTGTTCTTCATCAGAGAACAAAACACATTGATATAAGATATCATTTCATCTGGGACTATGTCATGAATGGTGACATTGAATTACACTTCATCCCTACTGAATATCAGTTAGCTGATATCTTCACCAAACCTTTGGATGAACCAACTTTCACAAGGTTGAAAGCTGAATTAGGAATGTTGGATATAGAGAATCAGTCCACTAATTGAATCCTTCCAACTGAAGTGTCAATTCTTAAAACCTCAGGTCCCTGACTCAATGTGTACATCAGTGAAAACAAATCACTGAATCCTCAACCTCAGGAATTAAACCCAAGTTCCTGAAATCTTTAAGGTTCAGGAACTAAACCCAAGTTCCTGAATCCTTGTAGCTCAGGAATCATTCCATATTCCTGAATCATCAGTGACTAATCCCAAGTCCCTGAAAAACCATCACTGAATGAAAAATCATTCAGGGCCCTGAAAAGAGACATTAAATACTGACTTAAATGCTCTAAGTATCTAGTTAGTAAATGTCCGAGGTTGGTAACTGAACTCATATTTAATTCAAGAATATTTGTTCTTTTTGCCTTTCTGGCTTCCACCTCTGGGCCACCACATTCCCCATTGGCATTAAATGCCTCTCCAATCACATTACAGATATGTGATGACTCATCTCTGCAAATTACACTTTTGCAAAACTGCTCAACTGTTCACCTTGACTGTTGCGCCAAACCAGGAAAGTGGAGTGTTGGCATTAAATGCGGATCCCAAAACATATTATTCAAAACAGTTTCCAATAATTATTTTTGAATAAATTAAAATCGCTCAAATGCCTAAAACACCCCCATCTCCACTTCCCTATAAATAACCCAACCAAAAGAAACACACACACGTTTTTATAGAATCTTAAGCAAAACTCTGCCATTTTTAATTCTCAAAAACAAATTGTGTGTGCATTCTTAAGCTTTAGAAACCCAGAAACCTTAGTCAAACCCAGACTTACCCACAAATGGATTCTTCTAAAGCTATCGCATACGCCCCCAATGTGGAATTCCTCACTGGGGACGTTGAACTAACAAAGAACAATGTGGTAGGAAATTTCTCTTATCCACAAAACTACCCAGCCTACAAGAACGTTATGAAATTTGTTCGTAATTGTTTTCTTGCAAAGGCTTTCACCCACACCCCCTCAGTCATCTACCATGACTATTTGAGGGAATTATGGTGCACGACTGTGGCTACCAGCCCTAAAGACACCAAAGAGTCAATCATCACCTTCACGGTGATGAATGGGAGCAGAACCCTCTCCTTTGACTACTCAACCTTCATCAAAGCCACAGGCCTTGACTTTGCTGAAGCATTTGCACCTAACCCTACTGATCAGGACATAAAGAATGAACTGATCTTTTTAGCACCCCATGACCCCAGACGTCCTACAACGTCTGCTAGAGGCTTATTGGAGAAAGCTCTAGTAGTCAAAACATGGTTCCATCCTATCTGGAGGATACTGATGACATTTGTCATTCAGGTCCTGGGTGGAAATAAATCCTCTATGGAACAATTGAACTCATCACAACAATTGATGCTGTTCAGTCTCCTTGAGGGTACAAAAATTGACATCGGAGGAATAATCTTCCGAGACCTTGTTGCCAAGCTCTCAGGAAAACATAGGCAAAGGCATATGTCCTACCCTAGATTTGTTTCCTGTGTTCTTCAGGACCTACTTGGTTCTGACTACGTGAGGCCTGATGCAGAAGGTACGAATCCTGACGTCCTGCACAAGTCAAACTTCACTAGTGGCATCAGTGAGGTTACAAATATTGCCCTGACTGAATACATGCAATCAGTCATTCAGGGTAAAGACGCTGTCTCACCAGTTCCTTCACCGACCAAAAAAGTGAAGAAGACAAAGAAGGGTCAGTCCAGCCAGGTGGTTAAACCCAAGCCACTCGCCACTGAGACTGATCCTCAAAACCAACTAAACCTTAAAAAGAGGTTGAAAAAGGCCGAGACCTCTGAGACACCCATTTCTGAGACCCTCTTGACCTCAAAACAAAGGCCAACGGAGGTCACTGAGCAATCATCCTCAGTGACCTCGGGCACACCCTTTCCACATGATTCTACTGACATAAACAAGTCAGAGGGATCAGGAAGCATTCCCCCCTCACATCCCGATGAAGGTACTGACAAATCACAATCAGTGCCCAAGGGAGGAAAGGGTCCTGAATCCTCGGTAGGGCAGCACCACCCTACTGGGAAGAGGACCCACACCCCCTCACATCCCGATGAAGGAACTGTCAAAAAACAATCAGTTCCCAAGGGAGGAAAGGGTTCTAAATCCTCGGTAAGGCAGCACTACCTTACTGAGAAGGGGACCCATAAACATTCACATCCCGTTAACGTTCCTGAGCAATCACCCTCAGAATCTCAGGGAGAAAAGGACCCTAAATCCCCAAAAGGACAGCACAATCCTGATGGGAAGGGGGTCCACCAACTTTCACAATCAGTACCTAGTGATACCACTGAAAAACACCCATCAGTGGTTGAAGGTGCTAAGGGGGACAAAGACTCAGAGGGAAAGAAACAACCCGCTGATATGGAACCCATAAACCCCTCAGGCGGTCCGATTCTCTCAGGAACTGCCCCCAAAATTCAGGCTGGTGTTACCCCAGTTATTATGGCTAGTCAGGCTGAGCAAACCCACTCAGTTATTATGACAACAGGGTCAGGACCTGGCCAAAACAAAGGCGAGTCTTTTTATAAAGAGGAGCTAGTTGAATTTTTGGGTATTGAGTCCATGGGGGACTTTCAGGCTCTTATTGAGTCTGATGAAGAGCTCAAGGAGGAGAGTGATAAAGAAGTGTTTGAGGCAGGTGAGGATATGGAAACTGATGAACAACCTGAAAAATCACATCAGTCATCTCCAAACCAAAGTGAAGAGTCAGGTTCTCAATCTTCTGATTCTTCTGATACTAGGGACATCCTCAAAAAGTATAATGACTCTCTTCCCCTCACTGAAAGAAAATTGGTCAAGTTCCTACTCAAGACCAATAGAGCTCTTTACACTGGTCTCACTGAAGAGATGTTCGATCATCACACTAAAGCTGCTGTTCACTATGCCAACTTGAAGGCAGATGTTGAAAGTTATCATGATGATGTGAACGAAATGCATTCTGACACCAATCACTCCCTGACAGCTATTGATCTTCATCTCAGGAAGTCCAATCTTACTCTTGAAGGCATCACCAAAAGCCTTGGAACTATTCAAATAGCTGTCAAGGATGACCCAGAACTCAACAAGAAGGTCCTTCAAGCTGCTGAGACTTACCAGAAGCAATCAGCTGAATTCAGTGATCTTCTCAGCTTACTGAAGGATTCTAATATTCAGGGTCTTAGCTCTTCATTGGACTCAATCAGGACTTCTTTGGGTCTTCAGGAAAAACATCTGGGTACTTGGGCACAATCTTCAACATCCTTGGCATGGTCTCTTGGGTCAAGGATGTCAGGCATCGAAGCTTCTCAAGCATCTCTGGCGGATAAGATTTCATCTCTTCAGAAAGACACCTCGGACATCAAATCAATGATGACTGAGATCTATCAGGCCTTCAAGGGTCCTGCTGCTCCAGTGGCTCCAACTCTTGCTATCACCATGGCTCAAGCAACAGTTGAGGGGGAGAAAGACACTGGAGTCCCTGAAGCTTCCACAAGCCAGCAACCTCCTTCTCCTCCTTCTCACACTGAAGGGGAGATTCCTGAAGCTTCTTCCACCCATCAGGATAAAAGCAAAGGCATCCTCACTGATCCTGAGTCTCAACCAGCACCAATCTTGGTAGCAAAGGATCCTGAATCACCAGCCAGGATCCCTTATGATATTGATGGAGTTCTTCACCACTTCTCAGCTGATGAACTCAGTGCTTACCTGGAGGAAGAGGAAGCAAAGAAGAAGTTAAAGGAGGAAGAAAAGGTGAGCAAGCCTGCTATTATTAAGGTTGTTCATGAAGAGGCTGAGAAGATTGGTCTTGAGGCTAAGGATCTTTCAGGAAGAGAGGGTGGTATGACTTTTGTAAAAGCTCAGACTGAGGAGATGATCACTCTCAGGAAGAAAAGGGAGGAAAGGAATAAAAGGGCTAAAGAGATCAGGCAGAACAGGATTAAGAAATATCAGTGGTATATGACTAACAGGTTGAAGCCAGAACCAATCACTGATGTTCATATTCATCAAAACACCAATCCTGCCACTGTAACTGTCTACAGAGGTGCTGACATGAGAAACTTTGATGTTCATACCCCCTTCAGATTCGCTGACTTTGGGATCACAGAATTGGATGAGTTGGGTCCATTAATAGCAAAGAAATCAAATGTTGTGGTCCCTAGTCTGATGAAGTCCTTAAGTCTGAGGTACGAAAGATTGGCAGCTGCACCTCAGGAACTTGGCACTCCATCTCTTCTTCCTGATTCAGCACAACCAGCTCCCTCTCAGTCTTCTTTTAGAAAAAGAAAGAAGATTGAAGCTGAGCCTGAGATCAAGGTTCCTGGTCTTGACTGCAATAGGGCTCTCCCTGAAGGTGTTCCTTTCAGGAACAATATGGTCATTGAACAACCTGAAAGAGGTTTGTTCTTCATTGATGAGTTCGGAGACAAAGCCTTCCAGAGGTGGAGTGATATCGATTTGTCAGGGATCAAAGCTATGCTTGGTTTTCTAATGATGGCCTCTCCACTCAAGAGTCCTGAAAATGTGAAGTTTTGTCAAGATCTGAAAAGGAAAATCCATGAGCATCCTGACCAACAAGAGCTGCAGTCAAAGAAGCCCAAGCTTGAAGCCCTTAGTATTAAGCTGAACTGATGAATCTGCCTGACTACCACCACCACCACCTTTTTGTACTTAGTTTGTTAGGACTTGTAATGATATTAATAATATGATGTTTTTTATTATTTCAGTGTCCTTATTTACATTCTAGTAAATTCAGTATGAGTAGAAGTCATTAGCTCACTCATAACTGATCAAAACACTTAGGAATAATTTATATCCAAATAGGGGAAGATTGTTGGGTCAGGAAAAACCCAAGAATACTTAAAACATGATTTGGACACAAATTAACTAAGTGTTAACTTAAACCGAGAACAATTCAAGTCACTGAGAGAACAGCCTCTCAGTGAGTCATCTTCAGGATGCTTAAGGCGAATTCAAGTAGAAGGATTCACTACTCAGGAAGGCGGTACTCCCTGATGTAGCACTTAAGCCAAAGAAGAAGATGATGGTTCAGTAAGTATTTGACAAGAACTTACTGAACCCCAGTCTCCTCAACAACAATGAAGTAATTAAGAGTGATAACTGAGAAGCGTGTCCTGAAGAACTAAGTGCCTGAGAAGAAAGGCAGAAATATCTAGGAAGGATTTAAGATAAGATCAAATCTTATCTTGTCAGGAAGAAATCCTTCCTAAGACGGCTTAAAGTCTTGGAGTGTCAGACCAACCACTCCTAAAGACTTAATAGGCCATTTCTATTGGTTCTTGGAAATGACAATTACTGTTGTAATTGTCAGACACGCTTGCTCAACAACTTGTAATATTTTAATTACTTTTACTCAGTTTACTTGTGTATAAATAGATTGAGAAGGAGAGAAGTTGAGTGTGTTTTGTACAATTAAAGCTTAGTCTTTTGCAAAACAACTTCTCTCCTACAAAGAGTAACGCATCCCTGAGATAGCTCAGTGAGGTCGCATTGTTACCACTCAAGCAAAACTTGAGTTTAGATAGGAGAGACCACCATACCTTGTCTATTCAATCCCAAGTGTTTGTTCCGTAAAACACTTGGGTATAGATTCTTTGATTCATTTCTAATAAGAATTTAAACGTTGAAAATTACCTTGAGTTTTTTATATTCACGTTTTATAACTGTTAGAATTAATCATAACATTGTATTAGTCATAAACACAAATAGATTAACTTTCGAGTTAACTCTAAGCGTGTAAGGGACCAACAAGTGGTATCAGAGCCTCTGGTTTATAAAATCTTTTTAAACTAACCAAGAGTGCTCTAGGTTTTTAAAACCAAGATCCTACTATGGCTGATATCAATGTACCCTAGCTAATCGACAAAAAGGGTGGCAGCTACTCCGCTGTTGCACCCAGACTTGAAGCTGGGAAATTTGGCAAATGGAAGAAGCGTATGATTTGCTATCTTACCGGTATGGAACCCTACTACATCACCTGTATCAGGGATGGGGCATTTGTCCCTAAGATAGCAGCAGGGCTAAACAAGCCTGAGGCCCAATGGACCATTGATGAGAAGAGGGTGGTCAATTAAGACCAACGCCTGAAAAGCATCCTTATATCATGTCTTCCTGATGATATAATGGAATCAGTCATCAACTGTCTAACAACCAAGCAAACTTGGGATGACTTGGTAAACAGCTTTGAGGGTCCCTCAGATACCAAGGAAAATAGGGTCATGGACCTTAAACTTGAGTATAATACTTTCAGGGAAAAAGACTCTGAAAGTCTCTCACAGACCTACACCAGATACAAGACTTTGATAAATGAATTATCAAATGATGGTGTTGTACTGACTAAGCATGAGACTAATGTTGGCTTTGTCAACAGTCTCCCTGAGAAGTGGCTCAACTTCTCACAAGGCCTGAGGAATGCTAACCACATTCAGACCCTTGAGCTCCCTGAAATTTATGGGAAGTTTGTCTATGAGGACAACTTGATCTCAAGGAGATACCCTGACTCAAAAGCTCTTGAGTCCAAAAAGGCCTTAACCTCCACACCCATATCAACTGCTTTCTATTCTAATGGTGTTGTGCAGGATTCTCAAGAGGATTCTGAAGATGAAATTGATGAAAGGACTGGTGAGGAGTACCTGAACGACTTGAACTTGGAATTCCAAGAAAGGGCACTCCTTGCTAGTTCAAGACGTTTCATCAAAAGAAATCAGTCCAACTTTACAAAACCAAAAGCAAATGAGACAGTTCCTCAGGAACTAGCAAGTTTCAACCAAAAATGTTTCAGTCCACCCAACAATTTCAAAACAAGGGTCAAAAGGATTTTGAAACAAAGTATAGGAAAATCAAAGCTAAACTTGCACTTCTTGAAACTAACCCCATATTGCCTCAGGCTGCTCAAACATCTAAACCTATTCAGACAAAGAACAAGGTATTAGTAGCTGAAGCATATGATTGGGATGAAGAAGAGGTTTCCTCAGATGAGGAAATAAGAGTTAGTGCACTGATGGCACTTTCTGAAGAGGATCAGGTGGCTTGTGGGAAAAAGCCATGCTAGGAATGGAGAGTGGGTCAACATCACCATGAAGAAGGTAAATACTTTACTTTCTATGGATGATGATTCTGATTGGCAGTCTTACATGAATTATATTTGTGTTGATCTAAAGTTTGTTGAAGAACAAAGGCTTAACCTGTTTTCAAAATATAACAATATTGTGTCAGAATTGAATAAATGTAGAGATGAACTGCTTGTACTAAAGCAAGCTAAACTAGAAACAATAACTCTACAAATTCAAAACACGGAGATTTTGAAACAAAACCAAGCCCTTCAAACTGAACTTAACAAAGAAAAGGCTGTCATCCAAAGCTGGACCAAGAAGAACCCCAAGGTTTTTGACATTGTGGGATTAATCTCTCAGAAAACCATTGGAATTGACCCTCTTATGGTTGATCCAAATGTGTGTCACAATGAACTAAACTTTGTTCCAGCTGGCATATCTTTTGAGCAAGAAATGCTTCCCAAGTCTAATGACTGGATTATCAGGGACAACCCAGTCAGTAAGTTACCAAACTTTGAGACTGGAAAGATCTTGCTTCCTGAAAGTCAGGCCTTGAAAAATATGCTTGGACTTACTGAACAACTTAGTAAGCTTGAACTCACTGAACAACTCAGTAATACTGAGTCTGTGAATGAGTCTGAATCAGAATCATACCCACCACTTCCTCCACTGAATACCCTTCAGGGTGCTGCACCTAACTTAGGCCTCCCACCAATGGTCTTCTCACCACACTCTCCAAAGGAGAGATTAGGAAAGGGAACAACCATCCTGAAAAGACCAACCCTTGATGTCTCAGTAAATACTGATGACTCATCAACTTCAGTCCCTTCTAAAGTAGCAACCAAAAGTCCTGATCCAAGAATTGATCAGTTGACTGAAATGGTCAGGAAGCTAAGTGAGAAGATTGTATCTTCTGAAAAACCTTCTCAATTAAAGAAGGAACAAAAACTAGCTTCCTCAAAGACCAAACCCAAACCAACCAAACCCCTGAAAAAGTGTGAACTATGCAACTATACAAATCATCTCACTGATGATTGCTATAGAGTCCTTTATTGCATGATTTGCAAAAAGGAAGATCACAGGACCTCTGATCATAAAAAATGCTCAGACATGTCAAACTTTTCAGGACTTAAGGCTCAGTGCCTGAACTACCCTTCTGATTCTATGCAGAAACAGAAGCAAAAGGCCAAGCCTTTTCCACCTTGCCCATTATGTGGATTCAATGACCATCATCCTGAGAATTGTCAAATTGACAAACACTGTGAATCTAGTGGAAGTTCCACTCAGAAACCCTCAGGAAAAGAGAAGGTCATTCTGTCAAGAAGAGGAATGAATAAACAATCCTCTCAGACTACTGAGGCTACCCCTGCGACTAAATGCAAAACATGTGGTAGCTCAGTCCACTCAACCACTGACCATGAATCAATTAATACTTTTATAAAGACCTACAAAACTAAACCCTCCATGAAATGGAGTCCTAGAAAGAACTGACCCAGTTTACTATTTGTGCAGAGGCATGTCAGGGATCCTATTTGGCATCTAGACAGTGGATGTTCAAGGAGCATGACTGGTGTTAAGGAGTGTCTGCACAAATATGTGGAAGAACCAGGACCCAAAGTGATATTTGCTAATAATTCATCATGTCTCACTGAGGGTTATGGTTCAGTAAACTGCAATGGTATTGTCTTTACTAGGATAGCTTATGTAAATGGTCTTAAGTACAATCTGATCAGTGTCAGTCAACTATGTGATGCAAAATACATAGTTCAGTTTGATGATAAGCAAGGGACCATCTTCAATGCAAATAAGGAAATTGTCCTCATTGCACCATGAAGACAAGATGTTTATGTATTAGACATGTCCAGTCTAACTCAGGATGAAACTTGTCTCTTTGCTAAGGCCACTGATACACTCAACTGGCTTTGGCATAAGAGACTCACCCACCTGAACTTTAAAAACATAAACAATCTTGTAAAACAAAACAAGGTCCTTGGCTTACCATCACTTGTGTTTTCAAAGGATAAACCATGCTCAGCTTATGAAAAAGGTAAACATCACAGAGCATCCTTTAAAACCAAAACCAACTTTTCCATCCGGAACTGCCTACATCTTCTCCATATGGATCTATTTAGACCTATCAGTCCAAGGTCTATTAACCATGAGAAATATACTCTGGTCATAGTGGATGAATACTCTAGATACACTTGGGTATTCTTCCTAATCAAAAAGAGTCAGGCAGCTGAAACAATCATGTCCTTTGTCAGGAACATTGAAAATCAAAATGACATTAAGGTCAAACAGATTAGAACTGACAATGGGACTGAGTTCAAAAATTATAAACTTGAATGTTTCTGTGATGAGAAAGGTATGTCCTGAGAATGTATCAGTCATTGGCATGAAATGGGTATTCAAGAACAAAACTGATGAAAATGGCATAGTCATTAAAAACAAAGCCAGACTTGTAGCCAAAGGCTATAATCAACAAGAAGGCATTGACTATGAAGAAGAATTTACACCAGTAGCAACGATGGAAGCCATCAGGATCTTCCTTGCTTTTGCTACATACATGAACTTCAGAGTATACCAAATGGATGTTAAAAGTGCATTCTTAAATGGTTCACTGAAAGAAGAAGTTTATGTTCAACAACCTCCTGGATTTGAAAGCCATGAGTCTCCTGATCATGTCTGTAAACTTAACAAAGCCCTTTATGGACTGAAGCAAGCTCCCAGGGCATGGTATGAGACTCTCTCAGCCGTCTTAATCCAAAACAAATTTGTCAGAGGGAAGATAGACAACACATTGTTTATCTATAAGACAAATAATGATGTCATACTAGTACAAGTGTATGTTGATGACATCATCTTTGGCTCAACAAGTTTCAAACTTTGCAATTTACCTTGTCATTAATATTTAGTAATGAAAGTAGATATTAACTCCAAGTGTTCTATTATTAGAATGTGTTTAAAACACATTAGAACATTGGTCTCTTACCTTACAGTCAAGAGAAACCTTTAAATCATATTTCTTTATGTTGTTGCTTGCACACAATAAAGATTTCTCCCACTTGTGCATGGAACAACATCACGTATCAGATAAACAACACGTCAATAGTTTGCTTATTTGATCAATATGATTGTGTCATAGATATAAGTAGATATAGAATCACCTCGTCTAGTAAGGAAACGTACACGACTATCCTTAATACCACAAGTGTCTATAATTGGAAAGTATTTATCTCAAGAGATTCTAGAGATAATCTGGGTTACTACCTTGTAGCTCCCACTGAATTAAAGATCACTACATGAACTCATTATTCAGTAATTACAACACTATACTCCCACTGGATTTGACAACATTGTAAGTGTTGCATAACCAGTAAAAGCACATGGCGTGCTGTTTACTTTCCTACACCTTTGAGTAATTCCTTACGTAATACATACTAAGGTACTTAAAGAATGTATTCTACTTTGTCAATGATGGAATATCCATCAATGCAATTAACTTGAAAGAATTGGGTATGCAATTTCTTCCTTAATTAGGTCTACCATCCCCATCATGGTATGTAGCACCTTTAAATGGTTAAAGCACAACAACTAGATCAAACATTCTAGTTTGCTTTTTACCCATTATGCGGTAATTAGTCTAGCTTCTAATTTCAATAACTCCTAACCATGCAATTTCTTAAAAATTCGCCATGAGTTATGTGGAAGGATTGCGCAAACACTTGGGATGTGAACTTTGTAACGTGTTTGAGATATTTATGTATGAATGTGTTTAGTATGCGGAATCTACTACAACACACTTAAAAGAACACAAAGGTGATGAGTTATGTAAACGTGAGTAGTAATGAACAAGGAACACAACTTTTGTAACACCCCAACCCAGCAAGGGTAGAAGTATCATATTAATGGCTTCATATCAGATCAAACAAAACATACATTCAATAGTAATACAAAGATTCTCAACGGTTACAAATGAAATACTGAATACACAAGGATACAAGGGACACAAAAACTAATTACTAAGTCTGCAAAAGCAACTCCTTCTAATGGTCTCTACTTCAGAATAACTACCAAAGTCTTCTAAGTCCAAAAGTCTCTTCACTCATACCCAAAACCCGACGTCCTGCTTATTACCTGCCGCACACGAAAAGAAAACGTGCGGCTGAGCTTAAAAAGCTCAGTGAACAGATACATATACAAAGCAAAGAATAACGAAACAGAAATATAATGAAGCACTGGAAATATCATAAGGCATAATGGAAGCAAAAGAATAGTAAGGAAGAATATAGGATAGTCATCTACCACGAGCCCACACTCAAAGTCATAATCTCAAAGTCATAAGCTCAAAGTCATAAGCTCAAAGTCACAATCTCGCAATCAGAGGGGATACCTCTTAGATAACCAGATAATATGAGGGGTGTCCTCATGTATCAAAATAGTGGAGTGATCAGCTCCCAGGGGTGTGAAAGGCGTGTATTGCACACAGCACCAGTCACCTCAAAGTCATACTCAAAGTCATAGTTAAATCCACTAAACAAAACATGCCTAGGATTGCAATCCATACGCCCCCAAACTCAAAGTCAATCTCAAAGTCAAGTAGCCGGCAGATAATATAAAAGGGACGGTGTGAGAAATCACTCCCCCACACAGGAGTCATGCCAGTGGTGCATCACAGACATGGCCAGGTTACCTTCCTGGCTAGGAAAGTACAAAAATGGCTCGGGTATCAAACTAAGAGTCATGTCTCAAAATCATAGCTCAAGGTCATATATCAAAAGGTGCATCTCAAAGTCATATCAAGAGTATTATCAAAGGTTCATTCAAAGGGGACATAGCAATGGCTTGGGGAATCTTAACTGAATCATAACTCAAAATCAATGCATAGTATATAAGAACCCTTACTGAAAAAGGGCAGAGTATATGTACCTTATCCGATAGCAAAACAAACCAAAGGCAGATCACAAAACACCGGATTACTCCCGCTTCAGTGAATCTACATGAATTATAATTGTACTTATAAGTTTCATAGCTTTTTGATTTCATAGTTTCTTAATCATAAGGTTTCATTTTAGTTTCTCTCCATCTTAGGTAACTTTACACATTCAGTAACTTTAGTTATTATCATTCCTGTTTATCAACTTATTAACGATGACCATGTTAGTAGTTTAAGGTTCATAAGGCCTTTTACATAAGTTCAAGGTTAAATATGACACGTTTCCATAAGTTAGGGTTTTTTTTTAATTACAACATCCCAAAGTTAAGGGTCTTGAATGAAAATATTGCAAACTACTAATTTAAGTACATCATTTATTCAGAATCACATCTCCCGTCTTTTAAGTTTCATAGTTTACACATTACACCCTTGATTTACCAAAATCACAAAATAAACCTTATAATTATACAAGTTACACTTCAACTTTTATTATGTTCATCATTACACAACTAACCCTCATATTTACTAAATTACAGATTATACTCTCAAATATAAGTGTGGCATGAATCAAACCCTCAAGTTTCATAAAATTACACATTTAGTCAATTTAGTTTTTAAAATAACACGAAACACCTTTCAAAACCCTTTTTATACTTTTCATCAGGTTCTAACAGTTTTAAGCTTGAAATTGTTAGGTTTTCTATAAATAGAAAATTATATAAGAACTCAGAAATAAATTCCCCAAAAATTCCCAGAGATACTTTAATGTCTTAGGTATTTTATCTAATTTTTCCAGATTTTATTAAGTAATATAGCTATGGATTAAAATTCACTTAAACCAACTCGTCCAGATTTCTGATTAATTTTGCTATACGAAAAGTTATTATTTAGAAACCTTTTAAAAAAAATTCACAAAAATCTACAAAAATTCCAGGAAGTAATAGACATCTTGGAGATTACCCAGTTCAAAGGAAACCTCCTAATTCGACAAGGTTTGGAAACTAAAATTCAAAAACCCGGACTAATTTTCCAGACTCACAAATCCGATCAGACACATAATTTTCTAAAAATCAAAAAGTAACCTTCCAGGCCTCTAAAAATTACAAACTAAGTTTTCCCAGGTAGAAATTTCATTGAAATTAGTTTTAGACTCTTAAAACACCAAAATACACGTTCACATCATTTAGTTACAGCCGGTTAAAGTCGAACAAAATTCCAGATCAGTAGCAGTCATTCACAGAATCATGTATAACTTAGGGTTTTATCATGTTACCTCTTTAATTCTTAACACATAATGATTATAGGTTAATCCAACCATATTTAGGTCAATTATCCCAGGTCTTAACATAATCAAACCGAATAATTTCATCACCTATACTCCTGGTCCGATTCATACATAAAGATTTTAGGGTTTTTAGTTTGTGATTTTATGTAGCAGATTTTTCTTATAATCTCTTGATCATAAATCGACTAGAACACAATAATTTCGAATAAGGATTGAAAAAAAAAGTGAGTGATACGAATACCCTTGAAGACAAGACGAGTAATCACGAACAACACAAGATGGAAACACCACAAATCCTTCCTTCCTTCTCCTTCTAGTCGTACAGCAGTAGCACAAGAAAAGAAAACAATTGCTCGATTTAGGGCTTGCAACAAGACACGAATGGATCAATGGGAAACAAGAACTAAATTACCTTGATTCGTATGAGCACGGATTAAAGCCTTTTGGTGGCTGTTCTTGATCGGCAGTAGCAAAGAAAAAAAAAAGGAGAGGCCGGTCTTGGTAGTTAGGGTTTTTAGAGCTTAAAAAAAAAAGGGAACTTCGGTGTATATAAAAAAAAAGAACCGGACTTATTGAAGGTGGATTGGGCCATGGGTTCGTTTGGTATCTTCAAGTGTTTAGGCCCAAAGGTTTTGGTGCTAGTATGACAAAAGAATTTCGGCCCAAGGAAACACAAAAGAAAAACGTGTGAAAGTTTTATTATTTTTGGACTATAGAACTTCTTAATCGTGCCATACTCCATGTCATACGGTCCTTGTATCATTTCATATTTAATTTAGGTTATATGTTCGTATCATGTAGTCTGGAGTCATAACATGTTATATAACTCAAGTTTTAATTTATAGCGTATTTTATAAGTTCTTAAAAGTTCAAATTCAGAGGGTATTTTTGTCATTTCGGATTATGTTAAATTTTGGGGTTTTACAACTCTTCCCCTCTTAAAAGGAAATTTTCGTCCTCGAAAATTGAAATTGCAAAGTTAAACGAAGTCGTAGCAAGATGCAAACGATCAACAAAACATTCTCACGCTCGAGCAGGTTCTTCCAAACCAAGTATTTCCTCATGACTCAATCTTGCCGATCAAATAATTTCAGTTTTCTCAAAAAGACATAACGCTCAGGATTCACATCAAAAGAATGATATACTAAACGTAATGGATGATAAACGTATCTCATCAGAAGGGGTTCAGAGAAGATGTAGGATCGACGGATTTTCGTCTGTGGAATAGTAATAGTCAAATCAGATGAAAACGTATCGAATTGTAGCGAACATGGGAGTAGTATATGGGTTCAAACTCTTCGGATTCTCAATTAGTCTCGACTTCAGTATAACCTTTCATAGGTGTTCTCATAAACAAACAGGTTTTGCTCCTCAAAATCCAAAGCCTCAATCACTCATAGCAGGTCATAATGAAACATAATCAACGGATGCGAAACGTACATATAGCAAAATGTAGGAGTACTTTTTAATAGTAACAGATCGAATCAATACTGACAGAAAACAGACGGTAGAGAGTTCTACACAGAACCTAAGATTCTTATCGGGAGTACAAAGGTCAACAACCGCGTGTCGAGTATCCAAACGCATCCAGTCGTATAACGATGAAAGCAGATTAAACGCATAGGTAGAATGAACCTAAAGTCTCACTAATCACAGATAATCCAACAGAGATCAACTTCTAAACTTCTTAGGTATCTCCCAAGATATCCTATGCCCACAACAAGTGCACGCTATATGATGTAAGTATTATCACGTTGGCCAGACGTCATAATACTGGCATCATATAAGTATGCCCTCATGATGGTCATACTTTATCTCAAGTCATAATCAAAACCACCTATCTTAATCCACCTAGTACTTCTACAGTCTCAGAGGTCAACAAAAACAATTGCCACAGTCAAGAGAGAAAACAAAACTATTCGCAAGAGTATCAAAATCCCAGATTGCCTAGCAGAAGTGAGGTACGCCGTCACCCGTATCATATCTTCCACAACTCACCAAAATCTATCAAACAAAGCTATCACCGAACATACGAAAACTAAACACGAACTGAAATGCTTCTAGGAAACTTAAATCATCAAGGATCTTATTAATCTTCAAGGACTTCGGCCTTCATAAAATCTAATCTTCCAAACATGAAGGGTCTGTTTCCCGATTCCGCTCATTCAACACCTCCAATCTCTTCAAGTCCTGTTAGTCTGTCTTCGTCTGTCCCTCAATCGGGAAATGAAACCAAGGTCGGAAACTTGTGTCTGGGTCGTCGAGCCTCCTGCAGTTCTTCTTGGAATGTGATGGAGCAACGTGGATTTCTGGCACGGTCTTTAAATCTCTCCATCATCCAGTCTGCTTCCGCTCTCAATTCATCTCAGTACAACTAAGATGAATAGGAAAGTGGGACTGCATGTCTTCATCAGCTCTAGGTTCGCCATCTTGACTAGAATTTCTTCTTCTGCATCGCCAACACTTCTACCTTGTAAGGAATGTCTCCACTCTTCAGGGTAGTCTCCATTGTCGTCAACTCCAGGTCAGGCAAGGAACACCGTTATCTCAAACAACATCAATCTCTCAGAATACACAAATGATCCTCAAATCTCTAACAAGGTGCAAAATGATTTTCATGTTCTTCCTCGTCTCCGAATGTACCATTAAGTCATACAATGACCATATGCCCAGTACTCATGAGAAATTATCATCTATCAAATTCACCAAGATCGTCAGAGCTTTAGCTAATACTATTAGCGTCATTAACCGTCATGGCAGTCGTTTACGAATACGGAAGGCGATTTCAAGAATAGTATCAATTCATCAGAAAGGAAACTTCGCGCTCTGAATTTAAACAAAACACATAATCGTTCCAGGGTGGAGGAATATTGGCTCCTATAGCAATACGGTTCAGCTTCCATACATATCTCCAGTCATCATTCATCTTTATCGCGAACAAAACTAAAACATGCCCAGAAGATACACTTAAGTAAACTCACTCCCTGGTCTTCGGTTGCTGCTCTTCCCGGTTGCTCCAGTCAATTAGTATGATCCGAAAGACACCTTCGTTTAGTGACTAGAATCTCTCGGAATCATGTCAAATCTTACTTCATACTCCGGTGGAAAAACTTGACGGTCCAACAGGGATTATGTTCAAGAAGTTCAGGGTGCCAAATAACGTTCAATACAAGGTTCATGTTCAGAAAACTCAAGGTGCCAAAAGGCTTCTACGATGAGGTTCATTTATTGGTGTACGAAATGGTTTCTTAAGAAAACTTTATAACCGCAAACGTAACACACGAGTCTCCAGAGTAATAGTGATAGCAGAGGGTTTATCAATCGGTAATCATGGTAGGGAGTTCAAAATTGTTGCAAACGTTAAAGGTGAGACATAGAAGGGAAATTGTCCATATTTGAATGCTCAATCAGCCGATTCCTTGTCAGAATAAAATTGAAGTTAACTATCCCAAGATAGACGGATCACAAGTCAAATCTTTATCATTTAAAAGTGAGAGGGAAAACATTCTTATCCTCGTGGTTACACACCACAAGGCTTCTTATAAGGACAGAGATGGGTGAAACGAAATCAAATAGTGTCGGAAGATTTTTAGATACTTATCAAAAGCAAGAGACAAATAACCAAAACATATCCAATACGTCATCGCCATGAAGGTTCTCAGAATGCCCGAATAGGCATCAAAGTGATTAACAAAATGATCAGAGTGCAACGTGGGCCTTTATCAAAATGATTAATGAAAGAAATCTGAAGATAAGGATCCAAACAGTGTCGGGAATTATTATGAAATTTCTCAATGCCTTCCAAATTTCATCAGGTTCAAATCTTAGGTGGTGCAAAACATAAGCTTTCGCTTTCCAAAAGTGATATCGACAGGATCTAACCAAAAGCAAGGCACGAATCAGAGTGATGCGGAAGCAAAGATACTTAAACGAATGCCTTATAGTCTACCCATCCCTCACTGGTCAAAACTTAGGTTCCTATGGGGAAATCTTAAAGCAAAATTTTCAAAGGTTATCTTACGAGCGCCTACAGGGGAAAACTTGGTGGTCCTAACTTACACAGGTCAAGGGTAATGTATTACGAATCGCAGCCTGTCTCTCTGATACCATAATTGTAACACCCCAACCCAGCAAGGGTAGAAGTATCACATTAATGGCTTCATATCAGATCAAACAAAACATACATTCAATAGTAATACAAAGATTCTCAACGGTTACAAATGAAATACTGAATACACAAGGATACAAGGGACACAAAAACTAATTACTAAGTCTGCAAAAGCAACTCCTTCTAATGGTCTCTACTTCAGAATAACTACCAAAGTCTTCTAAGTCCAAAAGTCTCTTCACTCATACCCAAAACCCGACGTCCTGCTTATTACCTGCCGCACACGAAAAGAAAACGTGCGGCTGAGCTTAAAAAGCTCAGTGAACAGATACATATACAAAGCAAAGAATAACGAAACAGAAATATAATGAAGCACTGGAAATATCATAAGGCATAATGGAAGCAAAAGAATAGTAAGGAAGAATATAGGATAGTCATCTACCACGAGCCCACACTCAAAGTCATAATCTCAAAGTCATAAGCTCAAAGTCATAAGCTCAAAGTCACAATCTCGCAATCAGAGGGGATACCTCTTAGATAACCAGATAATATGAGGGGTGTCCTCATGTATCAAAATAGTGGAGTGATCAGCTCCCAGGGGTGTGAAAGGCGTGTATTGCACACAGCACCAGTCACCTCAAAGTCATACTCAAAGTCATAGTTAAATCCACTAAACAAAACATGCCTAGGATTGCAATCCATACGCCCCCAAACTCAAAGTCAATCTCAAAGTCAAGTAGCCGGCAGATAATATAAAAGGGACGGTGTGAGAAATCACTCCCCCACACAGGAGTCATGCCAGTGGTGCATCACAGACATGGCCAGGTTACCTTCCTGGCTAGGAAAGTACAAAAATGGCTCGGGTATCAAACTAAGAGTCATGTCTCAAAATCATAGCTCAAGGTCATATATCAAAAGGTGCATCTCAAAGTCATATCAAGAGTATTATCAAAGGTTCATTCAAAGGGGACATAGCAATGGCTTGGGGAATCTTAACTGAATCATAACTCAAAATCAATGCATAGTATATAAGAACCCTTACTGAAAAAGGGCAGAGTATATGTACCTTATCCGATAGCAAAACAAACCAAAGGCAGATCACAAAACACCGGATTACTCCCGCTTCAGTGAATCTACATGAATTATAATTGTACTTATAAGTTTCATAGCTTTTTGATTTCATAGTTTCTTAATCATAAGGTTTCATTTTAGTTTCTCTCCATCTTAGGTAACTTTACACATTCAGTAACTTTAGTTATTATCATTCCTGTTTATCAACTTATTAACGATGACCATGTTAGTAGGTTAAGGTTCATAAGGCCTTTTACATAAGTTCAAGGTTAAATATGACACGTTTCCATAAGTTAGGGTTTTTTTTAATTGCAACATCCCAAAGTTAAGGGTCTTGAATGAAAATATTGCAAACTACTAATTTAAGTACATCATTTATTCAGAATCACATCTCCCGTCTTTTAAGTTTCATAGTTTACACATTACACCCTTGATTTACCAAAATCACAAAATAAACCTTATAATTATACAAGTTACACTTCAACTTTTATTATGTTCATCATTACACAACTAACCCTCATATTTACTAAATTACAGATTATACTCTCAAATATAAGTGTGGCACGAATCAAACCCTCAAGTTTCATAAAATTACACATTTAGTCCCTTTAGTTTTTAAAATAACACGAAACACCTTTCAAAACCCTTTTTATACTTTTCATCAGGTTCTAACAGTTTTAAGCTTGAAATTGTTAGGTTTTCTATAAATAGAAAATTATATAAGAACTCAGAAATAAATTCCCCAAAAATTCCCAGAGATACTTTAATGTCTTAAGTATTTTATCTAATTTTTCCAGATTTTATTAAGTAATATAGCTATGGATTAAAATTCACTTAAACCAACTCGTCCAGATTTCTGATTAATTTTGCTATACGAAAAGTTATTATTTAGAAACCTTTTAAGAAAAATTCAAAAAAATCTACAAAAATTCCAGGAAGTAATAGACATCCTGGAGATTACCCAGTTCAAAGGAAACCTCCTAATTCGACAAGGTTTGGAAACTAAAATTCAAAAACCCGGACTAATTTTCCAGACTCACAAATCCGATCAGACACATAATTTTCTAAAAATCAAAAAGTAACCTTCCAGGCCTCTAAAAATTACAAACTAAATTTTCCCAGGTATAAATTTCATTGAACTTAGTTTTAGACTCTTAAAACACCAAAATACACGTTCACATCATTTAGTTACAGCCGGTTAAAGTCGAACAAAATTCCAGATCAGTAGCAGTCATTCACAGAATCATGTATAACTTAGGGTTTTATCATGTTACCTCTTTAATTCTTAACACATAATGATTATAGGTTAATCCAACCATATTTAGGTCAATTATCCCAGGTCTTAACATAATCAAACCGAATAATTTCATCACCTATACTCCTGGTCCGATTCATACATAAAGATTTTAGGGTTTTTAGTTTGTGATTTTATGTAGCAGATTTTTCTTATAATCTCTTGATCATAAATCGACTAGAACACAATAATTTCGAATAAGGATTGAAAAAAAAAGTGAGTGATACGAATACCCTTGAAGACAAGACGAGTAATCACGAACAACACAAGATGGAAACACCACAAATCCTTCCTTCCTTCTCCTTCTAGTCGTACAGCAGTAGCACAAGAAAAGAAAACAATTGCTCGATTTAGGGCTTGCAACAAGACACGAATGGATCAATGGGAAACAAGAACTAAATTACCTTGATTCGTATGAGCACGGATTAAAGCCTTTTGGTGGCTGTTCTTGATCGGCAGTAGCAAAGAAAAAAAAAAGGAGAGGCCGGTCTTGGTAGTTAGGGTTTTTAGAGCTAAAAAAAAAAAGGGAACTTCGGTGTATATAAAAAAAAAGAACCGGACTTATTGAAGGTGGATTGGGCCATGGGTTCGTTTGGTATCTTCAAGTGTTTAGGCCCAAAGGTTTTGGTGCTAGTATGACAAAAGAATTTCGGCCCAAGGAAACACAAAAGAAAAACGTGTGCAAGTTTTATTATTTTTGGACTATAGAACTTCTTAATCGTGCCATACTCCATGTCATACGGTCCTTGTATCATTTCATATTTAATTTAGGTTATATGTTCGTATCATGTAGTCTGGAGTCATAACATGTTATATAACTCAAGTTTTAATTTATAGCGTATTTTATAAGTTCTTAAAAGTTCAAATTCAGAGGGTATTTTTGTCATTTCGGATTATGTTAAATTTTGGGGTTTTACAACTTTAGTTAACACAAAACGATTCAATATTATTGATGAAATAATACGGATGATCTAACTATCACCAGGATTACAAAGTAATCTTGAATTTTAGATTGTAAAAGGATTTGTGAAATGAGTAACTAAGTTACTAGAGAGGTTGTTCAGTTTTTGGTTATTAGTTGAAGAGATGCATGTACGAAGGTGGTGACTAAGGGAACCTTTTATAGAATAAGGTACCCTTATTACAAGTTGTCAAGTTGTTTAATATAATATGATACTTTGACTATTCTAGCCTACAATTAAATACAACTACCAATGTAACAACTCTGTATATTCTTCTGCATACCACAGAAGACTAAACTACTTCTACATAACGTGTTACAATGTACAAAGACTAATAATTCAACAAATATCTACATACAAATATCTATCAACTTGACATAAATCTTGGCAGGACCTTTGTCAACTAGCAGTACCTTCTTACCCAGAAGGTACTGTTAGTACATCTTCATATTCTTCAAAATCAACTAGCAGGCTCTTTGGCATATCTGGCAGGCTCTTTGACTTGAACATTTTATTCCCAACAATCCTCCTCTAAACTTGTTATTTCCTTTAAAATACACAAGTTTCTGATGAATAAAATACATACCTTGAGGATTTGAGGGAACTCTTCCAAAAACCTTTACTCTCTGTTCTTCCTTTTTCTTTCACATTGCTCAAATATGCTCCTCAGCAAACTTTGAACAATTTCTGAATTCTCTTCATCTTTGTCACATCTTAATCTCTTGGAGATCATAGTTGTAAGAACTTCATAACTAAGTGGATACTCTTTCTCAGCCAACATGAAGAGTTCAATCCCACTTTGTGTGTAAAGATGATGAATACTGCTAAGGCTTAGAAATTCCCATGTTGTTGAAGGATCATGATAGGGAAACTTCCAATGAACATCTTTTGGACTAGGATCATACATCCTATTGAATTCTACCCATAGTTCCTGTTCCTTAACATCAGTACTAGAATTTGTGTCTAGCCTAATTTGAACTAGATTCCACAATTCTTCTAAGTCTGCTCTGTCACATGCTCTTACTAGATTTTCAAAATTCTTAAAGATAGCAGTCTGACCCCCAACCCTTGTTATTTTCCATGACTTTCCTAATCTATCATGGTGAATATCCCAATCAATAATAGGGCGTCTAGACCTAATTGGATCAACATGTATGATAGTTAGCAAAGTAATTAACATCTTACTTACTTGCTTTGAATCCAATTTTGCTTCTTCTTTCTTCTGAGCATCTTTCTTTTTCATTGAGGGCTTTGCATCAGATGGGATCTTGTAGTAAAGACTCTTGTAGGCTTGTAGATACAGGAAGTAGATTTCATCAGCAGATTTCTTCTTCAGTTGATAATCAGTCCAATTTGCTTGACCTTTTAGAAATTTCTTCATAAAAGACACCTGATCTTTCTGAGATTTGCCCACCTTAAAACCTCTTTTCTGACTTTCCTTCATCTTTTCAAAAATATCAGTTAGAGCTGCTTCCTTATATTTTTTGTTGATAAAAGATTCAAGCTCTGCTGTTTTCTCATCAGAATTAAGATTCTTGTCATTCACTATTATTGCTGCTTGACCTTTCACAATTGGATCATTGGCAATAATCCATTGCATCTGTGCATCAAAGGTTTCTTGAGCAATTTGAGTTTCAAGAAGAGTCTGAGCAGCATCTTTTTGCTCTTTCATCTCTGTTAGCAGTCTTGAAGCTTCAAATGCTTTCTGCAGTTCTTCTTCATGAATCCTTTTGGCCTCTTCTTCATCTCTAGCCATCTGAACTTGCTCTGATCTCTTCAACTTCTTGGGCTTTGGCTCATCTTCAACCATAATGCTCTTGCCCTTATCCTTTGGAGTTGGTTCTTGAGATGGAGCAGTAGATTGCTCATCAGCAATAAATAACCTCCCTTGAACAAACAAATCTCCTTGAGGCTCTAAGTCCCTCTTTCTTTTGTACACATGATCAGCAGTACCTTTGTAGTCCATTGCCAATAGCCTCTCAATCCTAGCAGGCTCTCTTGAACTAGCAGGCTCTTGCTCTGCACCAGCAGGCTCTTCATCATAAACCTGAGTTCCTTCATGGAATTCAAATTGAGCCTCCTCTTCATCTTCAGAACTATCCATCCTCCCCTTTTTGGAAGAGTGACCTAACCTTTCAGCATCTGATCTTGAAGAACTAGATAAAACAACCTTTGAAGATCTTTTACCCTTTAGCTTCTTCACTTCATTCTCCAATTTCTTTACCCTCTTGACTAACTTGATGTTGATCTCAGAAAATTTGGTGTTCTGACTTTTAAGAGCATCTTCTAAGAGCTTCACATTCTCTTTTATTTCTTGCACTGTTTGAGGAGATTGGGGTGGTGTTGCAGATGGTACTGGAGATGGGATTGGTGATGTTTGATGTGTTGGTGAGATGCAACCAGTTGAAGAACTTGATGATGGTGATTCAGATGATGGTGTTGGTTCTTCAGGATGTTGTGGTAACATTTCATCAAATAGTGGTATTTCTTCCCCTCTGAAACCAATTCTCATGTTTGAAAATACTTTGTGAGAAAGTTTTGGTGTTTCATAAAGTGAGTTTGGGGGAAGCAACAAATGTTTTGATTTTGCAATGATGCATGAAATAAATCTTGGATACATCAAAAACTTTGTTTCACTATCCACATTTTTAATCAATCCTTCAAAAATATGTTTGGAAAAATTGTATTTTCTGTTTGTAGCCAAGCAGATGAGAGCAGAAGCCATGTTTCCACTAAATTGCTCCCAAGAGGTTTTCTTCTGGCTCAAACAATGAAGGATTGTATGGATCAAAAATCTCCATTGTGGAGTAAAATGCTTTTTCAGAAAAGTGAGTTTGGTAGACTCAGCATGATACCCCATTCTTTCCAAATGTTCAAAAATTTCAGTATCTGGCAATTGACTAATACCATCAGAATCATCCAAATGAAGATGTCTTCTTATGGATGACTCAGTAAGAGTCAAATGTTTGCCATCCACTTTGGCCTTAATCCTTTGTTCCCCATTTTCAGAAGTTTTAATTTTAGCTGATTGCCAAAATTGTAAAATTTGAGATTCATAAATAGTGGGGTTGACTAGTAAAGCAAACCTGATGTAGGAAGCATTTAAAAAATCCACTACTTGATGAAAAGAGGCATTATCCTCAGACTTTTCTAAAAATGCTAATTGATTGTGACGTTTAACAAAGGTTAGAACTTCCATGATGAAAGATAATGAAAATTTTGATTATGATGGTGGGATTTGTTGGTGGTACTGGTAGAAGATGAAAGGTGTAAGTTAATTGTGATAAGGACTGATGAAAGATGATATGAGAGAATTACTTTTAACCGACAATAAGAAAGATTATAATAAGTAAATGAAAAGGCGGTTAAAAAGATCTTTTATATGTGAAATATAATATAATATAATCATCAGTAATTTACATAACTACCCCAATGGCTAATTTTAACTACCAGGCCCAACGGCTAAAAACTTTTTTTGACATGCTCAACGGTTATCTAGCAGTACCATTTTACTCTAGCAGTACCAATTTTTGAACTACCAGTACCTTTGAAAGTTTTGCAAAAATTCCTTATAGTTTTTAGCAAACTATCAGCTATCAACGGATTTGAGTTGTCTTTACCAAAAGCCGTTTGCTTATGGACTAGTTAACTATTTACTGTTAAGTATGGTTAGTTAAATACCATATAGTTTTTGGTAAACTATCAACCATCAACGGATTTTATTTGTCTTTACCAAAAGCCGTTTGCTTAAGGACTAGCCAGCTCTTAAGTTTGTAAAAACTTGGTGAACTGAATACCAAAAGCCATAATGGCCTAAAGATGGTGCAATTTCCTTGGATGGAGGAAATTAAAAAGGCAATGATGCTGTGTATCTTGGATGATTGGTTCAACAAGTGAAATCATCTATTAGCATGCCTTTGAGTTGAAACTTTCCTTAGTTTGATCTAGATAGAACTTTCTCCTTTAGGAATGCTTCATCCCTTCTGAATATGTGATCTATTCCTATCTTTTTCAACCTTTGCATCATCTTGTATGCTCTTGTCTTTTTCTTTCATAAATTGGTTTTTACTTCCATTCTGGGCTATTATTTCCTCCCCTGAGATGTAAATAACTTTTATTTCCCCTTTTTGTTTGGAAGATCTCTTGTTTTGTTATCAACCTGAAATGTGTTAGTTGCAAACCAAAAGAACAAAGTGCAAAGCACTTGATCTATAGCATTGTAAACATTTAAGCATCAATATGAACAAAACATAGCAAATTTTATACTAGCAGGACCAATTATGAACTGACAGTACCTTTTGACTAACTAGCAGTACCATGTTTAAAAGCCAATACCAGTTATTTTTATGTACAAAAACACATGTTTTTCAAAGATTAATCATTCCAATACCTCCTACAAGGTATTTGAATCTACCTAAATCAAAAGCTTTGGTGAGAAGGTCTGCATAATTCTTTTCAGAATCAATTTTAACAACTTGTATTAACCTTTTCTCATTGCAATCCCTTATGAAATGGTGTCTGATTTCAATGTGTTTTGTTTTTGAATGTTGAACTGGATTTTTAATGATACATATAGTATTGCTATTGTCAATATAAATAATGGTGTTAAGAAAATTGTACCCATAGTCAAGCATTTGATTTTGGATCCAAAGAACTTGCCCATAACAACTTGCACCAGCAACATATCCTGCTTCAGTTATAGAGTTGGCCACCATTGTTTGTTTCTTGCATTGCCAAGAAATGAGTCTGCAACCAAGAAATTGACATCCACCAGTTGTGGATTTTCTGTCTAGAGTTGCACCAGCATAGTCACTATCAGAATAAGCCACCAATTCAAAAGATGATTCCCTTGGATACCAAAGACCCAACCTAGGTTGACCCTTGAGATATCTAAAGATTCTTTTGACTGCTGTGAGATGAGAGACTTTGGGATGTACTTGAAACCTTGCACATACACATACTGAGAACATGATATCTGGTCTTGATGATGTAAGATACATCAAAGACCCAATCATTGATCTATAATTGTGCAAATCCACATCTTCTCCCTCAGCATCCTTGAGTAGCCCTTTTTCTGCATCCATTGGTGTACTTGCAACCTTAGAATCAGCAAACTAAAATTTCCTTAGGATCTCTGCTACATACTTATCTTGGCTGATAAATATGCCTTCTTTGGATTGTTTCACTTGGAGACCCAAAAAGAAAGTAAGTTCCCCCATGGAACTCATTTCAAACTTACTATGCATAAGTTTTTCAAATTCTACACACAAGTCTTTGTTTGTAGATCCAAAGATAATGTCATCAACATAAATCTGCACTAGCAAGATGTCTTTCTTTGTTCTTTTGATGAACAAAGTTGGATCAATCTTGCCTCTTTGGAATCCATTTTCTAGTAGATAGAAAGCCAATGTTTCATACCATGCCCTAGGAGCTTGGTGTAGACCATAAAGAGCCTTGGTAACCCTATACACTTTATCTGGATACTCTGCATCAATGAAGCCTGGAGGTTGAGAAACATACACTTCTTCTCCAATTTCACCATATAAAAATGCACTCTTAACATCCATTTGATAGACAATGAAGCCTATGAAAGAAGCATAGGCCAAGAATAGCCTAATTGCTTCAAGTCTTGCAACTGGAGCAAAAACTTCTTCATAATCTACCCCTTCTTCCTGAGTATATCCTTGGGCCACCAATCTTGCTTTGTTTCTGATCACTATTCCCCTTTCATCTTTCTTGTTTCTGAACACCCATTTGGTTCCAATTGCCCTGTGACCTTTGGGCAAATCAACCAATATCCAAACCTTCTGAAGCTTGAATTGGAGAAGCTCTTCTTGCATTGCTTCAACCCAACTTGCATCATCTAAAGCTTTGTTTATGTTTTTGGGTTCAGCCTGAGATAGAAAACATGAAAACAGGCATATGTTGGCAACTTCATGATTCTTTTCTTCATAAATAGAGGAGATAAATCCTTCTTGGTCTGAAGTCAAGACTTGAGATAAACCAACTTGAGATCTTGTTCTAACACCAGAATCAATGCTACCAATCACATCATCAGTTGAGTGATCTTTGAGAATTCTTGTGTTATGTGTTGTAGGAACTTCATAGGTAAATGGAAGATTGCCAATCCCCACTTCTTCTGGTAAAGAATCATCTATTTGAACATTTAATGGCTCAGCAGTACCAATTTGTGAACTGGCAGTACCATTTGGTGAACTAGCAGTACCATTGTCATTTGCACTACTTTCTTGATTCTCTTGACCTTGAGTTCCATGATCATCTTCAGTACCTTCATTTGTTGTGTTTGAAGGTTCTTCTTGACTTGAAGATAGATCCAAACCTTTCCAAATTGGCATCCAGATGTAATCTTGATCTTTAGGAGTTTCAACATTGTCTTCAAAACCTGCATTATCATTAGTATTTGTACCTGTAACAGGCACATAATTCATAGATTCTGAAAGCCTATCAATATCAAACATCCAATCTGGCCCAATTCCTTTCACATTTGATAGTTTCTCTTGAAACTCTATGTGAAGATTCTCTTCCACTAGCCTAGTGCAACTATTATACACTCTATAGGCCTTACTTTGCAAAGAATACCCTATCAAATAGCCTTCATCAGCTTTTCCTTCAAACTTGCCTAAATGATCTTTGGTATTGAGAATAGTGACATGACATCCAAAAGGTCTCATAAAACTTAAAGATGGTGTTCTACCAAAGAAAAGTTCATAAGGTGTCTTTCTATGAGGTTTTATTACAAGAACCCTGTTTTGCACATAACAAGCAGTACCAACTGCTTCAGCCCAAAATGAAATAGGCAACTTAGAGTCTACTAACATAGTTCTAGCAGCCTCTATAAGTGTTCTATTCTTCCTTTCTGCTACTCCATTTTGCTGTGGGGTTCTAGCTACACTAAATTCTCTTTTTATTCCTTTTTCCTTGCAAAAGTCATCCATAACCCTATTCTTGAACTCTGTTCCATTGTCACATCTGATGACTTTGACATTCTTATCAGATAGATTTTCTACCTCAATTATATAAGATTTAAGAATCTCACTTGTTTCATGCTTAGATCTTAAAAAGAAAACCCAAGAAAATCTGCTATAATCATCAGTAACAACAAGACAGTATTTCTTTCCATTCAAGCTACTCACATTAGTAGGACCAAAAAGATCCATATGAAGCATGTATAAAGCCTGAGAAATTGAGTTATGGGTCTTGGGCTTACAAGAAGCTCTATGTTGTTTGCCTTTTAGACAATCAACACAGGTTTGGTCATTTTGAAAAATCTTTTTGGGTAAACCTCTAACCAAATCATATTTAGCAATTGTATTGATTGTATTAAAGTTTACATGACCAAGCCTTCTATGCCAAAGCATAGATTCATCCAATGAGGCTTTTGCTACCAAACAAGTTAAACTCTCCTTAGGATCAATGTTTTTTAAATCAACACTGTACATATTGTTCCTTTTTGGGATTTTAAGAAGGATCTGACTCTCATCAGGCATTTTAAAATCAGAAGAAAGAACCATACATTCATTGTCAGTAAATAGAACATTGTTCTTTTTGTCACACATTTGTGAGACACTAAGGAGATTAAACTGAAGTTCTTTCACAAAATACACATTTTCAAAATCTAATTTACTGGTTTTGATAGTACCTTTACCAGTAATCTTGCCTTTTATTCCTCCCCCAAAGGTAACATATCCTCCATCAAATGTTTTGAAGTCTGTGAGGAAAGACATGTTGCCTGTCATGTGCCTTGAACATCCACTATCTACATATCCTTGATCACCAATATCAGTTGAATGTTCCTGCACATGAATAAACATATTAGTTTCCTTGGGGTACCCAAGCCATGACAGACTTGGGTTTGCCTCTTGCATCAATGAAATCAAACCTTTTGAGGATTGTTGATGCACCTTTTGATTGGATTGGTTTCCAGATCCAACATGCTGAGGACTTAACAACATTTTCCCTTTTAATCCATTTTGTGGTCTTTGGTCTATCAGTACCAATTTTGGCAGTACCATTTGGTCTAGTAGGACCTTTTGGTTTTGGTCTCCAAATTTGTGTTTTGACCACAGATTTCTTTTGAATAGGACTATTCACAACTTTTGGTACATATTTGAAAGTGTTTCTTGCACCCTTATCAGTTGGTTTTGGAATAACAGGCTTATTTTGTCTAACAGTATGTTTAACTTTTGGGGTGTTAGACTTAACAAAACTTTTTCTGGGGTGAGTAACATTTGTTTTAGACTTTGATTTACTCCCAGAAACCCAGTTGTTACAATAAGCATGAAGATGATTAAAGCTACCACAGTAATAACAAGCCTTATTGTACATAACAAAATTATCACCTAGTTGTTGTGACTTAAGATTGTTCTAATTTCTTTGGCTACCTCTAAGTTTGTTATTACATTTTTCACAACTTTCAACTTTTTTCAAAATAGCTTTAGCCTTAGCCTTAATCTCTACTCTTTTAGGACTGATTGGTCCTACTTTGTTTCCTTTGATAGAAACAGTCTCTTCTTCATCATCATCAGATACCCAATCTTCAATGATTAGAACATCTGATTTGTTATTAGTGAGCACCTTTTTGTTAGAGAGTGAGGCATTCTTAGCACTCTCAGAAGGTTCACTTTTCTCTACAGGTTTAGCCAATGGTTTGTTAATGAATTCATGTAAACCTGATTTTGCAAGGTCAATACCTTGGGGACAAGGAATTCCTCTATAAGGAGGTGGACATGTTTTGTATCCAATTCCTGATTTGATTCTCTTATTCATCTGATTTTCAACTATGCTTCTAGTACAATCAGAAGCAGTTTCCAAAGTGGTAACTGTTAGTTGAATATTATCCCTAGCCAAAGTCACTTTAGCACACTCAGTTCTTAACATTTTTATTTCTGCATCTTTTAAAAATATTTCTCTATTAAGAACAGCTTTAGCATCAGTAAAGGTGAGTTCATTTTCTCTAAAGTGAATTACTTGTTTTTCAAGTTTGGCCATACCACACTTAAGATCGACTAAGTTTTGATGTGATTTTCTTTGTTCTAATGTCAGATCATCATAAAATTTTCTTAAAGTTTCTAATTCTTTAAAAACTTCACAATTATTAGAACATTTGGTAGTTTGTACCTCAGGAGTGGAGAATGCCATTAAAGCCATTTCATCTGAAGTTGACTATTCTTCACCCATAAAACTCCAGTCAAAACCCATCCCATCAATAGCAACCATTGCTTTGGGCTCAATGATTTCCATAGCCTTACTCTTGCTCTCAAAGCTTCCTTTCTTCTCAAAGCTTCCTTTATTCCTGTTCTCAAACCCTCTACCCTTGTCATCCTGCTTCTTAGGTCTTCTACACTCTCTTGAGTAGTGACCCTTCATGTGGCAGTTGTAACACTCCACTTTGGACTTATCATACCCAGCAGGCTCATTACCATCTATGATAATCTTCTTTCCAGTCCTCATCAACAATTTCTTAGCCCTAATGCTCAGAAGTGAAAGTTGCCACTTTATGTCCATTTCTTCAAGATCATCAGGATTGATCTCTTGAAGATCTTCAAAAGTTAATATGGACCCATTGTGTTGAGATGTTAGAAAGGCACACCCAATTGTTTCATCTAAAATGGTTTTGGTACTGCTAGAAGTACTGGCAGTACCAAAGTTTGTGTTGGCAGTACCTTCTTCTCTGCCATCTTTTTCTTCATCTACAACTCTTGAGGTGCTTGGAGATGATACAAAAGCCATACTTCCTGAGATTGAACCAGTAGTCTTCTTTACTTCATGCTCTACTATTTCGAAGTTGTTGTAGAGATCATTAAGACTCATCTGATCAATATCTGGCTTGTTTTTCCAGACAATGACATGCATGGACCATTCAGAGGGTAAACTCCTAAGAAATTTGGAGTTTAAGTCCTCTTGAGTTATCATCACTTCATGGACGGCTAACTGACTTGAAAGCTTCTGAAGTCTATTGAACATGCTGTCCAAGGACTCATTTGTTGTGGCTGCAAAGTTTTCAAACTGATGTTTGAGGAGAGTTTTCTGTGTTTTCTTGGTGGCATCATTTCCACCAAATCTAGCCACAATAGCTTCAAAAAGGGTTTTAGCATCTTTATATTTGTTAAAGATCAAAAGCTGATCATTTGGAATAGTCATCAGTAGCATACTCCTGGCTTTTAGATCATTTCGCTTCTGAATTCTTTCTTCTGCACTCGTTGGGTTTACTTGTACTTGTGTTACAAGTGCATCGTTTACTGTGGTGGTGGTGATTGAGGGTTTGAATGAGTTGCCTTCTTCAATGATCTCCCAAAGTGCATAGTCTTGCACTTGGAAATATTGTTCTACCCTCAGTCGCCACATATCAAACTCATTTTGTTTGAGTAATGGAAGTTTAGCAGCAACATTTGTTTGAATATGTTCAACATCCATTGTTCTTTTAATTTGTAAATATCAGCCTAGCTCTGATACCACTTGTGGAAGGATTGCGCAAACACTTGGGATGTGAATCTTAGTAACGTGTTTGAGATATTTATGTATGAATGTGTTTAGTATGCGGAATCTACTACAACACACTTAAAAGAACACAAAGGTGATGAGTTATGTAAACGTGAGTAGTAATGAACAAGGAACACAACTTTAGTTAACACAAAACGATTCAATATTATTGATGAAATAATACGGATGATCTAACTATCACCAGGATTACAAAGTAATCTTGAATTTTAGATTGTAAAAAGATTTGTGAAATGAGTAACTAAGTTACTAGAGAGGTTGTTCAGTTTTTGGTTATTAGTTGAAGAGATGCATGCACGAAGGTGGTGACTAAGGGAACCTTTTATAGAATAAGGTACCCTTATTACAAGTTGTCAAGTGGTTTAATATAATATGATACTTTGACTATTCTAGCCTACAATTAAATACAACTACCAATGTAACAACTCTGTATATTCTTCTGCATACCACAGAAGACTAAACTACTTCTACATAACGTGTTACAATGTACAAAGACTAATAATTCAACAAATATCTACATACAAATATCTATCAACTTGACATAAATCTTGGCAGGACCTTTGTCAACTAGCAGTACCTTCTTACCCAGAAGGTACTGTTAGTACATCTTCATATTCTTCAAAATCAACTAGCAGGCTCTTTGGCATATCTGGCAGGCACTTTGACTTGAACATTTTATTCCCAACAAGTTATTTCTTAGAATTTAGACAATTCTAATTTTCATATTATACCTTTCTGTTGGTCCATGTAATTTGAGTAAAACAAGAACAGTTCATTGATAGTGAAAAGAATTGTTACAAGATTACTCAAAACCTATTAGATTACATGATAACATCTTCAACTTCTTAAAGGGGATAATTCCGGTAAATATCCCCTTTGGGTGACAAATAAACTCTCACTGATCCAAGCTATGCTTGATGATTCAGTGAGAGGATGATCCTATCAACTAATACACTATGTGTATTATTTTGTTTGTTTAGGAATCCATATTATCTCTATTACAAAGCACACTATATATACAGGTAAATAAACAAAGTCAAATGTGGTAGGTATGAGTAGACATCCACTTGTTGTGAGTTGTCATCCACTTGGTGTGAGTTGTCACCCACCAAGTGGTCCCTCTTCATCTTCCTCTTTTGTACTTTGTCTGACTTCTATCTTTTCTTGTAGAGATAGCATCTTCAGGGTCACTGAGACATTTGTCAATTCTCAGTGATACTGGTGTTGTTTGTAGCTCGTATACTTTACTCACTGACACCGTATCAGTAAGTAAAGTGTTTCTTCAACAACGGGCTTTTTACAACACTCACTGATTTCTTTATCAGTGAGTAACCCACTATTTTATCAGTGAGTTAGGCTATTTTATGTTCAAATCTTGTCAGGGTACTTGGGTCAAATTCTTAGACCCAACAATCTCCCCCTATTTGAATATACAAATAGCCTGAGTTCAAACCTGCTTGTTCAGGGACTTGGGTTTAGTTCCTGATGGTTCAAGGGTTCAGGGACTTGGGTTTAGTTCCTGAGGTTCAGGTTCAAGGGTTCAGGGACTTGGGTTTAGTTCCTGAGGTTTAAGGGTTCAGGAGACTTGGGTTTAGTTCCTGAGGTTCAGTGAGTCGAATGACCGGTTCAGTGACTGGGTTCAGGGTTCATGGGTCCTGAGGGTTCACTTTGATTGGTTCATTGTTTATCTCACTGAGAGGGTTCAGGTTCAGTGACCTGATGGTTCAGCGACTGAGGGTTCAGTCACCAAAGGGTATTCAGTTGATCACCAATCTTCAGTCACTACCTGAAGCATAAATACCAACTCCCTGATATCACTACCTGAAGCATAAATACCAACTCCCTGATCAGGCTCAGCCCGAAACAACACCAAAAAACAGCCCCCTGATTTTCATCCTTTCCCTGATTCACATTCACCCTTATCAGTAGTCTGAAAAATACTAACCTCTGGTTTGTGTTTAGGTTGTGATGTGATGGGTTGTGTAGTTTAAATGGTTGTGATTGAGGTTGTGGAGGTTATAGAGTGTTAAAATGCTTAATCCTCTCCCCCTCAAAAACTACAACTTTAGCCGTAGTTTTTGAAGTTAAGCATTTCAGTGACAGATTCGGGTAGTGAGTTTGGTTTTGGTATTGGTAGTTGTGGTTTCCAGGTTGTTTGATTTAGGGGCTTGGGTATTTCATTCTCAACCTGACCATAACTCATATTGTTCCCTGATAATCCCACCCGCCCCAATATTCACATAATCACATCATTCCCTGAATCAATCCCCATTAGGCTCATCCACTTCAGTCACTAAAGGGTATTCAGGGACTTGGGTTTGAGTTAAGTGACCTGGGTTTTAGTCACTTGGGGTTCAGACCCTGAGAGTTCAGGTTCCTGGGGTCAGGGTCCTGAGGGTTCAGGGACCAGGTTTGAGGTTCAGGGACCTGATGTACTGATTCACCCCAGAATTCTCAAACTCTATAACACCCTGAGGCTTATTCCAGTTCCCTGATGAGAACCTTTTTTTTTCTACCACCTCCTCTGATCTTAGACACACTCCCTGAACAACTCATTCTTATCACTGACTCGTTATCCAACCTATCACACCATTCTCAGTGACACACAGAGTCACAAACATTCTCAGTCACACACTTTCCTGATATGATCTAGTGAAACCTGATATTCACAACGTCGACTTATTCAGGCTACACCTGAAAATCACTAACACTCCTTGATAATCCTATCACCCCATTCCATCCTTATCACTCCATGAGTCACAAGCTCACATAGCTCTAGCACCCACACTGACAAACAGTGTCATCAGTAACTCACTGATAACATTTTATCAGTCATTCTTTATCAACATTTTTCCAACCCGAAAATCAACATCACTACCAATTGGCTTCACTGAGCCGACTGACTTCACATTGATAACCCATAATATTGTCAATTCCATCTAATCCTAAACCCATTTCTCATTTTATATCTCAATCGTTTCTTACTGAAACAAGACCCATCAAAAACATAATCAACCTAATTCTTTTTTTTATGTCGCTGCCCTTTTTTTTTCATCCGCAAGAACTTGACATGGTAGTTTAGATCGAGAATGTGGATCGGATCTGTATTTTTGAGTTATGTGTTTGAGTAATTGTGATTTTGATCGGTTTTGATTGAGAGTGAGAGTGTGGATCTGACTTTTTGTGAGAGATGATGGTTTCTAAATCCATTTTTTTTATTTGTTCGGATCTAGTTTTTTGTATGTGTCTGCTTTTGAGGTGAGTTTCTTATGAGTGATTTTTGTTATCCACGATCTATATTTTGTTATAGATCGGATTTGTTTGAGAGGATAAGGTTTTTGTGTGTTAGATAGAATGGTAGATCTGGGTTTTGTTTGGTTAATCTTATTTGTGTGTCGGATAAGATTTTTTGTGTGGTGTGGGTTGCGTTGGGTTTTGTGTGGGGATAAGATTTGTGTGGTGGGTGGGGGTTTTGTGGGGTTCAGGGAGGGGAATGGTGTTTGTCAGTCACCAATAAATGTGTTTCTCCCCCTCAAAAATTGCTATGTCAGTAGCAGTTTTTGAAGATTCACATTTATTATTTTTTGAAGAATGTTATCAGCAATCATGCATGGATCTGGCTCATAAGAATGAACCTTAGGCTCTGGTACCACTTGTTGGTCCATGTAATTTGAGTAAAACAAGAACAGTTCATTGATAGTGAAAAGAATTGTTACAAGATTACTCAAAACCTATTAGATTACATGATAACATCTTCAACTTCTTAAAGGGGATAATTCCGGTAAATATCCCCTTTGGGTGACAAATAAACTCTCACTGATCCAAGCTATGCTTGTGATTCAGTGAGAGGATGTTCCAATCAACTAATACATTCTGTGTATTATTTTGTTTGTTTTGGAATCCATACTATCTCTATTACAAAGCACACTATATATACAGGTAAATAAACAAAGTCAAATGTGGTAGGTATGAGTAGACATCCACTTGGTGTGAGTTGTCATCCACCAAGTGGTCCCTCTTCATCTTCCTCTTTTGTACTTTGTCTGACTTCTATCTTTTCTTGTAGGAGTTCGTGCCCATATATATCAGTCTGCTTGTAGAGATAGCATCTTCAGGGTCACTGAGACATTTGTCAATTCTCAGTGATACTGGTGTTGTTTGTAGCTCGTATACTTTACTCACTGACACCGTATCAGTAAGTAAAGTGTTTCTTCAACAACGGGCTTTTTACAACACTCACTGATTTCTTTATCAGTGAGTAACCCACTATTTTATCAGTGAGTTAGGTTATTTTATGTTCAAATCTTGTCAGGGTACTTGGGTCAAATTCTTAGACCCAACACTTTCTCATTCATGAAAAAGAATAGGATTAAGTCTTACTCTTCACACGAAAAGTAGACTCGGTTTATTCTTTTCAGTAAAAATTGACTCTATCCAAAAACCCCTACGGGTGTAGATCAATTTACTACTAAAAGAATGTCCCACGTTTACGGTTTTAACGTTGCATTAATACATTAAAAGAATTTTCAAATTCAATTTTAGTATTTTCGATAATAACTTTTCAAGAAAATTAAACACCCACGGTAAATAAAATTTAACCATTTAATTTTCATTGAAAATTAGGATCCAAATTGACGTCGTTTCATTACATCAGCTTTGGCTGCTAGCAATGAAAGTACTCAATAAGGTACGGGTCTATCCCAATTGCCAATATCCAATTGCAATTCCTAGAATCATGGGACTTACATATTATGCCAACCTCGGTTGCAAATGTAAGCATGTTTCATCCCCAAATCTTTATGCCTTGACGCCGTTCCATTACATCAGCTTTGGCTGCTAGTAATGAAAGTGCTCAATTAAGTTAACCAACTTAGAAAACTGTAAATTGACGTCGTTTCATCACATCAGCTTTGGCTGCTAGCAATGAAAGTACTCAATTTACCCTTAGACAACCACCCTTTGAACATCACATTCAGCTTTGGCTGCTAGTGATGTAGGATGAAACCTTAGGTGTTTCCTTTACAGTTGGATGGCATATTACTTAAATTTTAAGGGTATAATTTTGATGTGTGTAATCAAAATATGTACAAAGATGTCATGCATTCATCTTTGTATCATATGTTTTCTACAAAAACCATTTACCAATTCGCAGCTTAAAATCAACAAAATTTTAATTGATGGCGTTGAGAAACTTACAACATTGCCTTAAGATGCTTCGTACTTTATCATGGTGTACTTGGTAAGTCTAATATTGACGCACAGGCGAGCGGAGGGGCAAACGTCCGCCGAAGCTAATTAAAAACGCGCCCCTTTCGGATGACAATTTAATGTCAAGCCTCCTTATACCCACTTTATAGTTTGTCAATATTAGGTCCGCCGCTTCGACCACTTTTGTACAGTCGCATCAATCAATTAAAAACTTTAAGATTTAAAGCTTAAAACATTTATGTAGTAAATTATTAAATTGCTAGTCTCGCCTGGGAGCAAATTACCATGCGAAGCGAACCACTATCGGCACATAAGACTTGGCAATAAATAATTTTACCACAAAGGTTTCATAGTTATTAGGTTCATTTATTTTTATTCAAAAAATTACCCTCTTTGATGTTTCCAATCCATCATAATTAAAACCCAAAGATCAAGTAATTAAAAAAAAATAAACAAACACTTAATAACACATATATGATCATTAACAATATCATATAGCCACATGCAAACCTTTTGATAAATCCTATTAATAATTTCTATGTGAATTTTTTAATGTATGTAATTAATAAAACTCCCATTGGTTTTCGAGCTCATTGTGCCCAATGGACCACAGACGCCAAATAACTTGGCCGCGTAAGTTTTAATTAATTAGATACCACATTGCACATAACCAATTAATTAATATATTTAATTAGGGTCTTCCCTAATTTTAGATTTATCTTAAAAAAACATGTAGCAATTAGACATCAATCATCATGACAAAACATGCATGTTTTTGTCATGAATCCCCATATTGCACTTATAATCATGTAAACACATATTATCAAGCCAATCATGTACGCATACTAAATTAATGACATCACTAAGGTACTCATTAATTTTCACATAAAATTGCATGCAATCCTATTCACATAGGTTCAATTTTATGTGTTTAGTAATTAATTACAATGTTTAAACGGGCTCTTAATGCCACTGTTGGAATATGTGAATCATAAAACTATAAACACATAAACATAATCAACATAACATCAAAGCATACGCAGCGGAAAAACAAGATCTACAAAACATGTAATTAATTAACTAAATTAAAAGTGATGCGTACCTTTTTGATTCCTAGCAAGAACAAGGAATCGTGCACTCCAAGAACAAGGTATAAACCCTAATTAAGGTTTAATGGGGATCGACTACTATGTAGTCGAATAGGGTAAGTAACAATAAGCTAAAGGAAGCTTGTACTCCGTTCTTGTACACACGTATTACTAGCATTTCAATGTGAAAAGCTAGGTTCTAATTCCACAAACAAACCAAACACTTTAGTGTATATATTGGATCGAAATTCCCTAGGGTAAGGGATATTAGGATCGGCCAAACACAAGAGAAAAGAGGAAGAAGAAGTTAGGTTTGCTAGGGAATTATGACTAGAGAACTAGGAATACAAGGGATTGTATTTATAGGCTCTCTTGACTTGTTCCCAAAGAAAACAAACCGAAACCCTAACCCATAAGGGAGGGCCGACCATCTAGAGCCCATAGGGGTTCTAGATCCTTCTTTCCATCTTTGCAAATCTAGTCCTTTAACTTAGTATTTAACGACCGTTAACCAAACTCCGTTAAATACTAACGACTGTTAAGTATTGTTTGTGAAATGAATAAATAAATATATAAAACTATATTTAATTATTCAAACTATTGAGACTCATACATAATGTGTGCAATCCCGAAGTCTCGTGTTCGAAACTGGACATACGAATATTAATTTATATATACAAACTCTAACATTTACCTTGTTTAATATTGTGTTGTGATAAGTTCAAACCCCATAAAATATTTGGTAAAAAAAAATCAGAAATCATGATTAAAATTTTAATAAAATTATTTTTGACCTTTTCCATTCGTCACCTAACTTATGGCTAGCTCATTCACATTCTTTTCCAAGTAAAAATTGTCCATCAAAATACACAATGACGAAGCTTATTAAAAAAATGACCGCCATATGTATTTTTTTCATTGTATCTTACGTATGAGCACACTACTGCTGTAGTAATAAACTTGATCAAGCTCCATCATTGAACGTACATAGAAGTAACTACATTGGATCGTTGCTTACGGGTGTCGTCGCAACTATTGGATGATATGTTGCATATATTGGTCTAGGCATATTTCTAGCCTATTTTGTCTAAAGAACATCATATTTAATAAGATACATAAGTTCCTAAAAGCAAAGTGATTAATTGGTTAAGAATTTAAGATGTCTTTAGTCTTTACTTCATTTAGCATATTCAAAATGATGTTTGTTTGTGATACAAAAGATCATCGTATTATATTCACACATGTGTACTTGTATTCATATATCGAGTACGTTTACTTTTCCAACTTTTTTAAGGTTACATTTGTTTGACTATTTAGATCCAATTTTTCTATATATGTAGTGATTAAGTTAACTTATCTACACAAATTTTGTCTGATGAGTGTCACTTTCAAATGAAACATCGTAGAACTTGTTATGTGTCCCTGAGTTCTCATTAGTCAAGGTTTAATTAAATAACATAATCTCCCCTAGACCTTGATTGTTCGAGTAAGATCGTGGGAGTAAAATAATTACCGACATTTCAAGAGAAGTATTAAAAAAAGTTGTATGTAACTTTTCCTCTAGAAAATAGTTATACATGATGATTATTTTCACATATTTTGATTATTCATACATTTAAATATGTTGCACCATTACATTGACTCGATGTACCTTGACGAACTTTTAATTCAAAAAGTTAAATGTGTTTGACTTGTTTTCCTCTAGTTCTCTAGAATTAACGCTTTACTAATTAGCCACATAACTTTATGGGGTTAGGTGAAAGCTGAAAACACGCAATATATTTATTCAAAACACACGATGTATGCAAGAAACTTTCAAAATTGTCATTGTACGCAATTTACTTTCAAATTTGGTGCAATGTACGTAATATGACCTGGAACCAGCAGGTTACCAGGTTTCAAACTTTGAAAATTGACAGGAATGGTCCATGTGGCTTGCGTTGACTTTCACCGGTCATCCCTTGACTTTTTTATCACTTAGAAAAGTTACAGTAATGGTCCTTATGGTCCCTATGGCTTCCTTTTTCGTCCGTTTTTTTACGTTTTCTTCCATTTTTTAAATTTTTCATCCGTTTTTATACGTTTTCGTTCGTTTTTATACATCATCATCCGTTTTTTAACGTTTTCGTCCATTTTTTTACGTTTTTGTCCGTTTTTATACGTTTTCGTTCGTATTTATACATTTCATCCGTTTTTATACGTTTTCGTTCGTTTTTATATGTTTTCGTTCGTTTTTAAACATCATCATCCGTTTTTTTAACGTTTTCGTCCGTTTTTTTTACGTTTTTGTCCGTTTTTATACGTTTTCCTTCGTATTTATACATTTTCATCCGTTTTTATACGTTTTCGTCCGTTTTTATCCGTTTTCGTCCGTTTTTTATGTTTTCGTCCGTAATAACACCTTTTCGTCCGTTTTTGAATGTTTCGTCCGTTTTTATACCTTTTCGTCCATTTTTTTAATTTTTCGTTCGTTTTTATACGTTTTCGTTTGTTTTTATACATCATCATCCTTTTTTTAACGTTTTCGTCCGTTTTTTTAAGTTTTCGTTCGTTTTTATACATCTTCATCCGTTTTTTATCGTTTTCGTCCGTTTTTATACGTTTTCGTTCATTTTTTATACATTTTCATCCGTTTTTATCCGTTTTCGTCCGTTTTTATACATTTTCGTCCGTTTTTTTATGTTTTCGTCCGTTTTTATACGTTTTCGTCCGTTTTTTTATGTTTTCGTTCGTTTTTATACATCTTCATCTGTTTTTTAACGTTTTCGTCCTTTTTTTTACGTTTTCGTTCATTTTTATATATTTTCATCCGTTTTTATACGTTTTCGTCCGTTTTTTTTGTTTTCGTTCGTTTTTATACGTTTTCGTTCGTTTTTATACATTTTTATCCGTTTTCGTCCGTAATTACACATTTTCGTCTGTTTTTGAACGTTTTCGTCCATTTTTATACGTTTTCGTCCGTGTTTTTAACGTTTTCGTCCATTTTTATACATTTTCGTTTGTTTTTATACATTTTTATCCGTTTTCGTCGGTAATTACACGTTTTCGTCCGTAATTTTATGTTTTTGAACGTTTTCGTCCATTTTTTATGTTTTCGTCCATAATTATATGTTTTTTACGTTTTCGTCCACTTTTATACGTTTTTGAACAAAAATGTATAAAACGAACGAAAACGTATAAAAACGGATGAAAATGTTCAAAAACGGATGAAGATGTATAAAAACGAACAAAAATATATAAAAACGGAAGAAATCGTAAAAAATGGACGAAAACGTAAAAATACGGACAAAAACGTTCAAAAACGGACGGAAATGTATAAAAACGTTTAAAAATGGACAAAAACATAAAAAAATGGGCGAAAACGTAAAAAAAGAACGAAAACGTTCAGAAACGGACGAAAACGTTTAAAAATGGACGAAAACGTTAAAAACACGGACGAAAACGTATAAAAACGGACGAAAACGTCCAAAAACGGACGAAAACGTGTAATTACGGACGAAAACGGATAAAAATGTATAAAAACGAACGAAAACGTATAAAAATGAACAAAAACATAAAAAATGGACGAAAACGTTCAAAAACATATAATTACGGACGAAAACGTAAAAAAAGGGACGAAAACATGTAATTACCGACGAAAACGGATAAAAATGTATAAAAACGAACGAAAACGTATAAAACGGACGAAAACGTTAAAAACACGGACGAAAACGTATAAAAATGGACGAAAACTTTCAAAAACGGAAGAAAAGGTGTAATTACGGACGAAAACGGATAAAAATGTATAAAAACGAACGAAAACGGATAAAAACGGATGAAAATGTATAAAATGAACGAAAAAGTATAAAAACGGACGAAAACGTAAAAAAATGGACGAAAACGCTAAAAAACGGATGATGATGTATAAAAACGAACGAAAACGTATAAAAACGGACGAAAAAGTAAACAAAATGGAAGAAAACGTAAAAAAACGGACGAAAACGGAAGCCACAGGGACCATTACTGTAACTTTTCTAAGTGATAAAAAAGTCAAGGGATGACCCGTGAAAGTCAACGCAAGCCACAGGGACCATTCCTGTCAATTTTCAAAGTTTGAAACCTGGTAACCTGCTGGTTCCAGGTCATATTACGTACATTGCACCAAATTTGAAAGTAAATTGCGTACAATGACAATTTTGAAAGTTCCTTGCGTACATCGTGTGTTTTGAATAAATATATTGCGTGTTTTCAGCTTTCACCCACATAACTTTATTTGATTAATGTTGTCACATCCAAATAAAACAACAAAAGAACTTGTTTTGTACATTTATAGAATCTAATTTTGTTCACATTACACCAACTTTGATTAAATGACACATTTACTCCTAAATCTTGAATATTCTAGTGACATAATTTTACTTTCATCTTGTTAAAAAGTCGCCTTTATAGAATTAACGCTTTACTAATTAGCCTCTCAACTCACTCATTTGCGGCATAGGCTATGGTCAAAAGCGAGTTGAGAAGGATGAGTCGAATACCCTTAATTCAAGTTTAGAAATCATTTGGTTTAACTCCAGTCGAACCCCAATGGGGTGAAATCTTACTCATTTCGACTAAAACCCACAATGGGTGTCAAATACGATCCTCCACACAAACACCAATAGAGTGTCTTGGGTGTCTCGTTCTCGGCCAAACTCAAGGAGATTTTGGGTTAGTCCTACTTGTCCTAATGAGTTTTGGTCAATCATGGCAAGGATAGGGAACCCTTGGCGTCAAACCAACAAGCCTCGTGAAATGTTTAAGATCAATGGAATGAGGAGTCGAGTAGTACTCGACCTCAACGTGAACTGAATCTTGACATTACAAGTCTATTTGATGTTGAGGTATAAGTTCGAAACTGCCAGTAGACACACAAAGTCCACATGGACTCGTGTTTGCATTCGTATAACACCAGGAAAATCCAACCCACCACAGTTGGAAGCCCAACCCAAAAGTGGCACCTCAAAACCCAATCCATGTAGGGTGCTTGAATGGTGACCATCCTGAGCCCACCAGGGCCAATGTGGCATTTGGTGGTAAACCCTTAGTCCGACCTAATGCTAAAACCCCCCTCCTTTGACTCAGTTGGGCTGCAGCCCAACAAGAGTAATGGTGTGTGTGTATATATATATATATATATATATATATATATATATATATATATATATATATATATATATATATATATATATATATATATATATATATATATATATATATATATATATATATTAACCGTGTGTCAAATTACTAAAAGCCGAGCACACAAATTTTTGTATTATAACCATCGCATGAAACCTGTATCGTGAACTAATCTCGACCTAAAACCTGTCATGTAATATCGTCATCTACTCATGTATATTTTGTAAAAACATTAACAATCAATACAAAAGATGGGAACAAAGAAATATATATATATATATATATATATATATATATATATATATATATATATATATATATATATATATATATATATATATATATATATATATATATATATATATATATATATATATATAGATGGGATATTTTGAGAAGGGGTCTTAAAATGAGAAGGGTGGGAAGGATTGTGGGAGTGACATGTGTCACTTTGCCACATCATCATTCCGCCAAATATTTTACTGCATCGTGATGCAGTAAAAATTTTGGCGGGAAAATTTTTTTTTTCCCGCCAAATTTTTTTTTTTCCCTCCAAAATTATTACTGCATCGTGATGCAGTAACCGTGATGCAGTAAAAAATTATACTGCATCGTGATGCAGTAACCGTAATGAAGTAAAAAAATATACTGCATCGTGATGCAGTAACCGTAATGCAGTAAAAATTTATACTGCATCGTGATGCAGTAAAAATTTTGGCGGGAAAAAAAAAATTTTGCCCAAAAAAAATTTTTTTTTTTGGCGGGAAAAAAAAATTCCCGCCAAAATTTTTACTGCATCACGATGCAGTAACCGTGATGCGGCATGATGATGTGGCATGGGGATGACACATGTCACTCCCACAATCCTTCCTACCCTTCTCATTTTAAGCCCCTTCTCATTGTATCCCTACCCTATATATATATATATATATATATATATATATATATATATATATATATATATATATATATATATATATATATATATATATATATATATATATATATATATATATATATATATATATATAGGGAGACTTTCTTGCGAGAACCATCTTATCTGCGAGAACTGACAGAACCACAAAAAACATAAATGCACGCCATTTAAAATAAAATAAAAATACATGCAAATCATCAATAATCGTAAGTATCCACCTATGTTCTTCAATATCATCATGAACTCATCCTATTTTTTCACAAAAACCTTACACACGGCCGCAATATTGTCATTGCACGCCTTATAAGAACATACATGCACACCTTCAAAGAAAAATTTTGTATTTCCAATTTCTTATTAAATTCTTTAAAACAACCATGTTTTTTTTTTAAAACATATATGTTGTTTTTAGAACATATGTGCAAAAATACAATTATTGAAGGCGTGCATGTATGTTTTTGGTGGTTCTGTCAGTTCTCGCAGATAAGATGGTTCTCGCAAGAAAGTCTCACTATATATATATATATATATATATATATATATATATATATATATATATATATATATATATATATATATATATATATACATGTCGTCAATATTTGAAACTATTATACAAATGATCATCCAAGTCTAACGATTATAAAATGAAGCGCATATATAGAGATACATGTTTTATCACTTATAAACGTTGTTTTGAAATTAAACCAATAAACATCTACGTCATTAACAAAAGTTAGAAATGTAATTTTTGCAAAACCTCGCTTGAACCTTTATAGCAAAAATTTTAAGAATCAAATGTTTTTCTAAACATAAAATTGTGAAACCAATTTACAAACACGAGTCATAACCAGTCTTCATTAATTATATGAACTTGATTGATTTTATTTAAACGAGGTAAACAAAACTTTTATTATACAAACATTATACAACATTTTCTCGAGTCATTAAATAATTGAATACTAAACGTCACTTATACGTAATTTCATTTCAAAACCTATATAACCAATTATATATTTTTACAATTAAACTACACATCCTTAATATTCCATATCCCGATAAAATATATTCTTGCTCTCAATTCATCCATTCCATCATTTTTCAAATTCCGTCGATCAAAATCCTATAAGACTCCCATTTCCTCATTGTCGTACATTTTAGCATTTCGTAGAGCAATACCTACAATTACTTAGGAATCTATTCATAACCTCACTCTCTGCCACACAAGCGACAACAACATAAACACTTTAAAAACATTTGAGTTAAATTCTGTAGAAACTTAATTTAGAACTTGAAACTAAAACATGACTTATTAATCTAGGTTGCGTGTTGGTGCCGTACATTCCCTAAATTCACAGCATTCACTGTTCAGACTATTAAGGTGAGTTTAAACAATTTGCAGCAAACCTCGAAGTGCCCACAAGTACCGTTGTAAAACACATATGCTCATATAAAGTCTAACAACATCATTCCATACCGGCTGAAAATTGTCCTAATCGTCAATGTACCGGTTTTTGCAAGAATAAGTCGACGCCTTCATAAAAATGAAAAGAACCCACACCCAAGGTTAACGTTGGAAGTCCATGACGCATAAAGTCTTGAAACATACACACTTGCAAATTAGCAGCTAGATATATGTATAGATACATGTACCCAAAAGCTTGCCTAATAATGTGGTAAGCATTACTTTTTACCAATGTTATTCTTGCGTTTTTTGTATTAATAAATCTAATGTGAACTAAAACTGAATCAATTTCAATTCATTTGTTGGTTATATAGTTGTTGATTATCCAAAGAAAATCGCATCCCCGCAGCAACAGCAACGCGCGGGCAAACCTAATTATTTTGTCTAAAGAACATCATATTTAATAAGATACATAAGTTCCTAAATAGATACGGAGTACATGAAAGCAAAGTGATTAATTGGTTAAGAATTTAAGATGTCTTTAGTCTTTACTTCATTTAGCATATTCAAAATGATGTTTGTTTGTGATACAAAAGATCATCGTATTATATTCACACATGTGTACTTGTATTCATATATCGAGTACGTTTACTTTTCCAACTTTTTTAAGGTTACATTTGTTTGACTATTTAGATCCAATTTTTCTATATATGTAGTGATTAAGTTAACTTATCTACACAAATTTTGTCTGATGAGTGTTGTCACTTTCAAATGAAACATCGTAGAACTTGTTATGTGTCCCTGAGTTCTCATTAATCAAGGTTTAATTAAATAACATAATCTCCCCTAGACCTTGATTGTTCGAGTAAGATCGTGGGAGTAAAATAATTACCGACATTTCAAGAGAAGTATTAAAAAAAGTTGATTATTCATACATTTAAATATGTTGCACCATTACATTGACTCGACGTGCCTTGACGAACTTAATTCAAAAAGTTACATGTATTTGACTTGTTTTCCTCTAGTTCTCTAGAATTAACGCTTTACTAATTAGCCACATAACTTTATTTGATTAATGTTGTCACATCCAAATAAAACAACAAAAGAACTTGTTTTGTACATTTATAGAACATTTATAGAATCTAATTTTGTTCACATTACACCAACTCTGATTAAATGACACATTTACTCCTAAATCTTGAATATTCTAGTGACATAATTTCACTTTCATCTTGTTAAAAAGTCGCCTTTATTTGCTATATGTCATGTGAAGTAAGCTTACAAAATTGGAAACATTCAACGCGAAATATGTAATGTTCATTTGACACGTCCTGAAAGGGTACAATGGTTTTAAGCAAGTCTAAAATATTATCTTGGTTTACTATGTCATAAAACTTTTAGGCAAGTCTAAAATATTATATTGGTTTACTATGTCATAAAACTTTTATGTAAGACTTATTTGGATAAATTCGTAATCGTACTCTTCTTTTTAAACCGAATAAAAGATCCCGGGTTATACTATACAAGCCACCCATGTGATCACCAACGGGCTCATCATGACCTCTTTTCAAAGTTGACACTCATATTTTCTAATGTATTAGCCAACGACCAAAACCCATTATAATATTTTTTTAGGCCCACTGCAAATGCTCTGACTTGGTACAATGTACATGTGCCAAGTTAGATTTAAAAAATTACTATATATATAATTAGACGTTTAATACGTCGCCATTTCAAATGCGTCATTCGGTGGGAGCCCAGCCCATCTCTTTGCCAGCCCAACAGGCCTTTTCCTTTTTTTTTTTTTTTTTTTCTTTTTTTTTTAACACACCGCCATTGTTTTGATAGTTATCTGTTTAGCACTTTAGATCTATCCTAAAAGAAATAATCGACTTACCTTGCTGCTGTATAGGAGACCGTTTCTTTCGCGTCATTGGATGACGAAAGGGAGTCCGCTATAGCTTCATTGTTGGTACGTTAATTATTGCTTTGTTGTTGATGTTTAAGTGTTTGCTGTTATTGTTTTATTGAAAGTAATCTGAAATTACTTCTCTTTAGTTTTAATTACGTGATTTATCCGTTAACTGCTGTTACTGACATGTTCTTTTATATTATGCGTTCGCCAATTTTTAGTAGCCGACTTTTTGATTTACTTTTAACTTACTTGCTTATATAATCATGAAAACCAAAAGAAAAGTTGTACGTAGAATTGATAAGGGTTCTGTTGCAAATAAGAATCGTAAGGTTAGTGATTTCCCTGAGGTTGATGTGGGCCATCTGGATGATGTTGTACTGGGTAGTTGTTCCCATGATTTGAACCCTGTAAATGGTATTCCTGTTGTGGACACCGGTTATACAGTATCAGAGGATAAGGCCAAAACAAATGTATCTGAGATTTATGCGGGGGAGTCATTTCGTTTTCAAGAAACAAACCTGGTATCTAATGTAACAGAACATTTCTCTGGAACGTCTTATCGTTCTACTAACTTGACAATAAATGAACCGGATCTTGTAAGTACCTCAGTTGCAGTTGATCCATCTGTTGGGAAGGGCAAGAGAAAAGTTGATGATCTCTATAATTCTTCGATCGATGGTATGCCTTATGTTTATGTTTATGTCTTCTTTGAAAAGTTTTCATTGTTGCTGATTTAGTAATACTCGATTCGTATATGTCTTTATGCAGCGTTTATAGCTGGAACACAGATTCCGGAGCATTATATGCCTTCTCTTGAATCTGTTGTTTGTAACGTGACTGCAGACACTTCTTTTCATTCTAAAGGTAAGAAGCTAATGATGAACTTGGTGATTGTTTCTTTTGGTTGTTACATTTTTGCTACTGTATGTTGTTGCCAACATAACTATTTCTGTTGCAGGTTGTTCGTCTTCAACGAGTTAGCTGAATAATATTAACAATAATGTGCATGCTAATGAGTCTATACGCGGCCAGCTTTCAACTCTGCTTCCTATTCAAGATGAGTGCTCATCTCCAGGTCATATGTCTTGAGCTTCATTATGTTATTATTACTTTATTGTTTTGCGTTCTTCTATGATTGTTTTTGTGACACTTTTTTCCGCTAACATTTTATAGACATTCAAGCGGGTACTGTCGTTGATCTCCCTACATATGCTGCAGATTTACAACTTCAAACTACTGCATCCGATGGTCAGCTTACTGAAATCTTTTCAGTTACACTTGGCACATGCTGTTTTCACTTTGATAATTAAGTAACTATTATCTTTTACTGTTACAGTTACAAATACTGCCAATGTTACATCTTCTTTCAGTGCACAAGCAGCGCGTACTCGACGCCACCGTCGATCTCAAAGTACGGTTTCTAAAATCTTTAATGTATTTTCGGTATCTTATTCATTATTGTTGTTTCTTATGCCTTCTTTTTACCTATCATTTTCATCATAATTTATTTTCCATTGCTTTTTATCCAGCCGGGACTACCTCTTCTAATGTGTGTCCTCGCCGTGTATCCTTACTTGCTGACCGTTCCAACAGTGTTCAGCGAGGTTTGTATGCTGATGTTTGTGTGTGTATATCGTCTGTTAATTTATGTTTGTGTCCCCGACTTCTTTACTGTTTTTGGTTTCTAATAGTCACTTTGTTATTTTTTACCAGGTCCACCGGAAGCATATATCTCCTTGGGTGCATGTGATCATGTCTGTAACCATTGTAAAGCCCTCTTTTGGTATGACAAACGTCTTAAGTCAGGGAGTCGAAGGTCACCGGAGTATACCAGGTGCTATATGAAAGGCAGAGTTGTATTGCGTCCACAACCAACGTATCCACCATACACACTTCAGCTTTTTACAGATAGACATTTCATGGAAAACATAAGGGCTTATAACCAAATGTTTGCAATGACATCCTTGGGCGCACACGTTGACGAATCGATTAACCGGGGTCGGGGTCCTTACGTTTTCAAAGTTTCTGGCCAGATATATCATCAGCTAGGTAGTTTGTGTCCGCAGCCTGAAACAGAGCCACGGTTTCTTCAATTGTATATATTTGACACGGACAACGAAGTGGCAAACAGGTTGCGACACTTTGCTGGAGAAAATACCACATTACGTCCAGATATTGTTGAAAATTTAATAGAGGTTTTGGATGATAACAACACCTTGGTTCAGCTGTTTAGGACTGCCAGAGATAAAATGGCAGACGCCAATGTTCCAGAATTTAAAATAAGACTTTTTGGAGTCGCTGGCTCGCGTAAGTATGAATTGCCGTGTGGAGATTCCATCGGGGCGATAATTTTTGAAGGTGGCATGGATACAACAACTGATTACGATATCATTATTGAACAGTGGTCTGGTGAGGCGCAACGTATAAACAAGCTTCATCCCTGTTATATGTCTTTACAATTTCCTTTGCTATTTATCTTTGGCGAAGAAGGCTATCATCCAGGTTTGAGGCTGGTAGACGTCAACGGAACTTCATCTGATGAAGAAAAGAAAATGTCTATGAAAATGTACTACGCTTACCAGTTACATGACCGTTTTCAAGAATACAGTTTGTTGACTAGAGCTGGCCGTTTGTTTCAACAGTATGTGGTAACCGCTTATTGCAGTATAGAACAATATAGGCTTGATTTCATAAGAGAGCACCAAAATGATATACGTAACGAGTACCTATCAGGATTGTATGACGCGATCTTACGTGGAGACCGAGACGGTTCAGATGTTGGTTCAAGAACTACACTTCCATCTTCTTTTACCGGGGGCCCGCGTTACATGTATAGCCACTATTGAGATGCTTTAGCAATTTGCCGTGTTCATGGTAACCCGTCATTCTTCATTACATTTACGTGTAATGTTAAGTGGCCTGAGATTGAAGAATTCATGGAAAGGTTTCCATATATCACCGTTGCAGATAGACCGGATGCTGTTGATCGCGTGTTTGAGCAGAAAATTCATCATCTGATTTCATATTTGCGTGATCAGAGACCTTTTGGCCCTGTTGAAGCAGGTACATTTTCCTTTTTGCATATACATATTTCTACCGAATCTGTTAACAGCTATGGATACTAACTGTTATTTACATCATTGTAGTTTTATACACCGTCGAATTTCAGAAAAGGGGTTTGCCTCATTGTCATCTATTGCTTTGAGTACATGCAGCATCACGTGTGCATGCTCATGAAGAGATAGACATGTACGTATCTGCAGAACTCCCCAATAGGGAAGTCGATCCTAAAGCTTACCGAGTCATTTCAGAACTTATGATGCATGGTCCGTGCGGTTTAGCAAACAGATCTGCAGCCTGTATGAAAAATACTGATACATGTACTAAAGGCTTTCCTAAACCATACTGTGATAGTACATCTATTGACAGTCAAGGTTTCGTGCATTATCAGCGAAGGCATACAGGTAGTACGACAGTTAGACAGAATGTGGAGCTTGATAACGCTTACGTTGTCCCTTACGATCTCTCGCTCTGTATGCACTTTTATGCACATATTAATGTAGAGTATTGTGAGTGGACCATGCTAATCAAGTATCTCTTCAAGTACATTTCAAAAGGTACTGACCGCATTGTCGCTCAAGTAACCAGACCTATAGGAGAAGCATCTACCAGTAGCAGCCAACCAGTAATCCGTGTTGACGAAATCAAGAACTTTCAAGACGCTAGATATGTCGGTCCACACGAAGCGTGTTGGCGTATTCTTGGATTTGACATACATTTTAGAGAACCTGCAGTTCAGATACTTGCTGTGCATCTTGAAAATATGCAGCGCGTCTTTTTTAGAGGAAGAGAAAGAATTCAGACGGTTGTCGATAATCCAACTAATAAAAGAACAACCCTTACAGAATGGCTTCGTTTCAATAACCAGTCAGCACTTGGGCATCATTTAACCTACTTGGAATTTCCGTCAGAGTTTGTTTGGCATACTACAGACAAGTATTGGAGTCCGCGACGATACAGGAGTAAGCCATCTATCGGTCGCCTAGCATATATCCATCCGAGTGATGGAGATTTATTCTATCAAAGGATGTTATTATGTCATCAAAAAGGCTGCAAGTCATTTAGAGATATTCGTACTGTTAATGGGCAAGTATACCCTACAAATAGGGCTGCATGTCAGGCATTAGGGTTATTGGGAGATGACCGGGAATGGGCCATTGCTTTGCAAGAGGCACAATTGTCAGCAACTGCTGCAGAAATGCAGTCTCTCTTTTGCCAGATACTTTTCTTTTGTGACGTCACAAATCCAGTTTCACTTTGGAGGACACATTGGGAAACTATGAAAGAAGACATTCCAAGAAGATTGTCCCAGCTACTTCACATACCCGAAATGCATCTCAGTGAAGGTGATTTACAAGGTGGTATCCTTTACAAGCTGGAAGCAGCATTTAGCTTTTATGGTAGGTCTGTTAGGGAGTTTGGTATGGAGCTACCGCCACGAAGGCTCTTAGAGATCTTAGGAAACAGGATTGTCATGGAAGAAAGATCTTATAACTGTGAAGCGTTAGCAAGAGAAAGGGATTTATTAGTGCCACAGTTAAATATAGAACAACGTGCCATATATGATATGGTTGTAGATGCAGTCATCAGCAATAGACAAAGATTAATATTTGTCTACGGTCATGGCGGCACCGGTAAGACATATGTTTGGAAGAGCATAATTTATGCACTCAGATGTGAAGGTAGGATTGTTTTAGCAGTGGCTTCTTCCGGTATCGCTTCATTACTGTTGCCATCGGGCCGGACAGCACATTCTCGGTTTAAGATACCACTAGATCTATCAAATGAATCAATGTGCACCGTCAAGAAAAAGACTCAGTTGGCTGATCTATTAACACAAACGGATTTAATCATATGGGACGAAGCTCCTATGAATGACCGACGATGTTTTGAAACACTAGACCGTACCTTGAGGAACATACTCGATACTCCTAACCATCTTTTCGGAAAAAAAAAAAAAAAAACTGTTCTATTGGGTGGAGATTTTTGACAAACTCTGCCTGTAAAGAAGGGTGCAGGAAAAAAAGAAATCATAAGATCATCAGTAACAGAATCGTACCTATGGTCACATTTCCAGGTTGTTTGCCTAAGAGAAAACATGCGCCTTCGACAAATAAGGAACCGCCGTTTAGAATACGATAACACTGAAGCATTTGCAACATGGCTTCTTGATATTGGAAACGGTAATATTGGAGACCCAGACGAAGATGATCCTGAAAACACATCCTGGGTCTCTATACCTGATGCGTACTGCATTGCCGGAAACGGTAACATTGGAGACCCAGACGAAGATGACCAAACACTGCAATCACCAACTCCAGAAGCATTGCAACAGAAGGCTATCGTTTGTCCCAAAAACGACACTGCCGATGTTATAAACTCGCAAGTACTGGATATGCTGCAGGGAGAAAGCCACATCTACCGGAGCAACGACCAAGCCATTCCGCGGGTAAACAACGGTGGCGCCATAGAACTATTATACCCAAACGAATATCTAAATACGCTGTCATTTTCCGGAATACCCGCACACAATCTTCAACTTAAAATCGGCGCGCCAGTGATGCTATTGAGGAATCTTAACTCCATAGGTGGTCTCTGTAACGGAACAAGAATGATAGTAACTCAGATGCTAAGTAAGGTTATCGAGGTAAGAATCATTACCGGTACACATATGCTAAAGAAAGTATTCCTTCCACGCATCTTGCTGACCAATAAAGAAGAGAAATTGCCATTTATATTTAAAAGAAAACAGTTTCCGGTAAAAATCTGCTATGTAATGATCATTAATAAGAGTCATGGACAGTCATTGAATAAGATCGGTATTTATCTACCAGAACCCATCTTTGGTCATGGTCAGCTGTACGTTGCACTCTCCAGATCCACATCTCCTGAAGGGCTACGAATCCTGATTAAAACACAGCCGAACAGAGCAGCAAATACAACAAAAAATATTGTTTACAAAGATTTTCTGAGTAAAATAGTAAATGTACAGGTTTTCTTTTTATCGGTTCTGGTAATAGCACCAGTTACTGCTTTTGTTTGTAGTTACTTTCATTGTATAAGATACATGTACAACATACTTGCATTTATCTCGTATGATCTCCCTAATATACATAGCTTATTTAAATATTTTGTCTTAAAAGTATACACTGTTATGTATCAGATCTCAGCTACTGCCCCAATTAGTGAAAAGCTACCTAACAAATATTTGTGTCCACCTAATGCTTATATCATCTGTGAATTCTCTGTTCTTATATACCAGATGGGAAATAAGTACCTTGCATGATACCATATATGGTTACGCCGTGTCCCCATAACATAGGACTGCTATTGTTTGAAGAAACATGTAAATGCAGGTCTCCATTGCCGACAATGTAAATTTAGGAAGTGCAGTTACCATAGAAAGCGATTAAACGTATCCGATAACTTATTCACCAACCTGATTATAGTTATTCGTATAATATGTTATTTTATACCAGTGAGATTATCTTTTCGATTACATTAACCGTATAATTTTTGGATTTACATGCAGGCAAATGGCAGATAGCTCTACTTCAGTTTATTTGTCAAAGGCTGTAGGAAAAACAGTCGTTACATAACCAGCACCAATTACCCTTGCAAATATAAAACCATCAGACATAGGTAGGCCCATACATGTAAAACTATATCGTAAGTGGACAGTCACAGGTACCAAAAGCGGAAAACAGTCAGCCCTATGTTTCATATTACTCGACCAACAGGTATATTCTAACTGGATAGACACTTCCATTTCTTTTATGGTTACTCATTCTTATTTCTGTAACTGAATCTAACTCCTTCAGGGCGGAGCCATACAAGCAAATGTCGATACACGTGAAAAAGCCCGTTTTGACAATACATTGCAGATGGATGAAACATATACAATGACTGGATTCGGCATAAGAGAGACTAAGAAATGGATGCAGACACTGCTAAATTGTTTGATACTGATATTCGGAAGGTTTACTGATGTAAAACCATTTCCAGACACTGGGTTTCCTAAACACCACTTCAATTTCGCTGCATACAACGAACTACCCTCTCGAGCAGATAAAAATGACATCATATTAACAGGTACACGTACCAGGTATATGAAACATGAACATACTATTCACTCTAACAACATATTTAACTTTTGCAGACTACATTGGCTGCGTTCATCATGTAGGAGATGTGCGTGAAAGCGGAAATCCAACACAAAAAATGGTCGTCTGGAGGGATATCATACTCCGAAACCTAGAGTAAGTCTGAATAAATCGTCTGAAAAAATTAACAATAGCAATTCCAAGTTTCTAAATACGGTCTTTTTTTTTCTTTGCTATTTTTTTTTTCTTTTTTCCAGAAATGAAACAGTAAGATTTACTCTATGGAATGATAAAGCAAAAAACTTCGATACTAATGAATACGAGAAGGTGGCAAAGCCAACAGTCATGGCCGTTAGCTCCTGTTGGGTCAAAAATTATAGAGGTTATTTAATTCTCTTACCAACATACCAGAAACAAGTAAGGTAAACTTATCTGACACATAATAAATATGCTGCAGGCCTGCAACTTTCAAGTACGCCTGCAACATTCTACTATCTGAATCCGGATATTCCTGAAACAAACTTCATACTTGCCATGTAAGTAAGTAACTAATATTTCAGCTTATAAAACACATACACTGTCATTCTATGAAACTTATTGAACACACACAACTAGGTACGCCCAAGTCTTGCAACCTCCAGTGATCCAGAACGTACGAACATATCGTTATGAAAACATAGAGCAAGAAAAAATGAGGAACCGTGTGACTCTGGATGAACTGATACGAGAAAACCCGCTTAATCAGACGGTAATCATTAAATCTCTCTTTCACAATACTTAAAATAATACAAGTCTAAATCATTTAGAGGGTATTGCAGAATGTTAGATTCACAGTAATAGCCACGATTTTAGAAATCGACAACAGAAGACCTTGGTATTTCCACAGATGCCGTGTCTGCTACTAGAAGATATTTCCAAACTTCCCGCATGCACAATGTACATCATCCAGCTCAGAGACTTCAGACGAATACAGGTCAGATCAAAAATATGACAATCATAATAGAAATACACGCACCATATGATATTATAAAGAATACTTTCCGTAACTCGCCTCACATTCCAGCTTTCTTTTGCAGTTACTCTTTTAGAGCATCGATTGCTGACAACACTGGCACCATAACATTAACTTGCTTCAGTGATGAGGTACACTCGATAGTCACAGAATGCAACAAAGTGGTTCAAGAACAAGAGCACACAGATCCGTACACGATACCACCAGCGCTACAAGCATTGGAAGGAACTACACACCTATTTCAGCTGCATTTTGATCCAGAAAGTACACAAGAATACCGCAATTTTATCCTGGACACAGTCATGGATACTGGACCACAGCTGTTGCAATTACCTGAACCAGCAGAGGTGCTTACAGCCCCTCAAATCTTTCCAGAAAGCCAACAACTGCTGTTAACACCATCTGAAAGCAGCCCACAAGATACTGCAACGGTGTCCGCATCAGCTACCACACCACCACAAGTACCAGTAGAATCACAAATGCCGGAAACATCAACCCCTGTACCAGAAGAATACAAGAAAAATGCTGATGAACCTATCAAAAAGACTTCACCAAAAAAGACCGCTGTCCGTAAACAATTGATAAAGGATGACGAGCAACCAGCATCATCAGAAACTACCAAGAAAACAAAACACGACTGACACTGACAATGGTATCTCTGTATCTGTATATAACACTTTTTGACTAAGTAATGCCTCCTACAACACGATATAATGTAACAGTATCACTCGATGCTAATCGAGTATGAAACGAGCAATACATCTGCTTCTGATGTAAAGCTCAGTTCTGCTAATGTAATAGGAAAAATGCATACTTATGTTTTTATTTATGTATCCGCTTACCATATAAATGCAGTTTCTTTTCCATACTTTCTTCATTTGAATATTCTTGAGGTAATGGTCAAAGGTCTATAGTTATCCGTAACAATAGACTGAGGACCCAGGTTAGTTATGAATTAGTTGAACAGATTCACATTCAACTTGAAGACAGACAATGTATGATCTGCACCTAAAAGCATGTAAGTATTTATCTTCCTAATGCAATACCATTTTTGCTTACATTTGATTCATACCTTTGTTAACTGTTATACTGCTCATTCTCCAACCTGAGTAAGATTGATGTTTAGGCTTTCTCAGGAGCCATTCTTTCTACCAGTTAAGATTCTGTTACTGCAGGGCAGGGTAAGCTTCAACCAACCGATTGCCTCCAAGAGACTTTAATTATTGCAATTAGAGCAATCCAGGCAAGTCTCAGTCTTACATTATCATAATGCGGTATCAGCTAAAATCAATAATTACCATTGCTATGAAATAGATAAATCGATTAGACAACAGATTCTCAGAATTTATTTTAGTCACTTACCATGCTTAATACTTAAATATACAGCATAAATTTATAAAGGTTGTTTCATACATAATATCATTGTGATTGTTTGTTTGCTTAGATCATTGCTCCGCCGCAACGTGGCGGGTCGTAGCCGACCTTGTTCACAAAAAAAAATCATATCATATGAGCTTATATGTTTGAGTTGATTAGATATGCGTTCGTAAAAATGATCGTAACAATTGTATCAGAGCTAAGTGTTTCCAAGTTAGGCGATGAGAACGATAGTCTAAGATGATGATTCAATCATGATACCCGTTGTTGAATGGGAGACCTAGTGATTCACTATTCGGACTGAAAGGAGGTATATCCATGTGTTCATGTTAATGCATTGTACAAAAAATCTTTGCAATATATACATCAAACTACGAAGTCAGGTTGCGTATCCCATTTAAAATGAAGAACACAAAAAAAATATCACAATGTCAACATGTATGCTTGATGATGTAATCTCATGTAAATTTGCATGCGACTTTTTGAGATAGATGGCCTAGGAAGTTAGGATCCAAATTCCTAAAGGCTAAATCATTAACACTATTTTCATGTTAATTAAAATTAAAATAAACAATAAAGCATTGTGGAATTATACATTGGTAAAACACATGAAATTTTACGGAGAGTTTAGATTGCGTTTAGTTAGAAGAAACACTCATTTTTATCACAAAATGTTTTGTATAAAACAAAGAAAATAGAAATCAAGGTCAAATAGCATTATTTCCAAAAAAATCTTTAGAAAACAAAATTTTCATATTTCCTATTTTAACAAGGAAAACCACAAAACAAATTTTAGTTGTTTCCTTGTTTTCTTTGTAACCCAAAACCTTCCATTCCCTTCTTCAAAATAAAAATACAAACATCAATTAAACGCGTTTTATATTTTCAAATGTTTTGTGAAGATAAATTTGCTTTTCAAATTTCTACAAAACTAGATATAGAAAACAAGAGAAATTTTTTTCTCCAATAAAACGCACAAAAGTGTTTAGGGGGCGTTTGGTTCGATAGAATTTTACTGAGTCTATCGTAATTGTAATCTGAATTACATTTGAATCCTGTTTGGTTGGCAGGCTGGAAAGGATTGCAATTTACATGACATTACGTTGATTAACCGGTTCACAAAGAAATGTAATTGAACAACGACCAATTACATTCAATGAGAGAATTCATGTTACATAGCGAACTTTATGGAAAGTGTTGAATTCATTGAAATCCATAATTTTACATGTTAAATATCAATATTTATTTTTTATTGTTATTATTAATTATTATTATTAGGGTAACCCCCATATATGGGTTGGGGCAGACTATAAACGCTAGAACTTACAGGTGTGTTTTATGTTACCGCCTGGGTGTCCCCCTGTTCTCGGTCCAGATGCCGTGCTCTGCTTGTTCCAGGTTATTTGCGGGAGACATTTACGAGAATCATGCTGTGTCATGCGCTGGTATTATTGGTATTTAGCATCGGCACAACGTGGTGCGCGACACTCTTGCCGACATTTGCTCTCGGTCTGGGATCTCGGCTCGCAAAGAGGTTGACATTGGCCTTTGTGGAGAAAGGGACAAAAGCTTACGCCCAGCCGATGTATTGCTCTATTCTTGGGACGGTGGGCAGGATGTTTGTGTCGATTTGACAGGGTCGTCTCCTTTGACGCAATCGGGTATGGTCGATTTTGTACCAGGACGAGTGGTGGTTGAAGCAGCACAGTGTAAGCGTGTCAAATATGAGAGCAAGTGTGCCGATATTGGATATGGGTTTCTCCCCTTCTCATTCTCTTCCTTTGGGGAACTTGGGAAGGATGCAGTGACCCTACTGAAACAGATCCGAAAGTTCTCAGTAACTCAAGACATCGGATCGCGGGCCGCTGTTCATATTTTTAATAGGATTATCTTTGCAATAGCTAGAGGAGTAGGAGCCCAGTTAGTATCTCGGCTCCCCTCTAATTTCTTGTAAATCCTATATTTTTCTAATGAAGTGATGTTTTATAAAATAAATAAATAAATAAATAAAAAATAAAATAAAATAATAATAATAATAATAATAATAATAATAATAATAATAATAATAATAATAATAATAATAATAATAATAATAATAATATTGGTTCTGATTTTGTGTCACCCCTGATTGTGGCGACGGTGTTGTTAGGTTCGTGCTATATGACCTCACCAAACCACATGTTTCTTCTTCAGGTCAGTTTGCCCATGTCGAGGAATTGGTGTTAGACGGGCATGGTGGTTTTGATTTGCCTCTCCTTGACACTTTTGTAACAAACCGGAATTTTTCAAATTGATTTTTAATAATAAATTATATTTATTATTTTCTAAGTTTCACTTTTGGACTTTTCCGAATTTATTTGAATCGGAAACGAGTGGTTATCTCGTTTTTCCTGAAAACCGACACCGCACGCGTACCGACACCGTACTAGTAATGGTTTAAATTCGATAATTATTTTCTTGGAGTCAATAATTTTTGTTTTTATATTAGTTTTAGAAAAAAGTTCTCAAAAATGTATTTTTCGCATTTACGAAACCGGATACCGCGTTTACACTTTAACTCAACGAGACACGGGATACACGGTATTATAATAAAACAAAAACTACTCCCTCCTTATCCTAATATCCACCGCCCCTCTCACCTTTTAATAACCACCCATCTCCTTCTTTTTCAAAGTCAAACATTTAAAAAAAAAAAAAAAAAAAAAAAAAAAAGAAAAGTAAATTACAAAGATGGTCCATGTGGTTTGCGTGGACTCATACTCTTGGTCCTTTGACTTTTTTTTTTGCACATACAGTCACTAACTCCGAAACCCTTAACACTCACACTCATTTGACCTAACTGACATTAAATTTGATCGTTAAAACCTATGATGTGTTGCACACATGAGGGTATAATTGTCTTTTAACCTTTTTTCTTTATTTCTTTTTCATTTTGCTCAAACAAATACCCACACCCACATTATACTTCTCTCTCTCTCCTCCTCCTCCTCCTCTTTTTTTTTCTCTCTCTGATAATTACTTTTCTCCCTTTTCATGAAATACACCTAAAACACCACTCTGATCATTACTCTTCTCCTTTTTGTGATGTTTCGAGCATAAAAGAAAAACATAAAACACCACATAAACACTTTCCCTTACTCTTATGTATTTCTCAGTCATACCACAAACCTTTCCTTCCTTGGTCTCTCTTGTTACAATCGAAACACACACCTTTAATCTCCAGTTAGTCTATTAGTTGATCCAAAACAGAAAAACTCAAACCTTTAATCCTGTTTTGAGCCATGTTGTAGGGTTCGAAACCCTTAATTGTGATGTTTCGAAATGTGATGTTCGAACCAGGCAGGTATTGATTTGTTTTTGTTTTTCGTTTTGGTTTGAAACCAAAAGATCGATGATATGTATGAAATTAGTCTTGCAATAATCCTGTTTAGAACTTAATAAACCCGAGATCTGTTATTGTTTCTTATATTCATTTAAAAATATTGAGAAAACATGTGTGTGTGTGTGTGTGTGTGGGGGGGGGTGTTGTGTTCATTTGTTGTATTCAATGATGCTAACCCAAACCATCATTATGCCGCCGCCAAAGTGTAAAAGTTGCACCCTGGGTTAAAAAGATTCGACCCCAGATTAAAAGTTTTGATTTTGATGGTGAAGGAGGTGAATTTGATGGTTTGAGTGAGTCAGGTGACTCGGTGGTGAGTTAGTGAGAGTTGCTCCTTGGGTTAAGAAAAGTGAAGCCCCCCCCCCCCCCCCAAAAAAAAAAAAAAAAAAGTTTTGATTTTGATAATGGGAGTTTATAGAAAGATAGTGGAATTGGTGAATTTGATACTGAGTCAGGAATCGTTAGTGACTCGGTGGTGAGTGACTCAGCAAGGTTTGCTCCTTGGGTTAAAAAAAGTGAAGCCCCGAAAAAAAGTTTTGATTTTGATAATGGGAAATTGCAAAAAGATAATTTTAGAGGTGAAAATGAAGGTGAGTTTGTTAACTCGTTTCTGGATGACTCAGTTAATGACGATGAAAGTGAAAGGAGTGACGGTGAGAGTCTTCCATGGGAAAGAGGGAAAGATTTGTTTCAAAGTAGTAGCAACACGCCATTAGCCGAGAAAATGATACCTGATCTCGAGTTGAAGAGGTTAAGGAACAAAGCAGGGAGAATGGTGGAAAGATTTAGAGTTCGTGCGGCTGGTGTTACACAAGAATTGGTGGATTCGATTCATGAAAAATGGAAAATTGATGAGGTTGTGAAGTTGAAATTTAAAGGGCCTTCTACCTTGAATATGAAAAGAATCCATAAAAGCAGTATTGTTCGGCTTGTTGTTTAATTTCATTCAGTTTGTAGTTTGGCACTATTGTGGTAGTGTTTCTGAAAATTAGATAGCCGGAAATATAAGAGGAATATGGGTGTTTGATTGAGGTGCTCAGAATTTCAGGTGGCCGGAAATAATGGTGGTGGGACTTGGGTGTTTATGGGTGAGGAGATGAAAAGGGGTAGTGGTGGGTCACATAAAGAAGAAAGAGATAAGGAGAAAGAGAGTGACTAAAATGACATTTTTACTCTCATGTGCCTTGCACATAAGGGTGTTTAACGGTCAAATTTAACGTTCGTTAGGTCAAAGGACTATGAGTGTTAAGGGTTTCGGAGTTAGTGACTGTATGTGCAAAAAAAAAGAGGTCAAAGGACTAAGAGTGTGAGTCAGCGCAAACCACAGGGACCATCTTTGTAATTTACTAAAAAAAAAAAAAAAAAAAAAAAAAAAGGAAAAGATGATGGATTACTATCTACTTTACCCTGCTACCTCCTTCCCAAAAATGTTACTCCGTAATTCACAACTAAAACTGTATTGGCTCTTATTGGGTAGTGCTTGTTTTCTTGATACCTATTTTTCGGCTTTTTGACACGTTGGATTTAATTTGTGTTTGAGTTTTGAATTGGGACGCAACCCACTGTGGTTCGACACAGTGGTTCGTTGTTATTTATGTTTGGTTGAGGTTAGACCTTGTTAAAAGGTTGGGTTGAGTTGGCCTTGGTTACGGGTCAAAACTCACTGTGGTCGAACCACAGTGGATGGGTTTTGGGTTGGTTTCCTCGCGCTATCGAGACCCACTGAGATTGATCTTGTTTTTGCACCTCTTTGCCTCAACTTGTTTCTACAAAACTCGCAAAGAATTAAATAGTCATGTGTTTTGAGTTGGTTGTTGCTCGCAGTCGAAATCCAAGAATCACAAGGGTGGTCGGGTTGTTGTTTTCAACTCAAGATAAACTCACCCACAAAGGGTGTGTTGTGTTTGATTCCCTCAAGTCACAAGTAAGCTCCCACTTAGGATGTTTGGCCTTGCTTTTGGTCCGACCACCACCCACGAAGGGTGCGACATGGTTCGGTTAAACAACCATCATCAACATAAAGGGGTGTTATGTTTAGAAGTTGTGCTTTGCGTTCGTATTCGTGTGTTGGTTTTTGCTCGGTTAAAAGGGCTCTAGCCCGTACACTAAGTGTGCAATTGGTTATGTGTATACACAAGGTCGAGATGTTACGAATTTTTTCTTGATTGATCACTCGAGCTCGATATTATTTTGGTTTACTATGTCATAAAACTTTTATGTAAACAATGCATGGTATAAGTGATTTACCCACCACTCTTAACAAAAGACGGGTGCTTAAATAACAAAAACCTCGATCTCGACGGACTCTAAAAAAATTGCTTTTAAAATTAAAATTTGACTCTTTAAACGCCTTTATGATAAATCTGAATCAGAATTTGATACATCTTCATCGTAAGAATCCTCATCGTCTTCCATTGATTTACCATTTGATACATCTTCATCGTAAGAATCCTCATCGTCTTCCATTGATTTACCAATCGAAATCCAACGGCACCATTTAAGTTGATCACGATACTTACGCCATTTCAGTTCATTCCTTTGAATGTGTTTCAAAAGACTGATGTGCTTTCCTTGTTATACTCTTCTTTTTAAACCGAATAAAAAGATCCCATGTGATCACCAATGGGCTCACCATGACCTCTTTTCAAACTCATATTTTATTAGGCCAAGTTAGATTTCAAAATTTCACAAAACAACATCATATACGCTTATATGTTCGAGTTGATTAGATATGCGTTCGTAAAATGATCGTAACTATTGAATCGGAGCTAAGTGTTTCCATGTTAGTATCTTGTATCAAACGTGTTTCTGATTATAGGCGATGAGAACAATGGTCTAAGATGATTGAGTCACGATACCCGCTGTTGAATGGGAGACCTAATGATTCACATATTCGCACTGAGAGGAGGTATATCCATGTGTTCATGTTAATGCATTGTACAAAAAATCTTTGCGATACTACAAACTACGGAGTCAGGTTGCGTATCCCATTTAAAATGAAGAACACAAAAGAAATATCACAATGTCAACATGTATGCTTGATGATGTAATCTCATGTAAATTTGCATGCGACTTTTTGAGATAGATGGCCTAGGAAGTTAGGATCCAAATTCCTATAGGCTAAATCATTAACACTATTTTCTTGTTAATTAAAATTAAAATAAACAGTAAAGCATTGTGGAATTATACATTGGTAAAACACATGAAATTTTAACGAGAGTTTAGATTGCGTTTAGTTAGAAGAAACACTCATTTTTATCACAAAATGTTTTGTATAAAATAAAGAAAATAGAAATCAAGGTCAAATAGCTTTATTTCCAAAAAAATCTATAGAAAACAAAATTTTCATATTTCCTATTTTAACAAGGAAAACAACACAACAAATTTTAGTTGTTTCCTTGTTTTCTTTGTAACCCAAAACCCTCCATTCCCTTCTTCAAAATAAAAATACAAACATCAATTAAACGCGTTTTATATTTTCAAATGTTTTGTGGAGATAAATTTGCTTTTCAAATTTCTACAAAACTAGATATAGAAAACAAGAGAAAATTTTTTCTCCAATAAAACGCACAAAAGTGTTTAGGGGGCGTTTGGTTCGATGGAATTTTACTGAGTCTATCGTAATTGTAATCTGAATTACATTTGAATCATGTTTTGTTGGCAGGTTGGAAAGGATTGTAATTTACATTACATTACGTTGATTAGTCGGTTCACAAAGAAATGTAATTGAACTACAACCAATTACGTTCAATGAGAGAATTCATGTTACATAGCGAACTTTATGGAAAGTGTTGAATTCATTGAAATCCATAATTTTACATGTTAAATATCAATATTTATTTTTTATTGTTATTATTAATTATTATTATTATGTCATATAATAATATAATAATAATAATAATAATAATAATAATAATAATAATAATAATAATAATAATAATACAGAGGCATAATATTGGTTCTGATTTTGTGTCACTCCCTGATTGTGGCGACGGTGTTGTTAGGTTCGTGCTATATGACCTCACCAAACCACATGTTTCTTCTTCAGGTCAGTTTGCCCATGTCGAGGAATTGGTGTTAGACGGGGATGGTGGTTTTGATTTGCCTCTCCTTGACACTTTTGTGACAAACCGGAATTTTTCAAATTGATTTTTAATAATAAATTATATTTATTATTTTCTAAGTTTCACTTTTGGACTTTTCCGAATTTATTTGAATCGGAAACGAGAGGTTATCTCGTTTTTTCTTGAAAAACAACACCACACTAGTAATGGTTTAAATTCGATAATTATTTTCTCGGAGTCAATAATTTTTTCTTTATATTAGTTTTATAAAAACGTTTTCAAAAATGTATTTTTCGCATTTACGAAACCGGATACCACGTTTACACTTTAACTCAACGAGACACGAGATACACGGTATTATAATAAAACAAAAACTACTCCTCTTTATCCTAATACCTAGAGGTGGCAAAACGGGCGGGCACGGGCACGGGCACGGGCTAGAATGGGCACGGGCTTAAACGGGCACGGGCTAAACGGACACATGTTATACAAATCGCTTTATAGAAGACCGAAAATGACGAAATAAATTTTTTAAAGGTAATACCCCATTTATATTTAAAAAATTAAATATATTATATATATAAGTTTTTCTTCAAAAACGATTATAATGTTCTATAATTGAGAGAAAATATGTGCCCGTTGTGCCCATTTAACTTTTCAATAGGCTAAATGTGCCCATTTCAAAAAAATGAGAGGGCAAAATGTGCCCAAATCTTTTAGACCATGTGTAGTGGTAATGGGTGGAGAGTGGGGGGTTGTTTGACACGTGGCATGTGGGGTATTGTGGGGCTTTGTTGAAAAAGTGGTGTAGTGGTGTAGTGGTAAGTGGGGGGTTGTTTGACACTTGGCATTCATTTTCTTTTCTTTTTTTTATTTTTTTTAATCACTAAAAACTTATAAAAAAACTAAATAATATAAACAAAAAGACAATTTCATTAAAATAAACCCTAAAACATTACATAATTTAAAAAAAAACGACAAACATAATTTTCGACGGATTTCTTCGTTGAGTTATTCGTTAATTTTTTTTGCCATGAGGTCTAGCCCATCGGTACTTCGTTATCGATCTTCACAAAGAAATAAACTTTGAACATAAGACAAACAATCATAAAACATCAACACAAAGAAATAAACTTTGAACAGTATACATATACATATGAAACATAAAAAAGTTATGTAATGTCACCCACGTGACTTTGACAAAATAAAATATGCTTTCTTTCTCCTTCTTCTCCGGTTATACTTCTTCCATGGCTTATATTTCAAGTCCAAAATCACAAACAAAAACTCAAAACCATTAAACACATGGACTGAACAAACCCCAGTTTGCAACTTCACTGGAACTACACATTCTCTAAAAAAAAAAAAAAAAAAAAAAAAAAAAAAAAACGACACATTCTCAAATTAAAAAACAAAACAAAGACACACTTCGGGCGCTGTCAGAACCACCGGGGAAGGATTTTTTTGGGCAACAGCGCCCCGGCGTTTTGGTCGTGTGGGCGCTGTTGGGGCGCTGTTCTGCCCAATTTGCCCAACAACACCTCGACTACGGATGGTCTTACAAAATAGTCAAAATTAACAATATATATATATATATTTTTTTTTAGGCACAAATTGGCATCTCTACATTAATATCCATCATCCCTCTCACCTTTTAATAACCACCCATCTCCTTCTTTTTCAAAAAAAAAAAAAAAAAAAAAAAAAAAAAAATCCCAACACAACATCACGAGAAGACCTTGGAGATGCAAAAGGGATAGTAATCAATGCTCACTTTGGCCATCTACAATATCGAGAGCAAGAAAAATGTTACTCCCTCCGTCTCAATTTATTTGTCCATATTTTTTTTTATGGATGTCTCAAATTAATTGTCCACTTTCCTTATTTAGTAAAAACTAGAGAATCTAGTAGAGGAATATTCTATTTTAGTGGTTAAAAATTAAAGTGGCCCCACTTTTATTAAACTTTGTGTTTTCTCTCTCCTGACAAATAAATTGAGACGGAGAGAGTAATTTACAACAAAAAGTGTATTGGCTCTTATTGGGTAGTGCTTGTTTTCTTGATACCTATTTTTCGGCTTTTTGACACATTGGATTTAATTTATGTTTGAGTTTTGAATTGAGACGCAACCCACTGTGGTTCGACACAGTGGTTCGTTGTTATTTATGTTTGGTTGAGGTTAGACCTTGTTAAAAGGTTGGGTTGAGCTGGCCTTGGTTACGGGTCAAAACCCACTGTGGTCGAACCACAGTGGATGGGTTTTGGGTTGGTTTCCTCGCGCTATCGAGACCCACTGAGATTGATCTTGTTTTTGCACCTCTTCGCCTCAACTTGTTTCTACAAAACTCGCAAAGAATTAAATAGTCATGTGTTTTGAGTTGGTTGTTGCTCGCAGTCAAAACCCTGTTGAATTTAGTAATCATGACAATCATATATTAAACCCATAATCAAAGTACACAAGAATGCGGAAGCGTGTAAACAAGTATAACACATAATAATTAACTAAAACATAAAAGGAACGTACCGTATTGATTCTAGCCCGAACAAGAATCAAAAGCAATTGTCTTGAACAATATGAAGAACCCTAATTAGGGTTTTTATGAATCAATGATCAATCCCTTACCGTTTTATTGATCGATTCCTTGATAACAACTATAGTGAGTTGTTACCTCGTTCTTGTACACACAAACTATAATGAATAAGAGATTATGCAAGTAATAATAAAACACTTTGTTTTGGATTAACCAAAATCGACACACCCTATGTATTAGGGTATAACGATCGGCCAAAGAGGAACAAGAAAAGAAAATAAGTTTAGGGTTATGTGTGTGTGCACAAAAGGTGAGAAACAAATAACCCTAAGCCTTGTATATATACTAGGTAATCTTGGAGGACAAGTTTGAGTGGGATTGGGTCTCCCCATTCCCTTTGTCGACCGGTTCTACAAGCCCAAGAGGGTTTCCAAATCCTTCTTGGCACTTAGTTTCACTCTAGTCCTTTTCTTTCATATTTAACGATAGTTAGTCCATACGGTTAAGTACTAACGACCGTTAAGTCCGTTAAGTGTTTAAATAATTATATATACATAACATTTTACATATATAATTATTATACTCTTATTCTCGTTTGCATTGTGTGCAATCCCGAGGTCTCGGGTTCGATACTAGACATGCACGTATTAATATTTATCCATAAAACCAACAGCTCCCACTTGGATATCTATTAATAGTGCAATGACATTGGTTAGCGTCTTGCAACACTCCAATGCCCCTAGTTCAACTCGAGCTAGGTTTCTTAGAAAAAACCTTTAATGATTCATCATTATTATTATCCTTTTGTTACTAATACCACGTTAATAAAAGATACGGATCTCAGTCATTTTTTAATTAACAATTCTGTTTCTCGTTATTTATGATTGAACAAGATTACCAAAACATCTGAACGTATTCCAGATAGACTTTGGGCGTGCGCACGCAAACACCTTGTCAACCCTACGAGGGGCCCAGCAGTATTAAACTTCAAAACAAATTTGAAGGAACAAATTCTCTCTTGACTACAAGAATAACCCATAGACTTTGCAACATTTCTGAAAACAATCCTTATAACTCCCAGTTACGGTGAACGGTAAATTGCTTCACAGAAATGCACTACATCCATGACACTTATCTGATATTTCAAGTCTGAGGATAACTAAATTCATGATTTACTTACTGACAAGATCCACAAAGTAAAATCATGTAGTTGGGATAAGTCCTATATTCAATTCATTGAATATCATGTGAAATTGGTATGTCTACGCATCAATGTACTTTCAAGTATATTCTAACAAATACTCAGATTTGTCTTAGTTCAATGATATTCCCATATCATTAATTGACAACGGACATTTAGAATAACATAAGTTATTCACGGATTTAAACATGCAAATATAGGACACAATTTATTATTAATGAAAACAAACGTACCTAGTACTTTAATTCATTATGAATAATAATCGTTTAATGTCCTTTATCCAAACACTAAATAGATCAATGCATGATATTACTTGTTAATGAATTATGCCTCAAGTCATGTCTATCATACTTGTTGACAAGGCATAAATCAACTAACTTTGATCTATAAAATTTTGAGAATACTTATTTCAAGAATTATTGAAATTCTTGTATGTGTGTATCCAACTATCTTGATATAGTCACACAATTTTTCATAAATGATGTGATATCCTCAACCATCAATTTATGACAATCAAACTTTCAAACATTTTAAAGTTTAAAGTATTCTAACTCTTTAATGTATAATGCAACTATGCTTCTTAGTTAAGCATAACTAGTTTACATGGCCATTATCAAGGATAAAATCCTACCATGACTAGTATTGAGTGTCATCTCAATCAAACAAACACTATTGTATAAAACTACAATATGCCTTTTAACTATTCCGTAAACTTAATATCAATTGTGTAATTTGGATGTCATATAATCTTTCAAGATTTGTTGGCTATAACAATTACGCAACAACTTGCCATATTGTTTATACTTAGAATTTAGGAGCAATTCCAGGTTGAGGATCATTATTCTAAGTCCAAACATATTCGATTAGAATATCCAGTACACAATTTATCAAATATCTTTTATTAGATATCAAATGTTGTCAAATCATTTTGCATTCAACATGATACAACAATAACATGATATACATGAAAATCCTAGAATCATACTTAGACTTCATTCATGTTCTAACTTATCAAAAGATATATTCTCATTTAGACTTTCTAAATGATATGTCATGTCTTATTAGGTTTAATTACCGCACATGTTTATAATAATAAACATATATCTCAAGGTTGTATGTTTTACTTCTTAAATTCTTCAAGTAAAGTTTCATTCCAAGTTAAGACTTAACATTTTAACTTATATGGAATGTTACTTCCTATATGTTATACAACATACATTATTTAAGAAATTAACCATAATACTCCCACTAGCTTTTAGGAATACTTAGAAATTGTCTTATTTCAATTATAAATCAAACAATGGATTTAATAATTAAACATAAGAATATTTCATAGATGCATGCATTAATCCATTCATGGATTATTACACTTTGTACACTTTCAAAATAATTATGAATTCAATAATCCTTTCGATTACTTACCGTCCTCGCTCAAGTAATCACTCAAGAAATGTTTTGATATTCCATTGTCATCCTTCATATAAATGAAAATAGATATGACAATTATTATCTTTATATATTTAATGTGCTTATGAAAGAGTATTCAATCATAGTTAATTGCTTAAGTATGATTAATAATCTTGTCATAAGACATACATTAAATATGTGTACAATATTGTCCATATGATTTCTACATAAAGATTTAAACCACTAGGGTTTTCTATCTTTAAATAAACTCATCATCATTCTCTAACTATTAAGAATTAAGATAAACCAAATTTGTAAAATTTTGAATATCTTTATGAACATCATCTATAACATTCATAGTATGAGTAATTTACCCAATTCATTATTTGGTAATACTTCATCATATAATCCTCAGCATATTAATCATATATCTGAGATATCCAAGTGGATCTATGAATGAGAATCCCATCATTTGAGATCCAACATTTACATGTCTAATCTCATCATGATATTTGCTAGTGTATTTTAGAAGATTATGTATCTTGTAACTTTATCTCTACAAGATAAAACTCCCACTTGCTTTTTGTAATTTATAGATTATCTATAAATAATTAGCAATTAAAGCAACACCATATTGTTCTCTTTTGGGATATTACAAATACACATGATAGTTCCTGACATTCGTTTGTTAAAATCCAGCTTCATCAGAAGTTTAACAAATTCAGAACTTCATTTTAAGACTTAATGTGATTCATCACATTCCATAATAAATAATGTCTTATAAATCTTCTAGGAGTCTAATTGAGTATATTCAATCCATACTCAATTTCCTAACCTTGATAACTTTTGGAAGAAAAGAAGTTATAGTTATCTTTAACCAAACAATACAAATAAAGTTTGATTTTCCTAACTGAACACACCACAAATATGTGGTATTTCATTAGAACTCATATTGTGAGATAATCTAACAATATGAAAGATAAGTTTGTATTCCTTTTGGCTTACCTATTTCCCAACTAAGTCATCTTAATGGTGAAATAGAATTTCAAGCCTCTTGCATGCATTATAACTTAAGTACTTATTAAATAAGTCACTTCATGTTCATGTCTCAATCAAGAAGACATAAACCGTTATAATCTCACTACACGTTATAAATCATTGATCAACTCAATGACTTCTAGTATATGTCTTTAATAAAGAAGACATAACAAGTTAACGTCTTACTTTAGATTATACTAAGTCTTAAAGACTTCATATTTATAACTTTACAATAAAGTATAAATATTTATAACTAAAGTAATCATGAACACCATCATTTGGTTTCAATAGTATTTTCAAGTTAACTTATTACTTCATTTATTTATGTCATTCAAAGAATACATAATTATTGAAGTAGTATTATATTACTTCATGCATTTATGTCATTCCAATAATACATAAATATTAAAGTTGAAGTAATCTTGTTATCACATTGACACAAGTTCTAATAAGTATCTAATTTAGAAACTGTAAATTTTTCCATGTGTGGTCTCACGCACACTTGGAAATTTACCTTGTCATTAATTTTGGTCCAGGTCTCACGCATACCCAAAATTAACTCCAAGTGTTTTTAAGAATAGATATGTATAATCATATTAGAACAAGAATCTCTTACCTTGCGGTTAAGAGAATCTACTAAATCATATTCTTATATGTTGTACCTTGCACACAATAAAGATTTCTCCCACTTGTGCATGGACCAACATCATGTACCACATAGACAACACTACACGTGTTTGTTAATGTGATCAATATGATTTGTGTCATTAGCATAACTAGTAGATATAGAATTACTCAATCAATCAAGGAAACGCACATGACTATCCTTGAAAATATTAGTATCTATATTTGGAAAGTAATTATCTTGAGGCATTCAAAAGATAATCCGAGTTACAATCAAGACACATAAATCTTGTAACTCCCACTGAATTAGAGAATTTACAATAATCCCTTATTCAGTTCTAAGAACACATTACTCCCACTGAATTCGACACCATAATAAGTGTTTCATAAACCAGTGAAAGGAAAGAGTGTCCTTGTTACTTTCCTACATCTTTGACAAAACCTATTCATAACAATTTACTTAGGTTCTAAAAGATTGTATTCTACTCCGTAACTGATGGACTATCCACATTTACGCCAAATGTGATTCATCACATTGCTTACTATTAACTTGAAAAATTGACACGCAATTTCTTCCTTAATAGGTCTACACTTCCAACAATTGTATGTAGTACCTTCAAATGGTTAAAACAAAACAAACAGATATACTAGCCTGTCTTTTACCATTATGCGGTAATTAGTCTAGCTTCTAATTTAATAACTCATAAATTCGCAATAACCTTAACGATTAAAACTTGCTATGAGTTATGTATTTAGAATTTAGACAATTCTAATTTTCCCATCATACCTTTCTCATTCATGAAAAGGAATAGGATTTAGTCTCACGCTTCTCATATGAAAGGAGACTTGGTTTATTCTTTTAATGAAACTGACTCTAACCAAAACCCCTACGGGTGTAGATCAATTTACTAATAAAGAATAACCCTTGTTTACGGTTTATCGTTGCATTAATACAATTAAAGAATTTACAAAATTCAATTTAGTATTTTCGATAATAACTCTTTAAGAAAATAAAATACCCATTGGTAAATATTCATATCAACCATAGTATTTTCTTAAAGCTAGGATCCTAATTGACATAGTACCATTACATCAGTTGATCTGCTAGTAATGATAGTATTCAACTAGGTAATTGTCGAACAATAATTGGCAAACAATTTTCCAATTCCTAGATCATTATGGGATTTACATCATATTGATTCATCAATATGTCATGTAAGCATGTTTCATCCCATCTCATGCCTTAAGCTCTAGGTCTCACGCATCAGCTTAATTAAGTTGTCTAACTTAGAAACTGTAAATTCATCCATGTGTGGTCTCACGCACACTCGAAAATTTACCTTGTCATTAATTTTGGTCCAGGTCTCACGCATACCCAAAATTAACTTCAAGTGTTCCTTATAGTTAGATGGCATGTAACTTAAATTATAGGGTATTTAGTTTGATGTGTAATCAAAACATGTATAAAGATGCATGCACTCATCTTTATAGCATAAATTTTCAAAACAATTTTATTTACCAATTAGTTAAGAGTAAACCAAAACTATGTACTTGAGGTATTGGGTTCACCAATTAAAGAAGTACCAACAATTATCGTCCACATATCCTACTCTTACATGTTATTCGGATATTTGCCACAAAAGTGGCGCGTGGAATTGAGGTAAATCACCCTTAAGATGATAGTGTACGTAAATAGTGATATAGGTAAGTCGCAGTTGACGCACAAGCGGGCCCGGAGAGCCGGTAGGAGCGGATCTCTTAAAAAACCCCTCTCCAGATAAACCCACCACACAGTTTGTCAACTTTGGTCCGCCTTTCACACACTATTGTACAAAAACATCAATCAAGCAAAAGTTTATGATCTTAGTCTTAAAAAATTAAGTGACAAAGTTTAGATCTTGCTAGTCTCGCCTGGGAGCAAATTACCGTGCGAAGCGAACCACTGTCGGCACATAAGACTTTGCAAGATCCTTACTTTATTACTTTATGTTTCACCATTATTAGTCCAATTTAATTTTCTTTGAAAATTACCCTTTTTATTGCTTACTTTAACATATCACATATAAAAAAAACAATAAACAAGTAATTTAAAAGAAAAACAAACAATCAACTAATAAGAAAACAATTAATTGTTAGTGAAACATCTAGCCACATGCAACCTTTTATACAAATCCTATTAATAATCTATATGTGAATTATTATATATAGAATCAATAAAACTCCCATTGGTTTTCGAGCTCATTGTGCCCAATGGACCACAGTCGCCAACAATTGGCCGCGTAAGTTTTAATAATAATATACCACGTTGCACATAACCGATTCATTGATTTAATATATTAGGTCTTCCCTAATTTTAGATTTATCTAAACATGTAGCAAACATCTAAACAATTTAATTCATGTAATTATCCGTGACTAACATGCATGTTTTGTCACGGATTTATGCATATCACATAGCAATTAGGTCACAAGATACATAACACAACAATTGTTTAAAGACCTAGGGTTTCTAATTAATCACAATTAATTATGAAAAACACAAACCCTAATTAGGGTTTATGGATCAAATCGACACCCCCCCTTTAATTAGGGTTAGGGTTTCGACTTTTATTAAAAAAATAAATTTTTAATAATAAAACCCTAGAAAATAAAACATGTATATTCTAAACAATTTAAAGATACGTTTTTTATTGTTTAAGTAATTAATTACATGTTATACATGGCTCTTGATGCCACTGTTGAATTTAGTAATCATGACAATCATATATTAAACCCATAATCAAAGTACACAAGAATGCGGAAGCGTGTAAACAAGTATAACACATAATAATTAACTAAAACATAAAAGGAACGTACCGTATTGATTCTAGCCCGAACAAGAATCAAAAGCAATTGTCTTGAACAATATGAAGAACCCTAATTAGGGTTTATATGAATCAATGATCAATCCCTTACCGTTTTATTGATCGATTCCTTGATAACAACTATAGTGAGTTGTTACCTCGTTCTTGTACACACAAACTATAACGAATAAGAGATTATGCAAGTAATAATAAAACACTTTGTTTTGGATTAACCAAAATCGACACACCCTATGTATTAGGGTATAACGATCGGCCAAAGAGGAACAAGAAAAGAAAACAAGTTTAGGGTTATGTGTGTGTGCACAAAAGGTGAGAAACAAATAACCCTAAGCCTTGTATATATACTAGGTAATCTTGGAGGACAAGTTTGAGTGGGATTGGGTCTTCCCATTCCCTTTGTCGACCGGTTCTACAAGCCCAAGAGGGTTTCCAAATCCTTCCTGGCACTTAGTTTCACTCTAGTCCTTTTCTTTCATATTTAACGATAGTTAGTCCATACGGTTAAGTACTAACGACCGTTAAGTCCGTTAAGTGTTTAAATAATTATATATACATAACATTTTACATATATAATTATTATACTCTTATTCTCGTTTGCATTGTGTGCAATCCCGAGGTCTCGGGTTCGATACTAGACATGCACGTATTAATATTTATCCATAAAACCAACAAACCCAAGTATCACAAGGGTGGTCGGGTTGTTGTTTTCAGCTCAAGATAAACTCACCCACAAAGGGTGTGTTGTGTTTGATTCCCTCAAGTCACAAGTAAGTGCCTACTTAGGATGTTTGGCCTTGCTTTTGGTCCGACCACCACCCACGAAGGGTGCGACATGGTTCGGTTAAACAACCATCATCAACATAAAGGGGTGTTATGTTTAGAAGTTGTGCTTTGCGTTCGTATTCGTGTGTTGGTTTTTGCTCGGTTAAAAGGGCTCTAGCCCGTACACTAAGTGTGCAATTGGTTATGTGTATACACAAGGTCGAGATGTTACGAATTTTTTCTTGATTGATCACTTGAGCTCGATATTATTTTGGTTTACTCTGTCATAAAACTTTTATGTAAACAATGCATGGTATAAGTGATTTACCCACCACTCTTAACAAAAGACAGGTGCTTAAATAACAAAAATCTCGACGGACTCTAAAAAAAATTGCTTTTAAAATTAAAATTTGACTCTTTAAACGCCTTTATGATAAATCTGAATTAGAATTTGATACATCTTCATCGTAAGAATCCTCATCGTCTTCCATTGATTTACCAATCAAAATCCAACGGCACCATTTAAGTTGATCACGATACTTACGCCATTTCAGTTCATTCCTTTGAATGTGTTTCAAAGACTGATGTGCTTTCCTTGTTATACTCTTCTTTTTAAACCGAATAAAAAGATCCCATGTGATCACCAATGGGCTCACCATGACCTCTTTTCAAACTCATATTTTATTAGGCCAAGTTAGATTTCAAAATTTCACAAAACAACATCATATACGCTTATATGTTCGAGTTGATTAGATATGCGTTCGTAAAATGATCGTAACTATTAAATCGGAGCTAAGTGTTTCCATGTTAGTATCTTATATTAACAAGAGTTTAGGTTGCGTTTGGTCAGAAGAAACACTCACGTTTTTCACAAAATGTTTTGTACTGTATAAATCAAACCAAAAACTTTTTTAGAATCCAAAAATTCCTTATTTGTTAACTTAACAAGGAAAATCACAAAACAAATTTTGTTTGTTTCCTTGTTTTTCTTTGTAACTCAAAACCCTCCATTCCCTTCTTCAAAAGAAAAAAAAATAAAAAATAAAAAAAATACAAAGATCAACTAAACTCATTTTTTATATTCAAATGTTTTGTGGAGATAATTTTTCCTTTCAAATTTTTACAAAACTAGCGATAGAAAACAAGGAATTTTTTTTCTCCAACTAAATGCACAAAAGTGTTTAGGGGGGTGTTTGGTTCGGTGGAATTTGGTGTAATCTGTCGTAATTGTAATCTGAATTACATTTGAATCTTGTTTGGTTGGCAGTATGGAAGAATTTGTAATTCATATTATATTACGTTGATTGTTTTGGTTCGCTAAAGAATGTAATTGAACTACAACCAATTACGCTCAGTGAGAGAATTCAGATTACATAACAAACTATAAAAAGTGTTGAATTTAATAAAAATCCATAATTTTGCATGTTAAGCATCAATATTTATTTTTTATCGTTATTATTAATTGTTATCATTATATCTATACTACTTATAATGGAAGAATGGTCAAAGTGGAAAAGTGGAAAACTGAATTTTGGGTCAATCCCCATTTTGCCCTTGCTTCTTCAATACATTCTTCCTTCATACGCTTCTTCTTTAATCTCTTGCAAAGTTATAGCTAGTTACAATCCATCAATTAATGTTGACACATTCAAACAATCATCTCCAAAAATAAATCACCAGAATAAAACCACAACACAAACCCTAAATCAAACTCACAATAAAACCACAACACAAAATCAATTCATCATTTAACAATAAAGGTTTATCTCAATATCCTATGCTTCTATTTTTATTTCTTTAATTATGTATCACATCAATCTGAGGTTTATATAGGCAATTAGTTGTTATGATTGCGTACGATTTCAAGAATCGGGATCTTGAGTTGGAGTATGTGATGGTCTGTTTTCTTGATCAGGGCTTGATGAGAAGGTGAATGAAATTTAACTTTCTTCAACTTCATGTGCGTTTTATTAGAGTTAATCTTGCATTTTTTTCTTTGTCACAACCACTTATTAAGCAACTGGTCTCTTTTGGAGGTCTTACTTTGTTATGTGAGATTCTGTGTTTTCTTATAAGCTATGAGGTTCGTAGGCAAATCGTAGTGTACTATGGCTCGAGTCTGGAATCTTTTAGGCGAAAAAAAAGTGACCTTTTTTGGTAGTGGAAAGTACGCGCACACAGACATGTTTGTGTTGCGACTTGGACCGAAAATTTCTTGGTTGGTGGACCACCTCGATATAGCAGCCAAATGCATGCTTGTCATAAAAAGAGACCTTGCCGGTTAGTAAAATGACTAAAACGTGTTAGATTGATGTATTATTGAAGTATTGTTGTAACTTCTGCAGATGGTTTTGAAGCCTTTAAGAACCACCAGGAGGGTGGAATTCAGGTTTGTCTTTTGATCATATATACTGGAGACTAGAGGTCCATAATGCTACGTTTATAAGAAATATAATTAGCTAAAGATCATTTTTTAGCTGAATTCCATGCTTATTTCGTTCAGCAGGGTGCACATTGGCTGCAACCTCACCATGACACTAAACAAGCAGTTCCAGGTATGATGAACAATCCTTTCTTTAGGCCCTGTTTTGCTGGTGCTCCTATCAAACTTGCAGGATTTCCTGTTACTTCTCATTCGGTTCTTCCATCTACCGGCTCCTTTTTTGCTCATCCAACCGAACCATGGTACGAGTTTTTTCTTTAACCTTTTGCTTTTTGCATTTGAGTTTCATTTTGATGCTCTTACAGATAAGATACTATATTTTAGTACTTTGGTATCACTAACTAAACCTTTTTTTTATGAGCTCTTGCATAGTTATATAAGTTTTGGCCCGAAAGACGAAAATCTTGAAAAATGTCTTCTTATTTAACTTTAGGTATAAAAGCTCCAAGGTTGCTGATGAGACGAAAAGTGTACCGCTTTTAGGGGGTCATTTAAGCCCTAATTCATGATTATTTGATCAAATATTGCCCTAAATCGTTCCTTTTGTCATTTTAGGTACTTTGGAGAAGAAATCTGGAAAAAGAAGCATTTTGGACGTTTTTGGAGCGAAAAGTGAAGAAAACGGCAAAGTCTCCAAAATCAAGCTGGAAACAGAGCTTGACGGCGTCACGCTTTGTAGGTGACGGCGTCACGTACTGGCAAAAGGATGAATATGAATTTACACGTGACGCGCCAGAAGGTTTTGTGGAATTAAAGGGTGACGGCGTCACGTGTTAATGGATGTAGGCCGTCAAGTGTTAAGTTAAAGAGAGACGGGCCAGAGGATTTTTGAAGGTGACGGCGTCAGGATCATAGACCTGACGACGTCAGATGATATAGAGTGATGGCGTCAAAGTATTCTTACATGAGAAGGAACCTTAGTGAAACCGCCACAAGTTAATCAAGACAATCACAACTCGCGCGCGGAGTAGCTGTTACTGTTTTGGCCATAAAATCCTCATACGAACTCGGATTTAGGTGATTCAAAAGGCCACGGATTCGGGACGAAGAAATGTACAATTTGGTGAAAAAGGGGATCTGACGCCGTCAAGTGTATGGGCTGACGCCGTCAGATCGGGCCGACAGAAAATTACCTATAAATATAACCTTATAGCTTCATTATTTGTAAGCCCTAAACCCTAAGTCCGATTCTAGGGTTTAGGTAGGTATTTTTCCAGCAACTTAGAAGGTCTTAATCACTCCATAAACATCTTGTAATGGTGTAAAACCCTAAATTTCCGGTTTCGCATTTTTGGAGACTAATTTGAATTTATCGTAAGTTGAATTAAAATGATAAACCCTTGGGGTATAAATTAAATTTGCATAATAATAAAATAATTAAACTAAGTAATAAATAATATCTCAAACCAATACAACGATAGTCATGTTGCTTTTCTTTTCTTTTTTTTTAGTATGTGTTTTGCATAGTTTGCATTTTTCCCACCAACGAAAAATAGAGGACTGCATAAAAACACGTGAACTATTCGAATAAGAAACAAAACACAAATCAGCCATAGTTTGAGTTAGTGATTGGCTCCATGATTTTAGTAATTATTTTGTCAACGAAACACTATTGTTCAACCAAAGAGAAAAATAAAAATAATTGTCTAGACGTGGTTGAATTTGTAATTTTGGACTATCCGTTTATTTCGAGATAAGGAAAAGGTAAGAATTCTTTAGGCCCTTTAATCACGCTAAATCAGTTCAATTTCAAATGTCAAGGATTTGACCATATCTCCCTTAAATTGCAAACGCTTCATTCTATTTTGTGCACCACGCGCTTGGGGGAAAAGATTTGCACATATCACCATTGATTTACATATGCCTTTGTCTCACAATTAAACCACGCTCATAACTCACAGACCCCTCAAATAATATTCTAAACCTCCTTCATGCTCATGTGAATAAACTGGACGTGTGATCATTCAAAGGAGCACGTATGAATTTTGACTTTGTGTCGTGCATGGCTCGATTCGATCTGTTGTGTGAGTCCTGGTTGTGGGTTCGTGCTTGGTGATCGTTGGTGTGGCCCTGGTTAGATCGTGTGGTTTGGTGCAAGAAGACGTTTGGTTCGCGATTGATACTTGGCTGTTCGGGTTCCAGTTTCGATCATATATCACTGACCACATTTTAGTTCATTCGTTTCGATCAGCCCTTGTTTCGTTTGGAGGTAACCTTGTGATCGTCTACGTTTTCTTTGATTGGTTCACAGTTATGTATAAACCTTAATATGGTTCTATGAATAAGAAATAATCGCATGAGATAAAGGATCAGCAAATACATACATATGAAGGATTATAAAAGCACATGAAATAATAAAATATAGATCGATATAGGTGCATACAATTATGTTATTTGGATGTCATTATGGAACTAAAATTTGATGAAAGAAATCATGATATTAACAGTCGAATAGGAGATGGTTGCAATGAAATCCCACACTGTTCCTAAATATTTTATAGACATCTTAGTCATAAGATTAATATGATAATAATATATGTCAAAGAATAAATCTTTTAAAGTAATGAAACATTCACTCCATGTGAAGCTGTTTTCTTTTAGATGGCATGCAAGATAATATATTGTATAAGTAGATCGATGGCCTTTTACATTAAACATGAAGTTGCATGAATATAGTTTAAGTCATATAGTAATATGAGATAGATTAAAGATTTGAACATGTTATACATTAGATCGATGGAATATTAGGCACGCTTGTGTTTTCTTAGATGAACAAGGAAGTGTGGACACATGATGCTCAACATTAAAAGTCTTACATAATAACAGTTAAAGTAAACCAAGATCGAACTTAGAAATGACATATCTCTGACTTGAATATTTGGACGTATTAATAGTAACTAAAGGACTTTCAAAATCTGTTATATTTTGCCTTTTCAACAAATATTTCTAGCCTTTTCGGAATATTATGTTTCCTATTAGTTCATAAATGAGACTTGGATATCATCTAAACTAAAGCATGACATGCATACTAAAATTAAGAGTTCATGCAAATCGTTTACTGTTTGAATGTTTAAAAGTATAAGTATGACATTATTTTCATATTAGAATTGTTTTGTAACATAAGGGTGTACATTTTGTACCTATTTAGAATACACAATAGATAAAGACTAATCAATATAAATTATATAAATGACATCTTCGTAATATAAGAATATTAAAGTGGTGTTTAGGCTCCTAAATAAATAAATGGTTCTTAATATGTGTAGATTATTCGAAGGAGTAAGTTGTGGTTCCGAATACGACATTGATTGGCTTTTAAGGTACAGATATTCTGACCTGCTCACAGGTTTCTCGTGAACTCTCTCTCTTTTCTGTCTTGTTTCCCTAAGCCATTGCTATGCTTCCCCTGTTTTGTGAATCCTGTTATGATCTCTCTCATATTCTGATCTGTTTAGTTTCTGAGTTGATGCCATTGCTATGAGTTCCTTTGCTTTGAACCTTTTCTATTGATTCCCTTGTTATGACCTTTGATATGAATCTATGTTGTGAAAAACCTTTTAAATTATGACCTGAAAATGTTTTGAGAAGAGTTATTTGTTTAAAATGATGTTTATACTTTTACTTGAAATTTCACTAACTTTTATGAAAACTATTTTAAAGACTATCTTTATGAAAAACCGTTTGAAGGATCATTTTTATGAAAACAATTATTAAGGGATTTCTTAAAATGGACTTTTGATAGAAATTTCTAAAATGAACTTTTGATCTGAACCTTGACTTGATTATTGATATAAACCTTGATCTGAAGAACTCTGATTCGAACCTGATTTATTTCTGAACCTCTGATATTTAATTCTGAAATAATTGACATGAACCTTATGCTATGAACCTTCTGATATGACACTCTGATTTTGACCTGATACTTGATACTTGACCCTGACCACGGTTTGATACCCGAGCCACCTCACTAGGCATGAGGGTTTCATGTCCATGTCATTGATGCACCGATGGCATGACTCTAGGGCAGGAGAGTGATGACCTGTCCCGTCCCTGACTTTATTTTATCTGGTGTGTATTGGTAGACTCTGGCCACCTGGGGCGTATGGATGCATCCTAGATCTGATCTGATTTCTGTTATCTGTTTTTTTTACTGGTTATATATATATATATCTCTGGTGACTGATGGTGTGTGCGATACACGTCTTTCACATCTCTGGGAGCTAGCTACTCCATTTGATACATGAGGACACCCCTCATATTATCTGGTTACTTGAGAGGCATCCCCTCTGGATTACTGATATGGTTACATGGTTATGATATTATCTGTTCTGGGCTCGTGGTGGATTACTGTTCCTTTTCTTGTTTCCTTTACCTTATGTCAGATATTTAGTTCCTTAACCCGTATGACATCTGCATAACCTTATTTCTGTTACATTGTACTTTCCTCCACTACTGCTTTGTTATCGTTATATCTGTTCACTGAGCTCTCGTAGCTCAGCCGCATTTCTTTTCCTGCGGCAGGTTTTAGTAGGAAGCTGGGAATGAGTGGAGAGTACCTTGGACTTAGAAGATTTGATAGCTATTCTGGATTAAAGATGATTAGAAGCTGTTATATTTTAGAATTAGTATTATCGGAAGTTTCATTTGTAACCTTGTAGTTTTCTGTACTTCATTGTAACCTTGAGAATTTTTGTATTACTATAGATGTACGCTTTGTTTGATCTGATATGAAACCATTATTGTGATATCTTTACCCTTATCGGGTTGGGGTGTTACATAAACATCTTGTAATGGTGTGTTGATTCTATCTTAATTATGTCTTCCATTATTATTGTTGCTTGTTCTTCATTGATTATGTTTTACTAAATCACCTAGTGTTTACCTATGATTGTGTGAAACTTGTGTATAACTAATTAGATCTTATTGATTTCTTGTTGATGTGTGTGTCCATCTCCATCAATTAGGGCGTGACAACTTCAATAGATCTAATTGGTTTAGCTTATAATTCTTGTTTCCTATTGTCTCTTGTATGATTGGATGATATCGATGTTAGGCTTAAGAAAACTGGCTAACCTCCTATACGGTAACTTGCTTGAACGTCTTAAGAAACATGAACCAAGGTGTACTAAGGTTAATTGGTTGTATTTAATGCATAAGCGAATTCTAGTGATCCCATGTTAGGAGCTTCTTAGCCGGCTCGACATAGGAGTGAAGTAGGAGCTTATAGAGTTGGGGAAGATCGTACACACCCCCACGATTGGTATTAAGGAATACAACCCGTCAATTAAAACAAGGTGTGACAATTCAATAGGTAGAATTGGATAGCTAGCAAGGAGTAACATATCATAGGTAGACATGTTTCACTTCCCTTGTAGAACCCTAGTTTACTTTCCTGCACATTAGTTTAATTAGTAGCTTTTGGGTTAGTTGATTAGCAACTAATTCCGCCCACTCCTTCAAACCAGAGATTTTACTTGCTTTCATAAAAATATAAAAATACAAAAAGAATCATCCCTCACCTCTAGACCTAGTAGATAAATTTCAATCCTAACGAACACTATTCTTTGAGTTGAACGATCAATCCCCCGGTACTTGCCACTTCACTATACTACATCGGTCAGGTACACTGCCTGGTGGGGATTGCAAACTTCTCAAGATCCCTTGAGAGGTAAAACCTGTTGTAAGGTCGCAAAACCACGCATCAGTTGCTTCTGCTCCGGCTCAACTAACCATATTTTATGGCGGTATGGTGAATGTCTATGATGATATCTCCCTTGAAAAGGTTATTCATTTATGTTGTTTTACATTTTCAATTTTTTGGTCCAATTTTTTTAATGTTGTAGAAAGTGATTGGGGGCATACAAATTGCATAATAGAATTATTTTTTTCCACATGATATGCAGGCTCAAGCTATAATGTTCATGGCTGGAAATGGTCCCTTTATGGCAGCAGGAAATTCACCTCAACCAAGGACACAAGCTCCAGTACCTACACCCATGATTCCAATTAGCACACAACCCTACTCGGCCGTCTCAAGTCCGATATCTGTGTCGTCACACCCTTTTGGACAACCATCTCGTGGACCACATAACTAAAATGAAAGAGTTATGAGTTTACTCGGACAAGCGATGCAATCAGGTAAAAGTCTATCACATCATGTGAGTCTATTTCGCTACTTTTGTTGTTTTTAAGTTTGATATGTTGACATTAAGAACTAGAATTACATCGAACACTCGATGATCAACAACAAAACGAGTTACAAAAGTGTTTTCTTTTCTGGTGTAGGATATAGCAAGTGATGGTTGCTTCAGCCTTGGTATGGTCGCACATTTAGAGCCCACCTTACGGGAGAAGGGTGTTTGGATGTATCCCCGTTTGTTTTGGGAAACTGGAGTTCTTGGTCAAGTCTTGTACCTTGAAGCACATGCAGTTGGCCTTTCCGCAACTGGTATTGGTTGCTTCTTTGATGATCCAGGTATCCATTTTTCCATTAGTTTTCCAGTTTATAATGTTTAATGTAGTCTTTGTATCTGAATGAATGTTGTTCTTTACTGTATGGCAGTGCACGAGGTTCTTGGGTTGACGGGATTGAACTATCAGAGCCTTTATCATTTCACGGTTGGTGGACCTGTTGTCGACAAGCGTATAATGAGCCTCCCCGCATATCCTGGCCCTGGTGTTGATGCATAACATGTTTGGTTTGCATAACCACTCCCATATTCTTTACATTAAATAAAAGATTTAGAGTCGATTTACCAAGTTCAAATGAGTTGGGTACATTTATAGAGAGGTTAATATCTGATCTGGCTTCATAACCTATATTTTTAAACCTGCACCATCTCTACTACTTGTAATCCACACGATTTGTAGAGATCTACAAATGTGATGAGGGATTGACCTAGGTCGGTTTCACAGTTTCTTTTGTAGATAACTAGCCTGATGTCAGTACCGTATGATTCGATTATGTAAGGTGTAAAAAAATTGTATATCGGTGGCATTATCGTTAATTTCTAAATATAAATAAAAGCTTTCTTAAGTACAAACTATGGTACAAGTCCCAGGTGCCTGATCTTTCATTGGCATGATTTGTTTATTTTTCTATTTGTTGTCTTAATCTTGTACGAGTAGCTATTTCTCTTCGATTTGAGTGTGATTGTCAAATTGTAGCTTTGTGTTGTTAAAGTTAAACTTTAGAAAATAAATACATTGTGAAAGAGAAGACACCAATTCAAATCAAGTTCCAATACATAACTCTATCACAATTCTACACAAGTTTGAAAGTTGCATTGGTTAAAGTACAAATTTTATTGGATAATATTTCAAACAAATTTGAAAATATTTGTTCGAAAATTTTAAACTAAACAATTCAAATAGGTTTAAAAATATGGGATGATGTTTTTCTTTGGGATGTCACATGACATTGTATAGGGACTGAGACTATAATGTAAGAAAAATGTTAAAAAGTGATAATCAATTGTAAAGGATTAATGTTCAAAAAAAAAAAAAAAAAAAAAAAAAAAAAAAAAATTGTACAGGATTAAACATCAACGGAGTAGAAATAAAACAACAATATCTCATGGGATCACTTTATCATAAAGATGAATGTCTTTTTAAAGAACCATTAAGACTTCATTATAATTTTATGCACATCGTTGAAAACAAATACTCCATGAGCCTTAGTAATTGTATGCACACATAGCTATACGTGAACACTTTGTAACACCCCCAAAATATCGTAGCGGAAGATTGTGTCACTGGGGTGCTACTTCATAATACAAATTACAAGTTATAGAAAACGACCTCTAAATGAGACGTTTTGAAAAGTTACCATTTGATTAATGAATTCAGAGTTACAAACATGAGATCCCAAAGTATGATACATAAATGTATACAAAATGTTTCGAATGATAAATGATAAAAGCATAAGTCTTCAAAATATGCCGTGCGACTCTATGCTTCAAGATCTAGCTATCGTCTAATGTACCTAAGATAAACATGCTAAAGTGTCAACACAATGGTTGGTGAGTTCATAGAGTTTGTTTTAAAGCAGTTGAAAACCCTTTAAAGAATGCTTTCCACAGCAAAGGCATTGTAAATTCACTCAGTTACAAATCCCGCCCATACAAGACTTGCAACATGTGTGTTTACAACCCACTGCTAATAATATAGTATGATTAAAACATATGTGAATACGATATATGCACACTTAATGTAAAGTATAATAGTCTACTGAACCTCATGACAAGAATAAGCAAGAATGCTTCATAGCTGGATTATATTCACCCAAGGCCATGAATCTCGGGCAAAGGGTGGGGGTGTCAACCCGATAGTACTATCAATACCTCTCCGTCGGCTCCATCCAGGAGTTAAATAGTGGTTAAAGAATATAGCGTATAGAATAGTTTTCACACATTAAGTCACATATCGTAATAAAACTACACATCCTGTTTAAGAGTATGAAAGTATAACATAGCATATAAGTAAAATTGTCTCGTGTAATAGCAAATAGTTTAAGCATGTATCTCCCCCAAAGAGTTTAAAAACAAGTATTAAAGAGTAAGAGTGGGGCTATGACTCACGGTAATCATTAAAAGTTTAGAGTACTTGTGAAAGTAAATGAAAATAGTTGAGCATGTATCTCCCCCAAAAGTAATTCAAAACGTATAAAAGTAGGGGCTATGAAACTCACCGTGAGTTATGTAGTGAGTAATGAAAATGGTAGTCGAGTCGCGTAAGTCTCTAAGAGCAACCTATAATAGAATGTTGCGACTTAGGTTGGAATAATGTCTACGAATACAAAAACGTGCCTATATATGTCTTGCATATTGTTCATGATGTAGTACTTAGTATGTTGTGTAGGTCGTTGTATAAAGATGGTTTATGAAACATGTTTAGTTTGTATATCTCGTACTACCGTTCGGGCCATCATAATTCAGAGGTCATGCAGTAAACGTTCGAGGAGCTAGGACACTTTAATTCGTAAATCCAGCAACTCGTCGATCCGTTCACCCAAATGAAACCCCTCACATGAAGTTCCCTAGTGTTGTAGTATTCGATAGAAAATATATGTGAAACATATATTTTGCTTACTTGATTATATGACATATTGAGAGTTTATAAATACAATAAATAAACTAACAAAGTTTATAAGTATTTAAATAATTTTGAGTCTTATAATTACTTACCTTTGTTTAGAATGCTTGAGTATTATAGAAAAAGGGAATATAAGCGGAGCTTCGACGTGAAATTTGTAATCTTCGTAAACCCGAGGCTACTTGAAGATTATAACATCGCCTTCTTGAAAACCCGAAGCTATTTGAAGATAATAACAAAGTCTTTTTGGAGACTTGAAGTTATTTAAAGATTATAACGACTCTTTCTTGAAAACTCGGAGAAAATAAGATCAAATGCTAGCTTTTCTCAAGAACATATGAACTTTCTTACAAAATATAATAGAAGTGCCTTTGGTTTTAGGTCTTTGAAGATATAAGAAGGTGTGGTGCAAGAATTTATGAAGTTTTTAGCTTGGTATTTATAGGAAAAATTTAGGAGTTAACTATATATTAGGTTAATATTTAACCATGGTTAAGTTTACACTTGTAAACATCCTAGAGATCAATGGTCAAGATCAAGCCAAGTGTCCTTGATGGCTTCCTTGACAAGCCTCATGAGGCTTTCATGAGAAGCTTGATAAGTTTCTTGCATTATCTTGCTTTTACGGAGTCAATTTTGTCCCGGTAATCGGTAACTGTAAGTCGTAATGTCACGAAACTTAAAATCGGGTATCCTAAAAATATGAAACTTATAAAAATGATTAAAACTTATTAATATATTCTATATTAACATATTAAATGAGTGATAGGTTCTATCGGGATGCTTAGAGTCGTGAAAACCTAGAAGCATAGGCTTAAATTACGTAAAATGCAAAACCGGAAAATGTAAAATTCTAAAATTCTTGAAAATGTCACGGAAGGTGGAAAACATATATTTTTCTTGTTGGTAATGTTGTGTGGACATATCGGGATGTCTAAATGATGTTTAAACCTTAAAGTAAATCTCAGACACGGTTTCGTGATTTTTGCAGAAATGATCCGACGAGTGTCAAACTCTCGGATTATCATTAAAATAGTTTAATTTACGAGAATATGAAATAAAAATTTCGGGAATAAATAGTGAAAATAAATAGTAAAAGTGAATAGTGAAAATGAATAGTAATCCGAAAATGCGAATTGTTACACACTTTACTAGCACCGCTAAACATAACGACCATCACTCAAAAAGAATTTCCCAACGTTATAAATACTAAACGAGTACCCGCGCATAGCAACGAGATTTTATAGCGGCATATAGTTATAATGATATTTTGGACAAAATATCACTATAACTATATGCCGCTATAAAATCCCGTTACTATACACGAGTACACGTCTAGTCATATAAAAAGAAGTTAGGAAATAGTCATTGAAGAAGTGGATAAAAGGGAAAAAGTCACAAGGGGCAATTTATTTAATTTAAATTTTTTTTGTAACACAAACTTTTTGAATTAGATGTATTTAAAAAGTCATGATTTTAGACAAATTTTTGTACACTACAGAATAAAGTTTCACGTGATTCACTGATATCCCAAAAACCCTCTCAATTACTCTGCTCAAGCCGCATATATCTTAACCGAAAATCCGAGCATTATAATCTCATATGTTTTTCAAATATATATATATATATATATATATATATATATATATATATATATATATATTTTTTTTTTTTTTTTTCCCATAAAAAGATAAAGGATTTTAGATCAATTTATGCAATAATGACAACTTTTACATTTTAAAGATTGATATGATGATACTCAACTTTGCAATCTAGACTCATATAAGGCTGGTCACAGTGGCGACTCAGGTCATCCTCTGCCACATCAGCTTTCTCTCTCTAATGACCAGATATGACCCATGTGCCATAGTCAATAACCGTTTTTTTTTATTATTTTTTATTTTTTTATTTTTTTTTATTTTTTTTAATTCAAATATTTTAAACAACAAATTTAAAATTCATTAAAAATAAAAACATTACATAAATTATAGATTAACAAAGTACGATACGGTAATGAAAACGAAACTACAAATTACAATGAAAAGTCTGAGTTCCAACCTTCTTCACTCGAAGACTCTTCATCTCTAAACTCGCCATTATAATACGCTACTTTCATAATATCAAACCAATTGTTCCTGAGGTATTCTGCATCTCTTTGTTCCTGCTCCATACGAGCAGCTTCCTCTCGCAGTTCTCTTTCTTCTGTTTCCCTCCTGACTTCCTCATACTGCTCAAGAAGTCGGAGTTTATCCTCAGTGAGTCCAAACGGATTGGGTTGGTGTTCCACAATCGGTGGAGTGTTCACCGGTTCATTTTTCGGTTGGAACACCGGAAAGATATCCTCTGGTGGAGTGTGATAAACTTCATCTTCTGGTGGAAAGATATCTTGTGGAACTTGTTGTGGACTTGTGAATTGTTGCGAGAAGTCTTTGCGAGACATTGTTGTGGACTGGAGAATTGTTGGGAAAGATATCTGTGTGTGAATTGTGTATATTATTTGTGTGTATGAGAAACAAAAGAGTGTGAGTATATAGGGAAATTTTTGAATTTGAATTTTGAATACTCCCGCTCGTACTGTAGCATTTAATTTGAATTTAAAGCAGAGTGTGGGTAATATTTTGTGTTGTTTATATTTTATTTTATGTAAGAAAAAAAAAGAAAAAAGAAAAGAAAAGAAAGGTTATAACAATATCAGCCACAATTTAGACCGATTGCACAATTTGTGCTTCTTCGACCGATCCATGACCAAATGCCCACAATGGCCATGGCCGATATTGGCATCGGTCGACCAAGTTTTTTGACCGATTTTATCAAGTCCACTGTGACTAGGGGTGGCAATCGAGTCGTGTTCGTATTGACCTATTCGGGTTCGCGTGTTGGTGGGTTAGTATAACCTCTACCCAAACACGACCCATTTATTAATCGTGTCAGGAAACTCAACCCTAACCCGCACTTGCATAACACGTGTAACCCATTTTTGACCCGTTTAACCTATCTATACTACATATAAAAGAAAGACGGTCAAACATTGAAAAGTGAAATGTTGAAAGTCAAAGGTGAGAGAAATATATAGTGTAATTAATACTCTTATTAAAACACCGCATTCTTAAAAGTACAATAATTTATTCACATTGTACAACCAATTAAAAGCATATATACCAAATTAAAAACAACCAATTAAAACACCTCTTACTAAAAAGTACAATAAAATTTTCACAATGTACAATTTAAACAAGCTACAACATAATCCAAAATATAAAATAATTAAACAGACTAATTAATGTTATTTTTAAAACACCTTAAAATGAAAAGTACATGTTATCATACACATTACACAAATTAATAAAACACATAAAGCTTCATACAACCTAACAAGTTGATGGTACATATAGTTTTGAAAACCGGACCGGACCAACGGGTTCAACCGGGAACCGATGTCGTCACCGGTTCGGCTAACCAATAAAAGCCATCCGAAAACGAACCAGAGAGGACCCGTTGAAACCGATACAAACTGGTGAATCAGGTCTCATCGAGATCTATTTCTCCGGTTAATCGTCACAGGGTACCCGCCGCCGCAACGCGCGGGTACCCTGCTATACTATATATAAAGAAAAAACCAAAAAGTAAAAAGTTGAAACTAAAAAAGGAAATGTTGAAAACATATATTTCAAAAGGAAACTATTAATACATATCGAAAACCGGGTTGACCCGGTTTAATTTGACCCGTTTTCGACCCAACCCGTCGGGTTGACTCGGTTTAAATCGACCCTTTTTTCGACTGGAACGGTTCAACCGATTGAACCACCCGGGTCGAACCGGGTTTCAAAATATTATGTTTAATCCCCAAATCTTCAAACTTTTATTATTTTTCGTTTATAACCCATAAATTTTTTTTAACACAAAAATATCTGTCACTATAAAATCACGTTGCTATGCACGGGTACTCGTCTAGTTTAAATAAATAGGTCAAGTAGTGAATAAGTTTGGTGGTTTGTTGTTAACTAGCTTAAATGTCAAAATGATATAAGGATTTAAAATATAATAAAAATAACAGACAAATAACTATACGACAATTTTCTCAGTTATAAGCGTCAATTTCTATGATATATGAGGTATAATCGTAATTCAATCATATTAAGTACATAACATAATACATTTAATCCACATCCAACATAAAAAGACATGTTATATATTTTATTTTTAAGGTCTTATATACTTAAACGGGTTCACAGGTTGACCTGTTTAATATTTACTCAACCCAAACACGACCCATTTATTAAACGAGTTAAACGGGCTGACCTGTTTTTGACTCAAACCTGTTTATCTTCGACCCAAACCTTTAACTTCGTGTCAGATTTATGTCGTTTATCATGTTGTGTTGACAATTGCCGCCCCTAAGTGTGACTAACCTAAAATCATCTACACCCGTTTGATAATGTCCCGCTTGGTTCAAATGGTAGAGAATGCAAAGGGAATGCAAAGCAATACATTTCCTTTCCCCTCAATTTATTAGGTAATGCCCCGTTACCCTGAGTAATAGGTCATTACATTACCCTACACCAAGCACCATCATTAATTGTGAGGTCTAGTTTGATTCTGACACATGTCGACATGTACCTAACCATCTCTACAATTTTTGAACGAATTTTTAAATAAATAAAAATAATATTTGAAAAAAAAAGCAGCTACGTGCAACATCTATATAATTCCCAGATCGGCCAGCTAAGCTAAACAGTAATCAATCACCCCCACTCCCATAAATAAACAACAACTTGTACATCGCGCATCACCACTTGTACAATCATGTCGAGAAGAAGAACCTTGCTCAAAGTCATCGTTCTCGGTGACAGCGGGTACGTATACTACTATCCCAATTGATCTCTCTCTCTCTCTATATATATAGCCTTTCAATTTGTTTTAATTTAATTTAATTTTCAAAATTTTTTTAGGGTTGGCAAGACCTCATTGATGAATCAGTATCCTAACTACTTTCTGTTTCTTTTGATGACGTGGCACTTGATTTTATCATATTGTTGACTTTGTGGAGCGTTTAGAATTTTAGAATATAACGCAACGAGCAGCGTTTAGCGTTTTAAACGCAATATTGGCGGCGAGATATTTTTTGTTTATATTATTTTGAATTTGTTGCTTATATGACAATGTAGTTAGAATACGCTGTTTTTGTTTTGGTAAACGCTACTAGAAGTAGCCTTTTCATTTGGAGCGTTTAGGAAAAGTAGGAATGCTAGTTGCTAGTTACTTCCAAACAAGCATACGCTAGTTGCTAGTTACTTCTAAATGCTTGCTACCAAACATAACCATTATGTGAAAAATGCTTGTTTATATTATTTTGAATTTTTTGCTTATATGACAATGTAGTTAGAATACGCTGTTTTTGTTTTCATAAACGCTTGTTTCTCGTAAATGCTACTAGAAGTAGCCTTTTCATTTGGAGCGTTAAGGAAAAGTAGGAATGCTAGTTGCTAGTTACTTCTAAATGCTTGCTACCAAACATAACCATTATATGAAAAATGTGTGACTAGGGTGTTTGTTTAAGCTTATTTATGGGCTTATAAGCTTATTGATACAAACCAATCCCATAATAGGTTGCATCAAGCCACAAGCTAGCTCAAAGGAGGAGGGGACACCTAGACTTTATAAGCCACCAACCAATCCCATAATTGGCTCCATGTGTGATCGTAACACTTATATATTTTCGGCATATATTTCATAAACTCATTTTTCCGACTTATATAAGTTTGTTATGACATAATAAGCTTATATAAGCCGACAGGTCCCAAAATAACCAAATAAAGTGGGGCTTATGAAGTATAAGCCGGAAACATATAAGCTCATAGGCCCATAAATAAGCTTAAACAAACACCCCTTAAGTGTGTTTTTGGTAACTTTTGAAGACGTTATAGCTTAAACTGCATTTGCTTGGTGGTTGTTCAAAACTTTCAATCATTTGATTAAATGGAATGACGTTTTTGATGGGTGAAAAGGGGTAATACGTTTTGTTGATGCTTATGTGTGTGCGTGTGAGAGAGATTTGTGGAACGTGAAATACGTTTATTGTTTTTGAGGGGGCAACTTGGCTGGGTTTGGCAAAACTCGCTCTAGTAGTTACTAGTTAGTAGTATGAGTTAGTACTAGCTGTTTATTTTATAAAGGCATTTGGTAACATAGTTTTTCATGTAGTTACAAAGTTCAAAATGGAATATTGGTTTAGTTTTTGTTAAGAGTGTTGGAATTGTTTTTATGTTTAGTTGCGGATCTGCTTGTAGAAGGAATTGGCAGGGAGATACATTATATTATTTTGAATTTGTTGCTCAAGTAACGATGTAGTTTGAATAGTTATGATGGGGAGATATTATGTAAAATTGCGTTTATGTGTTTTTTGGTTCATTTTATAGCTTAAGCCGCTTAAGTTGCATTTGAGTTGTGGCTATTTTACCAACTTTTAACAGTTAGAAATGAAATGATTTTGACGGGTGGGAGGGAGTAATACATTTGTTGTGTTATTTATCAGTTGAACGACTGAACGTGTATTGCCTAGCATCGACTAGCGGTGCAGAAGATATAGAATGGTACAGAAGCAGTTGAAACTTTGTAATAGTTAGTAGTTGCACCAAACGAAGTTAGGTTACCTCTTAATCAAAACTGTAGTTTCAAGCAACAGCAACCATTTGTGTTATTCGTCTTTTGTGTGGAACGACAGGGGTTCTAAGTTTTAACAAATAAGTAAGCAAGAGTACACTCTTGGGCCATCAACATTCATAATATCAATTAGAGTAACCTATTGTAACTTTAGAAGGAGCTGTGTGTGATACATTGGTTTCCTACAAACCAACAGAACGGTTTGCCCCAAGTTTACTCGATTCTGTGTATGTTCATGCTCCCCAACGAATTATGTTGCTAGGTATTTCCATATTGAAAATCGTTGGATCGTATTATATCATGTCTATTGATTATTGTGATTTCTTAACTACCTTAAAGATACGTACATAAGAAATTTAGTCAGCAGTACAAAGCTACAATTGGTGCCGATTTTGTCACCAAAGAATTGCAAATAGACGACAGGCTTGTCACTTTACAAGTAAGTGATTTGGTTAGATATTAAAGGATTGGTATCTATCCGTTATATAATTTAAGTTGGCTGATCATAATTTTTTGTTTGCAAGATATGGGACACTGCTGGTCAGGAGAGGTTTCAAAGTCTTGGTGTTGCGTTTTATCGTGGAGCAGATTGCTGTGTTCTAGTGTATGATGTAAATGTGATGCGATCATTCGATACACTAGACACCTGGCATGAGGAATTTCTCAAGCAGGTACCTTCTGCGAATTTTCATCTTCCTAGTGAACTTTTTTACGTGACAACTTTCTACCTGAAATATAAGTTTATAAAGTGCTTTTAATATTATCCTTCCTTTTTCACTGCCCCTTGTGGGCTATGCTGTTTCAATCCTAAGTTATCGAGTGTGCTACAGTACGATCCTATTGAGTTAAATTCTTGAAGTCTTATATGTGAAGAGTCTCTTGTCGCAGTTAGTCACTTTTTGGCGCACCAAGTCCATTGGGTCTGAGTTATAATTGATCATTGATATTACATTGAGTCCAAAAATACTAGACAACATTTGAAATTCGGAATTGCTAGAGAATGTGGTATAGGTCAGAATTTGATGGTGTTACTTTTCATAGAGACTTGTATTCGTTGAATGGATATCTACATCAGGCGATGTCTCATCTAGTAGCGATTATTGAGATGTATTTTATAGTTTCCATGATGCTTGTGCAACTTGAATATCTTAATTCTCATGCTTCCATGTGTTACTGTTCCTCCTTTTTGACTGTAATCTTCATGGGTTAGTCTCCTCCTGTCTTATTTAACACTCTTACGTGTACATGGAGGTTAGATTTCTAGATAATTGTTGAGCATGGGTGTTTTTGAAACCATAACGTTTCCTTATGTGTACTTTGCAGTTTGTTTCTTACAGCTAATTAAACTTCTTCCCTAACTACTGTGTTGTAAATACACAATATTCACTATTGGACCATGTAGGCTATTTGCAGAAGAATAAAATTTACGACATTTGAATTTAAGTGAGGGCCAAGTTGTTTTCCTACTTGACGATAGGTAGTATAAGTCAATTTGAGGCTGATATGTTAGTGTTCACTGTGGAAGTCAAACTTAGTTCTGAATATTAAGAGGTGAAAAGGACCGAAAATTCAATTGGCTTTCACCTTCCGATGTAACTCCCTCCAGTTATTAAACTTGGATAATGAAACCCCCCTCCCCTCCCACCCTAGAAAACGGACTAAAGATATTATCGAATTTTCGTGAATTTTGCTAATATTGATTTACCTTCTAATTTTCTGATTCATTCTATTCGCTGAAATCATTTAATCTATACTATTTTTTATATTCTTCAGGCAAACCCGACAGACCCCACTACTTTTCCGTTCATACTGCTTGGTAATAAGATCGATATAGATGGTGGAAATAGCCGAGTGGTAAGTTCCACACTATGAATCTCCTTTTCAACTTTTTTAACCTTCTTGCAATTTACTGAAAGTATCCGAAATTAGGTTTCTGAGAAGAAGGCAAGGGAGTGGTGTGCTGCAAAAGGAAATATACCTTACTTTGAGACATCTGCAAAGGAAGACCATAATGTCGATCCTGCATTCCTCTCAATCGCCAGAACTGCAATGGCAAACGAGCATGAACAGGACATGTAAGTTCCCTAAACGAAACAATGCCTATTCACAGCTACTGCTTGTTTGTATTTTCTATTCTAGCTTTGTTGATGCATTTGTCATTATATTTCAAGTATTCAACACCTTCTTATGCTTCCCTATGTCGATCTCCAAATTTGCGTTTTATGTTTAAATCAAGTTGTCGGCTCTTTTATATATAAGCCTAGATGTACAAGCTGTAATTTGAAATATAGCAGATATAATAAAGAATCTGATAAGCAACTTAAAATGACAGCCTTCAACCTATGCTAAATTCTTAAATCGTAGAATATATTACATAGGAAAAGGTGAAGAGTGCACAAATTACGGTGTCTGTTATTGCCTATTATCATGTTATATGTATATAGTAAATACCATTTAGTAGCATATATGCTATTTATTATTTTCCCATAACTTTATTATCTGCACATCCATTTGTGTTTGCAAAACACAATTTTTTGTTTTGTGGGGATCTGCTGGTATTGAGTGGATTTGTGAGATTCATCTTTGATCAATAACTAAGTCATAAAGCAGACACCAAAGGGCTTATGTCCCAATGGTACCCCTAGTTGTGTGAGAAGCTCCCCAACCAAAATGGTTGTGGGTTGAACCCCAACCAAAATGGTTGTGGGTTCAAGTCCTGCTTAGGACATGTGAGATAGTTTGTGGTTTGTATATTGTGAGATAATTAGTTGCCGTTCTAAAAGAAAGTCATAAAGCAGACACTGTACAATAAAATGATAGGACGTGCTTAACTTGGTCTTCTTATGTTGTTGACATAGAGTGATATGCGTAAGATTCAAAGCTTCTAGTAACTTTGTTCAACTATGTTCATACTTGCAAATGGTTTGTGAAACAAGCAAACCTCAGGTGAAAACTCATATTCTTATGAAAGACAATTTCTTGGCTAAAAGACTTCAACTTTAGCACATTCTGATGTTTTTTTCATCGTTAAGGATGTAGTCATTATATATGACATCTGAGTTGCACTGGTAGGAGTATATGGTATGGTAATTCTGTATCGATGATATGTGAAAACTGCATCCTAGCGTCTGATAGTGTGATTTATAGCAAGTTTAACGTAGCGCATAGATACGGAAACATAGCATCCTAACATTTGATTGTTGGTGTTATGGAGTTGTCCTAGGGCTATGATGCGGTGCAAAACTGGGCCAGAACTAAATTGTTGATAAGACACATATAGTAAGAACCACAGGACCGTATAGACTGTATAGTAACTGGTACCAATTAGGATTGGTTTTAACTGGACTAGACTTTGGCTTGTCATAAAAGCCTAATCAACTATCTTAACCGAGTCCCTTGTGTTATATGCTATACCCTTTTAGCTACCTCCACACAGACATGTTATTGTTAGGGATGTAAAATCTAAAGTTGGTCTTAGAGCCCGGTCCATGGCATATGTTAGAGTTAATTTGACATCACTGTCTACACCGTTCTGGTATTTCTGTTTTTTTAAACCCGTTTAACCCATATCAACTCACACATTAGTAAATGGTTTAAAATGGTCACGTTTACTAATTTGGTTGACCCTTCCTGCTTAACCAGTTTCTTTTTTCTGGCTATGTTTTCTTGATTTGACCCGTTTAAACCGAACCTTTAATGAGTATATGGCTTAAAATGGCCACTTGTACTAACCTGTGATCCCTTAATTCCATGAGACTGGGCAAGAATAATAACTCATCATTAATTTAGAAGTTATTTCGTCCGTCACGTATGCAAGATCCGACAATGTATGGCAATATTATGACTATACATTTATTTTAAACTAATCTTTAGAAATGTTGTTGATGCTGAACAGATATTTCCAGGGTGTCCCGGAGGCAGTACCAGATACAGAGCAACGAGGTGGTTGTGCATGTTAAATTATTAAAGACATGTTAATCATATTGGTCGTTTTTTGCTTTCTACTCCACGTATTGCTGTTGTCATCCTTGACATTTTATACGTAAGGTTGGCTCTTCTTGTGTCTTTCCGATGTTGTTAAAAGATCTCTGAAACCAAACTCTAAGGTTCCCATGTTCAAATTTGAATCTATGTGTTGATTTTTTGTACCTTTGTAATTGTGGAAGGTTTTATTGATTTTTTTTGTAATGTTTTTCATGAACTGTAAGCCGATTTTAAGGTTGCTCTTTTGTAGCTACATTACAATGCTACTTGTTATGAATCTATGGAAATTTTTATAGATTTTGGTTTGGTTTGATGTAATAAAGTTATCACTCATTTCTTTTGTACTATATCGTAGCCTTCATTATCATTTTTCGTGGAGTAAATTGCAAGTTTCGTCCCTAAAGTTTGGTCAAATTGCAAGTTTCGTCCCTGAACTTTGGAAAGTGCAAGAATTGTTCCTGTGAGAAAGTTTTGGGGGCAAATATGGTCCTGGCCTCTGTCAAATGACACAATACCCCTGCTTATTTCTTTTTTAATATTCCTTTTCAGTTTCTTCCACCAATGGTCCTTGTGTTGCGCAAGGCTTTACAAATTTAGTCCTTTTGTTAGACAAATAGTTATTCTTACACAAAATCGTCCTTGTGTTGCGCAAGACTTTACAAATTTAGTCCTTTTGTTAGACAAATATTATCTTCACAAATCGTCCTGTGTTCGCAAAGTTTAAAATTTCCTTTTTTTTTCCATTTTTAGTCTTTTTCTTCCGTTTTTAATTCCGTTTTCTCGTTTTTTTTTTTTTTCTTTACGTTTTTCCTTTTTTTTTTTTTTTTTTACGTTTTTCCGTTTTTTCCATTTTTTTACGTTTTTTTATTTCGTTTTCTTCCGTTTTTTAGTTTTCTCCGTTCATACTTTTTTCAGTTTGTATTTCTTATCCATTTTTGTCATTTTCTTACGTTTTGGTCCGTTTTTCTTACGGTTTTTTCCCGTTTTTGTCCGTTTTTATCCGTTTTTCTTACGCTTTTTTTACGTTTTCGTCCGTTTTTTTTTTCAGTTTTTGTCCGTTTTTTATCCATTTTGTGTCCATTTTTTCTAACGTTTTTTTACGTTTTCGTCTGTTATTCTTACGTTTTTGTCCGTTTTTTCTTAAAAATTTATCCGTTTTTATACGTTTTCGCCCGCTTTCTTGCGCTTTCATCGGTTGTTATCGTTTTCGGACGTTTTTCTTACGTTTTTGTCTGTTTTATCCGTTTTTGTTCATTTTCCTTAAGTTTTTGTACGTTTTCTTACTTTTTTTGTCTGAATTTTTTTTTGTCTGAATTTTTTATTTAGTCCGAATTTTTTGTCCCATTTTTTTTGACCAAATTTTTTAAAAAGAATAAAAAAAATAAAAAAAAATCAAAATCAAAATTTTTGTCCGATTTATTTTTATCTTTTTTGTCCGAATTTAAAAAAAATAATAAAAAAAATTCAAAATTTTTGTCCGAATTTTTTTTTGTCCGATTTTTTTGACCAATTTTTTAAAAAAAAATAAATAAATATTCGGACAAAAAAATTCGGACAAAAATTTTGAATTTTTTTATTATTATTATTTTTTTTTTTAAATTCGGACAAAAAAGACAAAAAAATCGGAGAAAAAATTTGATTTTTTTTAAATTTTTTTTAATTTTATTTATTTTTTTAAAACGGAAGCGTAAGAAAAACAGACGAAAACGTAAGAAAAAGGGAAAAAAAACGTAAGAAAACGGACAAAAACGTAAAAAAACGGATAAAAATGGACAAAAACGGAAAAAACGTAAGAAAAACGGACGAAAACGTAAAAAACGGAAGAAAAACGGACGAAAACATAAGAAAAAAGGACAAAAAAGTAAGAAAAACGGATAAAAACGGAAAAAAAAGGAAAAAAACGTAAGAAAAACGGACGAAAACGTATGAAAACGGAAGAAAAACGAACTCAAGGACCATTTGTGAAAACAAAATGACTAAATTTGTAAAGCCTTGCGCAACACAAGGACGATTTTGTGTAAGAATAACTATTTGTCTAACAAAAGGACTAAATTTGTAAAGCCTTGCGCAACACAAGGACGATTTTGTATAAGAATAACTATTTGTCTAACAAAAGGACTAAATTTATAAAGCCTTGCGCAACCCAAGGACCATTGTTGGGAGAAACTGAAAAGGAATATTAAAAAAGAAATAGGCAGGGGTATTTGTGTCATTTGACAGAGGCCATAGACCATATTTGCCCCAAAACTTTTCCACAGGGATGATTCTTGGACTTTCCAAAGTTCATGGACGAAACTTGCAATTTGGCCAAACTTTAGGGACGATTTTTGCAATTTACTATTTTTTGTGGATCATGATTTGGTATTTTGAGTTCTTGTCCGCTTTGAGTATAACTGTGAACGTCTATCGTGACTTTGACGACTTTTTCTACTTCCATATCTTGAGCAATTTGATAGGCTGGTCTTGAATTTTTGATTGACCGGTATGAATTCAAACACTTATATGACAATTACACATTCTGTTACATCTTTTTTGGTAAAGGGTATCTTAGGAATTGCATTGTATATTAATTGTGGCACTTTCAACTGGAGTACTTGTTACAAACACCATGAACATATGGAAATGCAAAAAGGACAGCCCCCATTTTTACAAGTAAATACCTTTTTTTTTTTTTTTTTATAAATAATTTTGTTTATATAATAAAACTATGAAACGGAAAATGCAGAATAGGTACGTAACATTTGTACTTTTCGTGAGTCAGGGTACCAATAACACCCAATGCAAAAACCTATACTGATAAACTGTTTTAGATTTCCAAGATTCTGGCAAATGCAAAAGTAACATAAAGATGGGTCATCGACAAGATGTTTCATAATACTCGTAATCGATCGACAGTATACCTGATAATTAAAGCATCATCTTAACAAAAACCTAGGAGTACAAACTCATTCCTTAATTTAAGCCAAGTAAATAAACTATGAACAACCTTTAAACAAGACGAAACAAGGGACTTCAACGCTTTATGTTCTCCTCAGCTTCACACTCTGGGGCAGCGAGGGCACCACAATATATAGAAGATACCAACGCGGAAAATGAAAAGTAACTAATGAAGAACACAGGGACCCACATGTGTTTTTCTGGCACCAACGAAGCTGCAATGAACAAAACCGGATATGCAAGCCCAGAGAAGTAAAACAATAACTCCAACACCCTAAACCAAAGCATGTTACGTGGATGTCGAGTTGCACTCGCGTAAATGAAGAAAATAGCAACATAAGTGACGGTGAAAAACACCATGAGAAAAATGGATAGACCCACAAGCACTTGGTGTTGTTGGAACACTTGCTCAAAACCTTTATGGCTTAGTTTGCTCATGGCGATCTAGAAGCCGAAAGAGGGAGGTCCACTATCATGACTGGCTGTCAAACCCGATCCTGGTCAAGAAGAGCGACGGAAGCTGGAGAATGTGCGTAGATTTCAAAGACCTTAACAAAGCATGCCCGAAAGATTGTTACCCTCTTCCGGAGATTGACTGGAAAGTTAAATCCCTCTGCGGATACACCTTCAAATGTTTTTTGGACGCGTACAAAGGATACCACCAGATACAGATGGCTGCAGAAGATGAGGAAAAAACCGCGTTCCACACAAACCAAGGGATTTTTTGCTACAAGAAAATGCCATTTGGATTGAAAAATGCAGGAGCCACATACCAGCGTCTAGTGGACAAAGCCTTCGAAAAGCAGATTGGCAGGAACCTTGAAGTATACATCGACGATCTGGTCATTAAGAGCCATTCAGAGGTGGAAATGTTAAGGGACGTGGAAGAAACCTTCATGACTCTCCAGAAGATAAACATGAAGTTAAACCCAAAAAAGTGTACCTTCGGAGCAGAAGAAGGAGTATTCTTGGGGCATGTGATCAGTAAGAAGGGAATCAGGGCTTCCCCGGAGAAATCTGAGGTCGTTGCCCGGTTGCCCTCACCGCGGACTCTTAAAGAAGTACAAAGCTTAAACGAAAAATTGGCTAGTCTGAACCGTTTTTTATCAAAGTCCGCAGAAAAGTCCTTACCTTTCTTCAAGACACTGAAGAAGTGTATTAAAAAAAGCGACTTTCACTGGGTACCGGAAGCGGAATAGGCATTCAAAGAGATGAAGCAACACATCGTCAATCTTCCCACCCTCACGGCTCCCCAACCAAGAGAAGAACTGATCATATACTTGTCCGCGACAAAAGAAGCCATCAGTGCAGTCCTTTTGGCAGAAAGAGGACCGCGCCAGGAGCCCATGTACTTCATCAGCCGCACGTTACAAAGTCCGGAAATAAACTATAGCCCAATAGAAAAATTGGTTCTATCACTGGTTCACGCGGCCAGAAGACTCAAGAGGTACTTCCAAGCACACCCAATAGTGGTCATCACAGACCAACCAATCAAGCAGATGCTTGCGAAGACAGAAAATACGGGCCGAATGGCCAAGTGGGCTATATAACTAGGTGGACATGACATCAGTTTCAGGCCGCGGACAGCCATAAGTGGACAAGTATTAGCTGATTTCATCGCGGAAATTCCAAAAGAAGAAACCCCGACAACAAAAGTAACCGCGGATGATTTGCCGTATGTTGAGCCGTGGAACTTATATACCGATGGATCCTCTTGTCAAGAAGGATCCGGAGTAGGCTTAATCCTTACAAACCCTGAAGGTACAAAATTCACTTATGCTTTAAGATTTGAATTTGATACATCCAATAATGAAGCAGAGTACGAAGCACTATTAGCGGGTTTAAGGATAGCGAAACAGATGAGAGTGAAGGACCTGTCCGCAAATGTAGATTCACGGCTAGTCGCAAATCAGATAAATGGTGTATATAAAGCGAAGGAGGAAAGTATGGCCCGGTATCTAGCAAAAGCCAAGGCCCTGATACAAAACTTCCGCACATTCTCCATAAGACAAATTCCGCGGAGTCGGAACAAGCAGGCGGACGCACTGAGCAAAATAGCCTCCACCAGCTTCGCCCATCTGAAAAACAAGTTTTAGTTGAAGTCTTGAAAGATAAATCAATAGAGGAGAAAGAAGTTATGGCCGTAGTTGAAGAAGAAGGGGACATGATGAGTGGCCTTTTACTCATCATTTTATACCCGAAAAACCTCACAAAAATGACCAAAAACACCCAAATTGACCATATAATGTTGCAAATATCCTTGGATTGTGTTTTTTGTGTTTTAGGTACAAAAGGATTGAAAACGGGGCAAATATAGACAAAACCGAGCTTGATTTGGGAAAGAATCAAAAACCGAAGCCGGGAAAGTCGTTTTTCATGCGGATTTTTATTCGAGCTCAAGAATATCACAATGGACCTTGGATTATTTAATATTGGCAAAATTGGTCCTTTGATGAATTTTAAAGAAATGGCAGCTATGGTCCCGACAATTTCCAAAATTACAACTTTTGTCCCTAAACCATTTATCCTAAACTCTAAACACTACCAACCGGATCCAAAAGAAATAAACAAACCCAAATACCCACTATACACCCCACAGCCCATACCTACAAGGCCCAACCCCATCTATTTCCTAAATCCGACCCACCCATTATAACTAACAATAAAACACGGGTTAAGGGTCAAACCCCCAATTCATTTTCGGTCAAAATCCCTAGATTTAAAAACTATTCATCATCTTTATCACTAATCCCCTCCAAACCCTCTGATAATCCCAACCATCACCATCACCTTCGCTACCAGCCAAGATTCACATGACCTAGTCTTTGGTCCCCTCCCCTCCACCTCAGCAATCCGAGGGCAAACGAATTATCAACGGCCGAGAGTTAAAGATGTGAGGACCAAGAATACATCCAAGGGCTAAGAAAGAAACACAACCGCACAGAGAGGAACACACTCACACAACAAACACACTCATTCTAGGGTTTTTGTATTTTTAGTAGTATAAATATAGGCCGGTAGTAGCAGATTTTTTTCTGGGTTTTATTTTAGCTTTCATTTAGGTACTTTTCTCTTTTTTATTGTTATTGTTGTTTATTTTTTATTTTTTTTAATTTCCAGTTATGTAATTTCAATTTCAGTTAATTAAAATTTAAGTTTTCTTGTTCTTTTAATTTTGGTCAACATTAGTCAACTGCTCTTCACTGCTTATTTGCTTATCGTGGTGCTTATCTGTGCTTTTACATGCTTTTTTATAGTTCTTTAATGCTTTTAGTTGATTCTTCTTAGATGCTTAAGTTTTGGTTTAAGATTTTTAGGTACAAAACCTGTTTTGACCCATCTTTAAAGTCAAAACCATATCAGCTTGGCCTTGGCTAAGCTGACTCAGAACATGATTTTCAAAGCAATTTTCTAGCTTATTTATTTCATCAAATTTCTTTTAAAGTATTTTTATATAATCTCTAGTAGCTTGTTCCTATTTGTTTTTAGCTTATACCCTTTTGCGTAATCGTCTGTCAACTTAATTCTTAGCTTAAAATCACTTACTTAGGCTGTTTTAATAGTTTTGAAAATTTTTATTAGTGCTAAATCTGTCAGAATAACTAGGCCATTTTCTTAGGGATAATTTAGTCTAAAATCTCCCATATTAGTTTTACAAGCTCCCTTCCTGTTTAACTTTTACTGTTTTCACCTTTTAGACCATAGCTTATTCCCTACTAGCTTATTTTACTGCTTGAAAGTGTCTACTTTGGCTCTTTAGAGTCTGCAGTTTTTTTTTTGTTGTTACTAAAAGTGTCTGATCCCTTTTAGCTCATTTAGGTAGTATTTAGTTCTCATTAGCTTAAGTATTTTTTATAATTTAATTTCTTTTAAATAGTTTTTAAATCGTATTTAATTATTTAAAAAGTCAAAAAAATATAATTCTTTTTTTTCAAAATTTTCTTTTGTCATTTAAGATTTAGGAGAATTATTTTGATACCCGTAGGTTCATTTTTCATAGATTTTTACGTTTTTACTCGTTCGTAGTTTATCGTTCGCGTTATTTTAATTTTCGTTTTAGTAGATATTAAAAACCAATCAACCCTCGTCTTTTCAAGCATTTTAATACCAAACCAAAAACGATATCCTCAATTTCACGCCTCGCAGGGAGAACGACCCGGGTACACGCTTATCCGGTATATTACAATCGATTGTCGCGTTAAGTGTTCCTCGTTGACCTTTTTTTCAAAAGGGTTGACTTGCGAGTATTTTAACCCTACAATCAATTAATGGCGCCGCTGCCGGGGAGGTGTGTTGCGACAATATCGTTACGGTTTGACGATTAGTGACTTGGAGATCATTCCTCGTGAAGTTACGTTTTTATCTTGTGAATATTTTTATCAAAAATCCAAAAAAATTAAAAAACCTTGAAAACCCAAAAAGATTTTCTTTTCAAAAATTATTTTCCTTTTTCTTCTAAATGTTTCAAAATTTTAAAAACCCAAAAATACTCTTCTTATTCCTCTTATCCGTTTAATTCTTTATCTCTCATTCCTCTTAAAAGTTTAATTCTATTTTCTTAATCCTCTATATGTTTAATTCTGATGGAATCGTTTATCCCTTGCGTCGGTTGTGGAGAGCCGCTTTTCGGTATACCGTGTCGTTGGTGTACGTGCGAACGATGTGGTAATGATATTCGGGACGGAAGTTGTTTGTTTTGTGGTTCGAGGAATTCATTCGCTTATGATCCAAATCCGAATTCGTTCAACGACTTTTCAAAATTTTCCGACCACCCTCCACAACCCCAACCATCTTCACTCACTCAGCATATTTGCTTTGTATGTGGAGATCCGTTGGGGGATGATTCACAATGTGAACGATGTTTCTGCAAAGGATGTGGGTTTACCCATGGACTTTGCATGTGTTGCAATTCTGAAATCGAAAATACAAATCCAGATTTTCAAAACGATTTCAACCTTCCTCAAGATTCATTTTGGCAAGAACCATGTTATCACAACTTCAATGATACATCATTCCAAAATATGCCAAATGATCTTTGTGAGTATTGTGGAGGTCCTCACCTGGGTTTTGATTGTCAAACAGGGAACACGTTTGTCTATGAACAAGTTCCATGTAATCAAAACTTCGGTTATGACCAATATCCATATACGTCACTGAATCAATCACAACAATATTATTGTTGTGAGTACTGTGGAGGTCCTCACTATAGCTCTGATTGTCAAACGAGGAGCCCGCTTGTCTATGAGCACGGCCCTTGTGACAATTATGACTATTCTTATCATGACCAACCTCCACAGTATCAAACGATTCAAACTCAGCCTCCGCCATCTCATCAAGAATTATTCCAAGACATTGATAAAAGGAATAATCATTTGGATTTGGTTTTCAAAGATATACTCCAATGATTGCAAGATTTGAGGAATACATCTAATGATCTGGCTATTAATCGTCCCCAAGAAGATCGTCATGAAAAATCTTGTGCAGAACTTCTAGCCGAAGAACGAAGAGCACAAGAAAATCCTCATGAAGAATCTATGGCAGAATTACTAGCCAGAGAACGAGGAGCAAAAATGCATTCCATATTTCTCAGGGCTGCCCTTCTTGATGACGATGATGATGATGATGAAGACGACGAGGAGAGTGATATTCCTTTGAATGATACCATTTCTCAACTCCCTCAGTCTATTGCAATCACAAACATCTTTCCCTCCCAATCTAGACCCAAGGACTCTCTCATTATGGGGGACGAGCATTCTAGCACTATTCCTGAAAAGGAATCGGACGAATTCATAAAGTCTAGTGCTGAGAACCTTGTCCCAACCCCAAGTGAGTTTGAGGAAATATTTGACAGAGAATATGATTCTCCAATTTTTGGAGAATCTCTTGACATCTCTGAGGTTACTTCCGGGATTTTCTCTAACACTCTTTTTGAATTTGATGACGATTGCTTTTCTAGCAACGTTAATCCTCTTTTTGTTGAAGTGTTAGAGAACGATGAGGTCAAAGACTCTAATGTTTTTGATAATATGACCTCAATTGTTAATCTCGAGATTCAAAAGAATATTCTTTCTCTGACATATGTGACAGTGCCTATTGGGGATCGCCCTTATATTGACTTCACATATGTCGTTCGAGTTTTTCTACCTTTCTTCTCCTATAAGGTAGATTGTCCTTCCATTCACTCTCTCGGGAGTGAAGACACCATTTTTGACCCCGGCATCTCTCCTTATTTTAAGCCAGGTCTATTTCATCGGAGTGGAACTTTCAAGCACTTCAATGTTTATCCAAACATTTTGAATGAAAGTCCGATGGAGATTATCTTTTCCACCTGCTCCCCCAAGAACAATTAAATTCGGGGCGAGTCTAAGCTATACGACTCGATAAAAAACAAGCGCTTCGTGGGTGGCAACCCATGCTTATCCTTCTATCTTCTTTCTTATTTCTAACACTAAGTGTGGGGGAAGTCCTCTACTTGTTGCCTTGTTGTTGTGTTTGCCTTTGTTTTCAGGATTCCCGTAGATTGTGATGATTGACGCGCCTGTTTTCAATCCAGCCGCCTAATATCCTATCTTTGTGTTTATGATTATCCAGGGATATCTGAAAATACTTTTTGTGAAAAAGATTTCGTTTCCACACTTAGGTAGTAGTCTTACCCTTTTACGTTCTATAGTGTCGGCTCAGGCCGGTACTTTGAATATTGAGGGCAATATTCAATTCTAAGTGTGGGGGGGAATTCTTGCGAATTCCGAATTTGACCCAAATTTTAAAAAATTTCATATTTTGTACCTTCTAGTCCCCTAGCACCCCCGTTTTGACCAAAAATTTGAAAATTTTTATCGTATTTTTCGTCTAAAAGAAGTGCTTTGCACAATAAAAAAATAATTTGCTATACATTAATACTTCGGTATTAGTGGAAGTTTAGACTTGATTAGGCTAGAACAAGGGGAATCCCGACTCTGCTAGAGTGTTGATCTAGCTGATACCCTTAACTTTTAGGCTAAGTTTTTGCGAATTGTGCAAATAAAAATGCTAAGCGTGGAGTAGTTGGTTCTCTTTAGAGCTTATATAAGTAATCTATGGCTTTTCCTCCCAGGAGATCCTAACCTGACTAAAATTAGTGCTATTTTCAAACTTTTGAACGCAAAAACCGTTTTTGTTAAGCAAATAAATTTTTATACAATCTTGATTTAGAATACTAGTTCAAAGTTTTATTTAAATTTCGGAACAAGCATGCTTTCGTAAACATAATAAGAATGCAAAATGAAAGTGAGTCATTGCTTGAAAGTTGCAAAAAATGAAAGTTTTAAGTATGAATAAATAAGTGCTCTAAGCTACGGATTCGAGATCGGGCCTTGGATCCTTATTTCCGGAAGGCGTTTAGGTCTTGGCTACCCTCTTGCACCGGCCCTTGGACCTCTAGTTCAGGAATGTGTAAGGTCTTGGTCTAACCACCTTGGATCCTCATTTCAGGAATGTCTAGAGTCTTGGAACACTCCGTTGTAACGGCCCTTGGATCCTTTATTCCGGAAGGTGTAAGGTCTTGGAACTAAACCGTGAAGCTCCGTCGTTTAGGGTACGCAAGTAAAAAGTTAGTGAAAAAAAAAAGAAGTGAAAAAGTGATGAAAAATGAAAAAATGTTTATGTTTGTTTATGAATAAATGTGAGAAACTTGCTTCTTCTTAAATTTAAATCGAAAGTTGAACTAGTATTCGTCAATATTGTCTAAAAGTTGGACGGTGATTTAGAAATTGTTGACTTCAAAGATCCCGTGAGCTCCGATACTATTCTCGAGTGTGTAAAAACCTAGCCTCCTAAGTTTACTAAGGATAAGCTGAGAAGAAAGTCGCTACATGGAGTGATCTCACCTTTGAATCTCTAATTTCTAAATCATTGTCGGTTTTTAACCCTAATAAATGTCGATTTTTACGATCAAAACTTTGAAAACAAGCACACACACTTAACTTATGAATAATTGTGGGAGTGAAAAGTTAAGTCTCGGCTTACACAGATTACTAATATAAGTAGTGTTAGCATTTTACAAAAAAACGTTTGCACAAGGGTTTTTGAACTTAGTTGGGGAGTATAAAAAGAGGATGACGATTACAATTCCCCGGAGTCACCCATTTTGTGTGATTCCCGTTCCATGATGCCACTTTTGAAAATCAAGCATGATGTTTACGTTTGTTCTCGTTTAAATTACTAGCATTTTTAATAAAGTCAAAACGGGGTGGTGATATTTTTGGTAATTTTGATCATTTCATTACTTTATATGATCGGATTGCTAGGGACTAGCAATTGCTTAGTGTGGGGGATTGATGAGTGGCCTTTTACTCATCATTTTATACCTGAAAAACCCCACAAAAACGACCAAAAACACCCAAATTGACCATATAATGTTGCAAATATCCTTGGATTGTGTTTTTTGTGTTTCAGGTACAAAAGGATTGAAAACGGGGCAAATATGGACAAAACCGAGCTTGATTTGGAAAAGAATCAAAAACTGAAGCCGGGAAAGTCGTTTTTCATGCGGATTTTTAATCGAGCTCAAGAATCTCATAATGGCCCTTGGATTATTTAATATTGGCAAAATTGGTCCTTTGATGAATTTTGAAGAAATGGCAGCTATGGTCCCGACAATTTCCAAAATTACAACTTTTGTCCCTAAACCATTTATCCTAAACTCTAAACACTACCAACCGGATCCAAAAGAAATAAACAAACCCAAATACCCACTATACACCCCACAGCCCATACCCACAAGGCCCAACCCCATCTATTTCCTAAACCCGACCCACCCATTATAACTAACAATAAAACACGGGTTAAGGGTCAAACCCCCAATTCATTTTCGGTCAAAATCCCTAGATTTAAAAACTATTCATCATCTTTATCACTAATCCCCTCCAAACCCTCTGATAATCCCAACCATCACCATCACCTTCGCTACCAGCCAAGATTCACATGACCTTGTCTTTGGTCCCCTCCCCTCCACCTCAGCAATCCGAGGGCAAACGAATTATCAACGGCCGAGAGTTAAAGATGTGAGGACCAAGAATACATCCAAGGGCTAAGAAAGAAACACAACCGCACAGCGAGGAACACACTCACACAACAAACACACTCATTCTAGGGTTTTTGTATTTTTAGTAGTATAAATATAGGCCGGTAGTAGCAGATTTTTTTCTGGGTTTTATTTTAGCTTTCATTTAGGTACTTTTCTCTTTTTTATTGTTATTGTTGTTTATTTTTTAATTTTTTTTTAATTTCCAGTTATGTAATTTCAATTTCAGTTAATTAAAATTTAAGTTTTCTTGTTCTTTTAATTTTGGTCAACATTAGTCAACTGCTCTTCACTGCTTATTTGCTTATCGTGGTGCTTATCTGTGCTTTTACATGCTTTTTATAGTTCTTTAATGCTTTTAGTTGATTCTTCTTAGATGCTTAAGTTTTGGTTTAAGATTTTTAGGTACAAAACCTGTTTTGACCCATCTTTAAAGTCAAAACCATATCAGCTTGGCCTTGGCTAAGCTGACTCAGAACATGATTTTCAAAGCAATTTTCTAGCTTATTTATTTCATCAAATTTCTTTTAAAGTATTTTTATATAATCTCTAGTAGCTTGTTCCTATCTGTTTTTAGCTTATACCCTTTTGCGTAATCGTCTGTCAACTTAATTCTTAGCTTAAAATCACTTACTTAGGCTGTTTTAATAGTTTTGAAAATTTTTATTAGTGCTAAATCTGTCAGAATAACTAGGCCATTTTCTTAGGGATAATTTAGTCTAAAATCTCCCATATTAGTTTTACAAGCTCCCTTCCTGTTTAACTTTTACTGTTTTCACCTTTTAGACCATAGCTTATTCCCTACTAGCTTATTTTACTGCTTGAAAGTGTCTACTTTGGCTCTTTAGAGTCTGCAGTTTTTTTTTTGTTGTTACTAAAAGTGTCTGATCCCTTTTAGCTCATTTAGGTAGTATTTAGTTCTCATTAGCTTAAGTATTTTTTATAATTTAATTTCTTTTAAATAGTTTTTAAATCGTATTTAATTATTTAAAAAGTCAAAAAAATATAATTCTTTTTTTTCAAAATTTTCTTTTGTCATTTAAGATTTAGGAGAATTATTTTGATACCCGTAGGTTCATTTTTCATAGATTTTTACGTTTTTACTCGTTCGTAGTTTATCGTTCGCGTTATTTTAATTTTCGTTTTAGTAGATATTAAAAACCAATCAACCCTCGTCTTTTCAAGCATTTTAATACCAAACCAAAAACGATATCCTCAATTTCACGCCTCGCAGGGAGAATGACCCGGGTACACGCTTATCCGGTATATTACAATCGATTGTCGCGTTAAGTGTTCCTCGTTGACCTTTTTTTCTAAAGGGTTGACTTGCGAGTATTTTAACCCTACAATTAGGACACTTGGATGACCCCGCTCTTGGAATACTTGAAAGATGAAGTACTTCCCGCGGATCAGAAGAAGGCCAGAAAGTTAAAAATCAAGGCAAGACAATACTCTGTCATCAACGGAGTGCTGTTTTGTAAATCATTTCTGGAGCCGTGGTTGCGATGTGTGGGCCCGATACAGGCAAACTATGTGATTAGGAAAATTCATGAGGGTTCATGCAGCATGCACTCCGGACCACGGGCTATCGTGGCAAAGGCAATAAGATCCGGATATTATTGGCCCACAATGCATAGAGACGCAAGAGAAGTGATCAACAAGTGCCAAGACTGTCAGGTGCATCGGCCGGTTCCCAAGAATCCCCAGCACAACTTGACTCCTATCACCTCCCCCTGGCCGTTTTACAAATGGGGTATAGACCTTTGCGGCCCATTTCCAGAAGCCCGAGGAAGAATCAAATACTTGATAGTGGCAATAGATTACTTCACAAAGTGGATCGAGGCTTAAGCCCTTGCAACTATCACCGGCAACCAAGTCAAGAAGTTCGTATGGGATAATATCGTGTGCAGGTTCGGCCTGCCGGGGGAGATTGTGGCGGATAACGCCAAGCAATTCAGGAATAATCCTTTCAAAGACTGGTGCGAGAAGCTCAATATAAAACAGCGGTTTGCATCGGTAAAGCATTCGCAGGCAAATGGATTGGTCGAGAGGGCAAACCGGAGCTTGGGAGAAGGATTAAAGCAGGAATCGACTAAGGGAGCAGGGACTGGTAGAAGAGCTACTGCATGTACTCTGGGCGCACCGAACAATGATAAAATCCAGTAATGGAGACACGCCGTTCTCCCTAACCTATGGGACGGAGGCCGTGATCCCCGTGGAGATTGGAATGCCATCTCTCAAGTGTGCTATATTTGACCCTATAGCAAATGATGAAGCCTTACAGTTGAACCTAGATCTTGTAGAAGAAAGAAGAGAGGTAGCAGCTATTGAAGAAGCGAGAAGCAAAGCCCAGATGGAAAAATACTACAATGCTAAAGTCCGCGGCAAAAGCTTTAAGCCGGGAGACTTTATCTACCGCAACAACGATGCTAGCCTGGTTGAGAGCACCGGGAAGCTGGGCCCCAAATGGAAAGGCCCATACGAAGTTGTGGAAGCATTAGGAAAAGGAGCATACAAGCTCCGGAACCAAGATGGCCAAGACCTACCCCGGACATGGAATATCCGGAATCTCAAGAAATGTTATTAAAATGTAAGTATTCCCATCTTTTGTGGCTGACCGCGGTTCAAAACCGGCAGCGGGAACTCATCCTAGCATATCTAAGTCATTTCCATGTACGTTGTTTTTAATTAATGACATGAGAAGCCTGATCAGCTCCGCGGATTTTCTAAAATTTACTAAGTCATTTTTTCTTTTATTACTCCTGTCATATGCATGCATAACCCGAAAAACAATTCCGTGATTACAAAAATGCGTAAGAGGTATTGCAAGCCCGACATGAGGACATTGTACCTCCAAATTATCTAAGGCATATGATGTGTGTGCGCGTGTCATTGTGGTTTAGCAGTATTAATGCCTACTCAAGTTTTAAATTTATATTTAGCCGACTTATCAATAACACACACACTTAACGAGCAGTGTACCCGGTCAGTATGAATATAATGGTAAGTAGAGTGTCGATCACTAAGAGTGGAACGTATTATCTAGTTATTCTAATCAGTATTCTAATATCTTAAGTTAGCTATTCAAATTAATCTAACGCAAGGGGGTTCAGCCTGAGAGACTGGCACGGTTTGGTTATGATTAAATAAAAACTAAACTAATGAGCACGAATCATCGATTAGCACACACGTACACAGATAGATACTTGAGACAATAAGAAGACCTGTCCTGATAATTAAGTTGCTTTTCACTTGTTTTATTGCTAGTTTTATATGAAGTGTATATAATTAAACCTTTCTCGTTGGCTCTAATCTTATCGGCGAGTAAACCCTTAATGATTACTTATGTCTATCCTATTTATTAAAGAGACGCTAAAACAAATAGGCGAGGAAGGGGCATGGCGACCCAAGCAATGCTCAGCTAGACACAGAGGTTATCAATGCACTAATAAAAGTCACCAAAGACATCAACATATAAACTTTAATTAATGGGAAAGCAATATTAAGGGGAGTGCATGATTTTCCGTAGTCACATGACACAAGCCCATCAATCCTGATGAATTAAAGTGTACTAATACAATAAAACAAAACTACTTAATGAATTGAATACATGCAGGACCTTCTTACAGCTCTTGTATCTTCGTTTAGGGTGTGTCTTGTGCTGCTTGGTCGTCTGAATTCGGCTTCTAGGGTTCTTCTGTCTTCGGTCTCTAAAGTCTAGTCTCCCGAAATTCGTCTGGCCTTGGGGTATTTATAGTTTCTGTCTGAGGGATAGATGCGGCGCATTGACTTAACTTCGCGTGGGGTCCAAGATTAATATATTCAGGAATATTCGTACACCGTCTTCAGATGCGGCGTATCTTGATCTTTGTATGCGGCGCATGTACTTGGATTGTAACTTGTGAAATCTTGATAGTGATACGCCGTATGTTAGAAGTATGTTGCGGCGTATCTGGAGTAGAACGAGCTTGATCTTCTGGATTTCAGTAGGCTTTTGACATCTTGCTTGTTTTGCTCCATAATTAGTCCAAAATCGCCAAGTTTCACATAATGCTTGTTTTTACCCGAGAATTACTAAAGTAAACATTAATGTATCGATTCTCATAGATAATATAATAAAACATGTCAAATAAATAGGATAAATGATGATAATAAAATGTACTTATTTGAGTTCATCAAATATCCCCCCACTTGAACTTTACTTGTCCCCAAGTAAACCTTAGAATCAATAGAATGAAAATGTATCCTAAAAGATATTAGGATTTATTTTTATATTTAAGCATGTATTCGTTTTGTCATAATCACACAATCAAACACTTAACGAAGTAGAAACCAAAATAATTTTTAATGTAAAACAATTCTAAATCGTTTAGTTGCTTAGTTGTGACGAATATTCTATCATAGGCTTGGCAAGTATACGCATCTCCTCTACTAAAGCTAAGGAATAACAAGTCTAAAGCGGTAAAAAGGGTTTGTTGGTTAAGGGTTGATCATCCTTTTTAATCTCTATCGATCTCATATTCCAGAAAAGGCGACAAAATTACAAATACATGATCGAATCCACGACCACGATACTTGCAATTGCTCAAATCCTTAACTCGAATAGGCTAAAGATAGGACCAAGTAATCTTCACCAATAATATTATATCAAAAAGGGCGACAAAATCATAAATACATAGCCGAATCCACGACTACGATACTTAAGATTGCTCAAATCCCTAATCTCAATAAATCAAAGGTTTGGATGAAGAATGATATAGGGTATGGATAATATTTGGGATACAAATTGGTGTAAAATGAAAAATAAACAAAACAGATAAATTAAAATCCTAAGTGTAGTTAATTACTTTCCCAACTCACGCTTTAACACTTGAAACACACGCTTTAGGTAGACACGAATTATACTCAACAAGATCTCAATCAAAGAATAACCTTAGTTGGCGTTCCCATAACGGCCAACTCCCATTCAATCCATAAATATAATATACAACAACAAATAGTGGTGATATCTCCCACTTAATACAAAACTTTACATAAGTTGGTTAAAACAAACTTCCAACTTTTCCTTTTTCTTTTTCTTTTCTATTTTTTCGATTTTTTTTTAAACTTTATATGTGTAAAATTTCACAACTTTTCTATCACTATTTTTCCGGATAATTTTTCCATACTTTTCATACTTTCAGAAATAACTGTAATAGTGAAAGTAGTAAACACATGAAAAATAAACTAAAAGATATACAGTATTTACTTTCATACCAAATGCATTGTGCAATTTCCCGACCTAACCAAAGATAATGAATTACGCACGCGAACACAGGTAATGTAAGGAAACACACTTTGCCTAAAGCAATTAACCACGGATTTTAATCTACAGGGTAGGCTAAGGTGTAAGGGTGTATCGAAACATTATAACAAAGGTGTAAGAAACGAAAGGAATGGCTCTGAGGGTTTTTCTAGGAGTATCTTACTCTAAAAGTGAGAGTAACAAAGGGTTTATACGGGGGTTAACTAACCAGTGTAGTTAGTTAATATCACATAACATATAAAGGCTATTTGGGTGTAATCCTAGAAATTTACCAATTTAGACAAGTCACTCCAATTATATAGATAATACTTATTATGGTGGTCTCGAATAGTATACAAGCCAAGTTCTAAAGTTTACAAGTCACCAGCACACTAAAGTTTTAATATTTTTGAAAGAATAGAGTTATGTGTGCGGATATGTAATTTAGACTTTAAACAAAAACATGCTAAAAAAATTTTAAATTTTGATATATTAAACGCATTTTAAGCACATTTTGAAAAAGATTAGGACAAGTAAGTGTTCTAATTCTCCAATCCCCCCACTTAAGTTAAACAACATCCTCGTTGTTTGTATCAAAGATTAAAAACTGGAAAATAAAAGAATTAGAACAGAAAAACTCCCCTGAGATTTGCTCGGTATGATCCTCCATTATTCGTATAAGAGCAAAAATCAACTTTCTTGTGGATTAGAACGTTTAAGCTTCATAGATGATGTATCTACAAAAATGCAGGAATCTATAATACCATTTAACACACCTGAATTAAGAAGGTTCAAACTTGCATAATACATTAGTAGTTAGTAAAAATAAAACTTAAAAAATTAAACTGTAAATCATCAGGTCAGTCGATACGCCGTATCTTATGGAAAAAGATATGCCGTATCGAGCCTGGAATAAATACGAATTAAAATAAAATAAAGGATAGGATGCGTCGCATCTGTTTTACTAGATGCGGCGCATGTATTTACCAAACAGACTGTTAACAGTCTGTTGTAAAATGGGCTCGTTCCACGGTTTACCTCTCGGGTTCTCTCGTTCACTCATGCTGAACTTAATGCCAGTCTTCATCAAACACAATAAGAAACACAAACTGAAACATCAAATAAATACATGATAATAAAATTCAGTACAATCCCAAGAAGAATAAAAATGTATGTGGAACAATGTCTATAAGATCAAACATATGAGATCAAGGGTGTGGGGAGTCATCCTCTACAGCTGAGTGAGTCCCTGAGGTGCTGGCATCGTCGGTCCTAGGTCGGACTCTGCGTGAAGGGACCCGGGAGTATGTGATCATCCCTCTAACGAAAGTACCATCAGGGCGAGTATGGCTCGTGCCCTGACCCTCCAAAATATGGCTCACACTCCCGACCAACCAACATAAATCCCTCCTGACTACAGTGAGGTCAGCCCTCATACGATCAACGATGCCCCTCAAAGCTCTAACCTCCCCCTCGACTAGCTCTACCCTCTGACCGACTGTGCGTGCAACTGGTGGTGGTGGGGGTACCTGTGGCTCCTCCTAGGCTGGAGCAGCAGCCGGAGCTCCCTGGGGACCTCCCTGCTCCGCCTCTACCTCTGCTGGTCTCGCGGGACCCAACGCCACCCAATAGCATCCCCCCATAACCATCTCACAAATCCCCAATCTGACCAAATAATCCTGCCCAATAACCGGTAGACTAGTCACCTCAACCTCTAACCCGGCAGGAATCTCATCACCGATCACACCAAAATGACGGACCAGTCTAGATACAAAATGCCCCCAGTCATCTGGCTCCTCCTATCTCTCCCCAAAGCACCCGTATGAAGGAAATGCGCCAAAAAGTGAGGGATGTTCACCGCCAATCCCTCATCCATGCTCCTGAGAAGGAAGAGGTCAAGAGTGGTCACCTTCTCAGGTGACTGACCCCTCCCAGCGATGGTCAATGCAATCATCCTATGACATAATCTCCTCATAGGCTCTCTGATCAATGTGTAGGATGGGGTGGAAGCAGTAGAATCACCCCCGGAGGATATCCTCTCCCAGAAATCACCAAGCAACATCCTATCTGGAACAGCCCGTAAACTCTCAGCCCAGTACCTGGCAAACCCAGCAGATCCAAGCTCCTCCTCAGTGTGTAGCCGCATGGCCAAAATAAACTGCATCATCGACATCTGCCTATGCACCCCTCCTAACCTGAACACCAGAGTGTCAGCTGTATCAATCTCCAAATCCGTCTCCCTGTAATGAATCGTGCTAAAGAACTCCAGCATGAGCTCCCTAATCAGAGGCTCGTCAATCCTGAACAACCTATCCCATGCATGTGACCTAAACACAACCTCATCATCATCATCCCTCACAACCATCTCCAGCCTATCATGAAGACCACCAGCTGCGTTCCCCCCGTCAATCAGTCCAACACCCGCAAAGTCCAAAACCGGAACCCTAAGGATTTTCCTAAAGAAAATCGCTCTAAGTCTCCGTACATAATCAGCCTCGGTGTCCGGGGTAAGTCCCATGGTCTCGAAACGGAGCCACGTATGTCTGTGTCCAACGGCTGGTAATTCCATCTGAAATAAATTTAAAGGTTAGAAAACAGTTCTGCAATAAGTTTGATACGGCGCATCTGATAAATCAGCGCGGCGTATCTAGGCTGTATCAAAGAGATGCGTAGCATGCACTGGAATACGGCGTAATGCGGATGCGTCGTATCTAAGTTAAGTAATACGGCGTAACAATAGTGAAGTATTTAAATTGGAAATAGGTCGTTATGCCGCATCAATTAACCAAGATGCGCCGCATCTAGCAATATATCAATATAAAATAAAGGGGGTCAGGCATGTTTTCCAAGAATCCGGACCCGTGACGTAAACTCCAACTTAATATCACAGTTCCATTTATCCCAATATCAATATCTAAAACTTCCTGTTACTTCATTTTCCCTCCAAAGTTCAAAAATAATCCCCCGAACCCTAATTTTCATTTGAATCAAATTGGCTTTTAATTCAATAGTCTATCAAAAATTAACATAGGAGAATTCATCTAGTCCAAGTTCTAATCAAATCCCCTAAATCTTTCAAGCCCTAATCGAATTATTACATAAACCCTAATTTTTAAATTGAACAAAATTAAATAGAATAATTACCTTATATTATGATTAGGATTCGGTCTAGAGTTCGGATTAGAAGGTTTTGATTCGAGAAAAACACTTCGGATTAAAGGGTTTAATTTGGTGTGCGTATTACTGTGTGTAAATTTGGGTAAGAAGTAGAAATCCGGCGCATCTCTTTCATATTTATAGGGTAAATACGATGCGCCGTATCGCATAATTGTATGCGCCGTATCTTATCTAAATTCGTTGACTGGTCAATAAGTGTTAATTAGTCAGAGATACAGCGCTTAGAATACTAAGATCCGCCGTATTACTGTGCTAGTGAACGAAATTTAAATAAGGAACGTACCTTGTCCTCCGCAACACATTTCCTTACACATCAAATTGGGTAAAACGGTATACCATATGATATATATATATAAATTCAAGATAAGAGCAATAAGCATATCCGTTTTATTAATGATTATAATCTTTATTGTTTAGTGGATAATGATTTACTCCAAGGTTAGGAGCAAATATCGTTTTAAGCTTACAAAATTGAGATTATATTCGGGAGAGGTTTCGTAGAGAACTCTCTATAAGGCTAGGTAAATTATTGTAGAGGATACCTGAAATTCTATTTCAAGAATTTTAAGATACTCAATGTTACCAGTACTGAATTCTCCTCCACTCTTGTCGTCTTATTACAGCCTTTCAATCATCTAAGGTTTGATTACTCCAGCTAGCGTCTCTTGGTTAGGTTCAGAATGTAATCTTCCATAGTGATGCTTAAGCCATCATTTATCCTGAAAGTAAACCAACTTGTGCACGAGTGATGAACTCAAATAAGTACATTTTATTACTATCATTTATCCTATTAATTCGACTTGTTTTACTATATTATGTATGAGGATTGATACTTAATCATTTACTTTTGTAATTCTCAGGTAAAAACAAGCATTTGGTGAAACTTAGCGATTTTGGACTGATTATGGAGCATAACATGCATAAAGTTAAGAGTCTACTGAAATGAAGAAGATCAAGACTAATCTGCTCCAGATGCGCCGCATCTCACTCTCGACATGCGCCGCATCTCTATCAAGATATCACCAGATACGATCCAAGATACAAGAGGACATGCGCCGCATCTAATCATGGACTTACGCCGCATCTTCTGGCGGTGTACGAATATTCTTCAATATTATAATCTTGGACCCCACGCGAAGTTAAGTACATGCGCCGCATCTACTTAGTAGATGCGCCGCATCTTCCCTCAGACAGAAACTATAAATACCCCAAGACCAGACGAATTTCGTACGCATTATAATATAACCTAAGTCCGAACAGAAGAACTAAAGGACGAATTCAGTCAAGGAGGCAGCACAAGACACACCCAAATCAAAGATACAAGAGCTGTAAGAAGGTGCTGCATGTATTTAATTCATTAAGTAGTTTTGTTTTATTGTGTTAGCAAACTTTAATTCATCAGGATTGGTGGCTTGTGTAATGTGACAACGAAAGATTGCACTCCCTTTAATACTTGCTTTCCCATCAATTAAAGTTTATATGATGATGTCTTTGGTTACTACTTATTAGTGCATTGATAACCTCTGTGTTTATTAGTGGCTTGCGGGCATTTGACTGCGGGACATAATGTGGCTCCCACGGTTATTTCTAAATTGATCACTTAGGAATAACTTTTAGACATAAGTAATCATTAAGGGTTTACTCGCCGATAAGATTAGGACCAACGAGAAAGGGTTAACTACATACACTTCATATAAAGCTATCAATAAAACAAGTGACAATCTACTTAATCATAAGGACAGCCCTCTTATTGTCTCGAGTATTTATCTGTGTACGTGCGTGCTACTTGCTGATTCGTGCCTATTGGTTTATTTTATTATTTAATTGCAAACAAACCGTGCCAGTCTCTCAGGCTGAAACCCCCTTGCGTTAGGATATTAAAATACTGATTAGAATAACTAGATAATACGTTCCACTCTTAGTGATCGACACTCTACTTACCATTATCTTCATACTGACCGGGTACACTGCTCGTTAAGTGTGTGTGTTATTGATAAGTCGGCTAAATATAAATTTAAAACTTGAGTAAGGCATCTAAACGTGCTAAAACTATACTACAACATACACGCACACGCATCAAGTTTTTGGCGCCGTTGCCGGGGAGTGAATTGTTATTATCTGTTAATTTGATTAGTATTTTAATTAGGTTTTTCTTTTTTATTAGATTAATTGCATCATTGTATTATTTTGCATATTTGTTGTATTGTGTGTTAATTGTTTTCTTTTATTCTTGTGTGTTTATTTTTGTTTGTGTGTTTAATTTTTGTTTTTATTTTTCGTATTTTTTCTGTTCTGCTATCGTTGTACTGTGCTAAATCAAACGATACGGCGCATCTGATCTCTCAGATACGGCGTATTGCGTTTAATTTTTTTAAAATACAACGCGTTTAATTAATTCGATACGACGCATCTTTTCCCCAAGATACGGCGTATCTGTTTTTAACAAGAAAATTTTTCTAAGCGATAAAGTAATACGACGCATCTGCTTTAGCAGATACGGCGTATCTGTTTTTGATAAAAATTTTCTAAACGTTAACGCCATACGACGCATCTGCTTTCGTAGATACGGCGTATCTATTATTTTAATTAAAAACAGTTTGCGAATTATTAAACAGATACGACGTATCGATCTCTGTCGATACGGCGCATCTTACTGAATCAAAAATCTTTTATTTTTAAACGTAACGAAAATACGGCGCATTAACTTTCGTTAATACGACGCATTTAATTTTAATTAGATAAGTTGATTTTTGATTAATTAATTCGATACGGCGCATTCAGAATTCTAAGCGGCGTATCTATTTTCTGAATAAAGTCTGATTAAATTTTAACGATTATAAGATACGGCGTATCCAACTTTTTGGATACGGCGCATCGTCTGCAGATATCAGCAACTTTTATTCTTTTCTAATTTCCGAACGGAAAATATTCTGACTTACCCTTATACTAGGAAACTTTTACTTTGAAATCTTCTTGTTCTTAATTTTCAGGAACAATGTTCGATATTTTCCCAAACTGGTTCGGAAGACCCCAAAGAAACCTTACTATGGAAGAGTTTGCACTACTAATCGCTCAAGCCAATGAACAAGAACATCATGAAGCAAGGAACTTTATCACTGAATTCAAAGGCAGTCATGAGCTGTTGCTAAAGGAACAAAACAATATGATCAATGGTTTGGCAATTGAAGTGCACCAATTGTCAACAGTGCTTAACAAGGTTCTTTTGGTAAGGCACGATCTGAAAGGAATTACAACTAGAGGCGGAAAGTCAACCTTTCAAGAAGGAGAAACACCCGAGGATGACAGTACAAACAAAATTTCCCCTGAATCTTTACCACCTGAGCAAGAGCAACCAAAAGAGACTGATCCAGAACCTGTAATTAGAAGAGAACCTTCTGTTGAACCTAAACGATCAACACCACCCTTCCCACATAGGGTAAGGAAAGAGAAAGAAGATGCCTGTCAAAAGAAATTCCTGGAGAATCTCAAGCAGCTGCATCTAAGCATACCATTTATGGAAGCCCTAGTGCAAATGCCGAAATATGCTAAATATCTGAAAAGCTTGCTTACAAACAAGTCTAAACTCGAAGAGGCTTGCACCATAACAATGGGGAAAAGAAGCTCAGCGGCATTGCTCAACAAACTTCCGTCTAAAGAAAAAGATCCAGGGAGTTTCACTATTCCTTGTCAAATTAAAAATTTGCATATTGAAAATGCCTTAGCCGACCTAGGAGCTAGTATAAGTCTTATGCCCTCTTCTATGTATGATAAATTAGGTCTTGGTGAACCAAAACCTACTAGGATGTGCTTAGAACTAGCTGATAGGTCCATACAATACCCATTAGGAATAGCGGAAAATATATTAATAAAAGTTGATAAATTTGAATTACCTATCGACTTCGTTATCCTTGATATGCCTGAAAATTCTAGAACTCCTATAATATTAGGAAGACCATTTTTAGCCACTGCTAGGGCCATGATTGATGTTTTTAATAAAAAGATAACTCTTACCATAGGAAAAGATGAGGTTGAGTTTAACATGGAACAATCTATGAGTAAAGATAATTCCGATGATGATGAATGTTATAATATCGATGTTTCTGATGACACGATTAATCAATTTACTCAGAAATTGTTAAAAAGTAATTTGCTTGATTCTTTTCTGCTTAAAAATTTGGAAAACACAATTGCTATAGAAGATCAAGTTGATGAGAATACTATTGATTATAATTTAGCTGCTGATTCTGCTGTATGTAACGAGATACGGCGCATCGAAAACCTCGATGCGGCGCATCTATCTGATGACAGCAGCGATATAATTAAAGAACAGGTTTATTCTGCTAGTGCTACTGAAATTGATAATGTTAAACCTGTGCTTAAGGATCTTCCTTCTACTTTGGAATATGCTTATTTAAACGGAAATACTAATTCACCCGTTATTATTGCATCTGACTTAACGCCAAAAGAAAAAGAGTCTATTTTGCAGGTACTATATAAACGAAGAGGAGCATTAGCGTGGAGTATGTCTGATATTAAGGGAATTAGCCCGTCATTTTGTACACATAAAATCCTTATGGAGGATGAATTCAAACCAACTATCCAACCTCAAAGGCGTTTGAATCCAAAAGTCCAAGATGTGGTGAAAAATGAAATCGTAAAGTTACTTGACTCCGGACTTATCTACCCAATTTCCGACAGCTCGTGGGTCAGTCCTATCCACGTTGTACCAAAAAAAGGAGGAATGACGGTAGTACTCAATGACGACAATGAGCTAATCCCTTCAAGAACTGTTACCGGATGGAGAGTTTGCATCGACTACCGCAAACTCAATGATGCTACGCGAAAAGATCACTTCCCTCTTCCATTTATTGATCAAATGTTAGAAAGACTATCAGGATATGATTATTATTGTTTTTTGGATGGTTTTTCAGGTTTCTTCCAAATACCCATTGCCCCCGAGGATCAAGAGAAGACGACTTTCACCTGCCCTTATGGAACCTTCGCCTATAGGAGAATGCCGTTCGGACTATGCAACGCCCCTGCTACTTTCCAACGTTGTATGACGGCTATCTTCCATGATATGGTAGAAGATTTTATGGAAGTCTTCATGGACGACTTCTCGGTGTTCGGTAACTCATTTAGTGATTGTCTCTTTAAACTTGATAAAATGCTTGCTAGGTGTGAAGAAACTAACCTTGTTCTTAATTGGGAAAAATGTCACTTTATGGTTAGAGAGGGAATTGTGTTAGGACATAAGATTTCTGGGAAAGGTATAGAAGTCGATAAAGCTAAAATTGATGTAATTGCTAAACTACCTTACCCCACTAACGTAAAAGGCGTTAGAAGTTTTTTAGGGCACGCTGGATTTTATCGTAGATTCATAAAGGATTTTTCAAAAATATCTAGGCCTATGACCCAATTGTTGCTAAAGGATGCAAAGTTTGATTTTTCTGAAGATTGCAAAAAGGCATTTAATATACTTAAAGAAAAACTAACTTCTGCACCCATTATAATTTCGCCTGATTGGAATCTGCCCTTTGAACTAATGTGTGATGCTAGTGATTATGCTGTTGGAGCCGTACTTGGCCAAAAGATAGATAAGAAATTTAAACCAATTTATTATGCTAGCAAAACATTGAATAATGCCCAAGAACACTACACCACCACGGAGAAAGAACTTTTAGCAGTAGTTTTTGCATTCGATAAATTTAGATCATATCTTATATTGTCAAAAACTATGGTTTTCACTGACCATTCTGCTTTGAAGTATTTGTTCAATAAACAGGATGCCAAGCCAAGGCTTATTAGGTGGGTTTTATTGCTCCAAGGATTGGATATTGAAATTAAAGATAAAAAGGGTGCCGAGAATCTAGCTGCTGACCACTTATCTAGACTTGAAAACCCTGATATGGAGGTGCTTGACGAGAGGGAAATAGCTGATGACTTTCCTGATGAACACCTTATGATGGTAGGAATTAAGAGCAATAATAATGGACCATGGTATGCCGACTTTATAAACTTTATTGTTGCAAATGAAATTCCAAAAGGGCTAACATCCGACGAGAAAAGAAGGTTTATAACTCGCGCTAACGAGTATATTTGGGATGAACCTTATGCCTTTAAATTATGTCCTGACAATATTATACGAAGATGCGTAGACGGTGATGACATCGCATCAATATTAGCACATTGCCATTCAGGGCCAACTGGGGGACATCACGGTCCAGTCATCACAAGAAGAAAGATCCTGGATGCGGGATTTTATTGGCCCACTATGTTGGAGGATGCGAAAGATTATATAAAAGGATGTGATGCGTGTCAACGATCCGGAAATATTACATCAAGAAACGAAATGCCGCAAAACTATATCCATGTATGTGAAGTTTTCGACATATGGGGATTAGACTTCATGGGACCGTTTCCTGAATCTAAAGGTAATAAATATATTTTAGTTGCTGTTGATTACGTATCAAAATGGGTCGAAGCGCAAGCATCTCCAACAAACGACAGCAAGGTAGTACTTAAATTTTTGCAAAATTTGTTCTCTAGGTTTGGAATTCCTAAAGCATTGATTAGTGATAGGGGAACACACTTTTGTAATCACCATCTGGGAAAAGCCTTGCAAAAATATGGAGTATATCATAGGGTTTCACCGCATACCATCCTCAATCAAATGGTCAAACTGAAGTAACCAATAGAGCTATAAAACGAATTCTTGAAAAAACGACTGGGTATAATCCTAAAGGGTGGTCTGACAAGTTAAATGATGCTTTATGGGCATTCCGTACAGCCTATAAGACACCAACGGGATGCACTCCATTTCGTCTTGTATACGGAAAAGCATGCCACCTACCGGTCGAAGTTGAACAAAGTGCATATTGGGCTTTGACGAACTGTAATATGGATATGGAAGCTGCAACGAAGAACCGTTTCATGGAACTTAATGAACTCTATGAACTAAGAGATGAGGCCTACAAAAATACTAAGATCTACAAAGAAAGAACTAAAAGATGGCATGACTCGAGGTTACGTGGGGATAAAACGTTTACTATTGGAGAGAAAGTGCTACTGTTTAATTCCAGATTAAAGATGTATCCTGGTAAACTTAAATCAAGATGGACGGGACCGTTCGTTGTCAAGAAAGTGTATCCATATGGAACTATTGAAATATGCGATAAAAATGGTTATATATTCAAAGTGAACGGGCAACGTGTGAAGAAATACTTTGATAATAAAATTGAGGATAATGAGAACGAGGTGGTGGAGTTTGAACCTGAAGTATTGGAGTAAAGAGCTGAAAGTGAGTCTAACTTGAAGACTCTGGAATAAAGACAAGTGCTTACCGGGAGACAACCCGGATTTATATTTTATTATTCTGTTTTCTGTGTCGAGTCAGTCCAGGCCGCATGAGGATACGGCGCATCTCAATTCTGAGATGCGACGCATCTCCTGCAATGGTCATATCTTATTTTATTTTTCTGCATTTTTATTTTCGACTTTAAAACTATTTATCGGTTTATTTTTAATGCGGCGCATCCCTGGTTAAGGATGCGGCGCATCTTTATTCTGATCCGTATTAATTCCAGGCTCGATACGGCGTATCTTCTTCCATAAGATACGGCGCATCGACTGACCTGATGATTTTCAGTTTTAATTTTTAAGTTTTATTTTTCCTAACTACTAATGTATTATGCAAGTTGAACCTTTCTTATCTTAGGTGTGTTTTAAAGTATTGGTGGTATTATAGTTTCCTGGATTTCCTGTGGATACATCAAGTATGAAGCTTTAACGTTCTAATCCACAAGAAGTTGATTTTTGCTCCTATACAAATGGAGGATCATACCGAGCAAATCTCAGGGGAGTTTTTCTGTTCTAATTCTTTTATTTTCCAGTTTTTAACCTTTTATACAAACAACGAGGACGTTGTTTAACTTAAGTGGGGGGATTGGAGAATTAGAACACTTAACAATTACTTGTCCTAAATTTTCAAAAATATGCTTTAATCTATGCTTAATTATCAAAATTTAATTTTTTTTTTAGCATGTTTTTGTTTAATCTAAGTTGCATAGCTGCACACATAACCTTATTTTTAAAAATTGTGAACTTATCAAAATTCACAAATCTATGAGTGTGCCGGTGACTTGTAAACTTTAGAACTTGGCTTGTATACTATTCGAGACCACCATAATGAGTATTATTTATATAATTGGAATGACTTGTCTAAATTGGTAAAATTCTAGGATTACACCCAAATAGCCTATTATTTGTTATGTGTTATTAGCTAACTACACTGGTTAGTTAACCCCCGTATAAACCTTTTGTTACTCTCATTTTTAGAGTAAGATACCCCTAGAAAAACACTCAGAGCCATTACTTTCGTTTCTTACACCTATGTTTAAAATGTTTCGTTACACCCTTACACCTTAGCCTACCCTGTAGATTAGAATCCGTGGTTGGTTAATTGCTATAGGCAAAGTGTGTTTCCTTACATTACCTGTGTTCGTGTGCGTAATTCATTATCTCTGGTTAGGTCGGGAAATTGCACAATGCAATTGGAGTGAAAGTAAATATTGTATATTTTGGAGTTTATTTTTCGTGTGTTTACTACTTTCACTATTACCGTTATTTCTGAAAGTATGAAAAGTATGGAAAAATTATCCGGAAAGAAAGTTATAGTGATGTGGTGAAATTTTACACATCTATCTTTATGCAATTAAAGTTTAAAAAAAAAAAAAAAAAAAAAAAAAAAAAAAAAATCGAAAAAATAAGAAAAGAAAAAGAAAGAAAGAAAAGTTGGAAGTTAGTTTTAACCAACTTATGTAAAGTTATGTAAGTGGTCGATATCACCACTATTTGTTGTACTATATCTATGGATTGAATGGGAATTGGCAGTTATGGGAACGCCAATTAAGGTTTATTCTTTGATTAAGATCTTGTTGAGTATAATTCGTGTCTACCTAAAGCGTGTGTTTCAAAGTGTTAAAGCGTGAGTTATTCGATGATATGAGTCTTATTCATGGGATGGTTGGGATAGTGATTAACCACACTTAGGATTTTAATTTATTTGTTTTGTTTATTTTTCATTTTACACCAATTTATATCCCAAATGTTATCCATACCCTTTATTATTCTTTATCCAACCAAACCTTTGATTTATTGAGATTAGGGATTTGAGCAATCTTAAGTATCGTAGTCGTGGATTCGGCTATGTATTTATGATTTTGTCGCCCTTTTTGATATATTATTATTGGTGAAATTTGGACCTATCTTTAGCCTATTCGAGTTAAGGATTTGAGCAATTGCAAGTATCGTGTTCGTGGATTCGATCATGTATTTGTGATTTTGTCGCCTTTTCTGGAATTTGAGATCGATAGTGAAAAGAGAATAATTAACCCTTAAGCCTAAAAAACCCTTTTTACCGCTTTAGACTTGTTATTCCTTAGCTTTAGTGGTGGAGATGTGTATACTTGCCAAGCTTATGATAGAATATTCGTCACGACTGGACAGTTAAACGATTAGATTTGCTTTTATCAGATTATTTTATTTTACTTCTAATTCGTTAAGTGTTTAGTTGTGTGATTATGAAATAAACGAATACATGCTTAAATATAAAAATAAATCCTAACATCTTTTAGGATACATTTTCATAAGAGAAATTCTAAGGTTTACTTGGGGACAAGTAAAGTTCAAGTGGGGGGATATTTGATGAACTCAAATAAGTACATTTTATTACTATCATTTATCCTATTAATTCGACTTGTTTTACTATATTATGTATGAGGATTGATACTTAATCATTTACTTTTGTAATTCTCAGGTAAAAACAAGCATTTGGTGAAACTTAGCGATTTTGGACTGATTATGGAGCATAACATGCATAAAGTTAAGAGTCTACTGAAATGAAGAAGATCAAGACTAATCTGCTCCAGATGCGCCGCATCTCACTCTCGACATGCGCCGCATCTCTATCAAGATATCACCAGATACGATCCAAGATACAAGAGGACATGCGCCGCATCTAATCATGGAGTTACGCCGCATCTTCTGGCGGTGTACGAATATTCCTGAATATTATAATCTTGGACCCCACGCGAAGTTAAGTACATGCGCCGCATCTACTTAGTAGATGCGCCGCATCTTCCCTCAGACAGAAACTATAAATACCCCAAGACCAGACGAATTTCGTACGCATTATAATATAACCTAAGTCCGAACAGAAGAACTAAAGGACGAATTCAGTCAAGGAGGCAGCACAAGACACACCCAAATCAAAGATACAAGAGCTGTAAGAAGGTGCTGCATGTATTTAATTCATTAAGTAGTTTTGTTTTATTGTGTTAGCAAACTTTAATTCATCAGGATTGGTGGCTTGTGTAATGTGACAACGAAAGATTGCACTCCCTTTAATACTTGCTTTCCCATCAATTAAAGTTTATATGATGATGTCTTTGGTTACTACTTATTAGTGCATTGATAACCTCTGTGTTTATTAGTGGCTTGCAGGCATTTGACTGCGGGACATAATGTGGCTCCCACGGTTATTTCTAAATTGATCACTTAGGAATAACTTTTAGACATAAGTAATCATTAAGGGTTTACTCGCCGATAAGATTAGGACCAACGAGAAAGGGTTAACTACATACACTTCATATAAAGCTATCAATAAAACAAGTGACAATCTACTTAATCATAAGGACAGCCCTCTTATTGTCTCGAGTATTTATCTGTGTACGTGCGTGCTACTTGCTGATTCGTGCCTATTGGTTTATTTTATTATTTAATTGCAAACAAACCGTGCCAGTCTCTCAGGCTGAAACCCCCTTGCGTTAGGATATTAAAATACTGATTAGAATAACTAGATAATACGTTCCACTCTTAGTGATCGACACTCTACTTACCATTATCTTCATACTGACCGGGTACACTGCTCGTTAAGTGTGTGTGTTATTGATAAGTCGGCTAAATATAAATTTAAAACTTGAGTAAGGCATCTAAACGTGCTAAAACTATACTACAACATACACGCACACGCATCAACGAGAGTAGTGGAACGATCAAAGTGAATATCAAAAATCAACTATATTTATCAAATTAAATTCGTCGTATTTACAAAAGCTAATGCGCCGTATTTTCGTTACGTTTCAAAATACAAGATTTTTGATTTAGTAGATGCGCCGTATCGATAGAGATCGATGCGTCGTATCTGTTTAATAATTCGAAAACTGTTTTTAATTTAAATAGACAATACGCCGTATCTGTTAAAACAGATGCGTCGTATGGCGTTTGAGTTTAGAAAAATTTCTTATTAAAAACAGAATACGCCGTATCTTGGGGAAAGATGCGTCGTACTCGAATTTATTAAACGCGTTGTATTTTAGAAAAATTAAACGCAATACGCCGTATCTGTGAAAACAGATGCACCGTATCGTTTGTATTAGCATAGTACAACGATAGCAGAATGCAGAAAAATAGAAAAACAAAAATAAAAACAAACAAAAAGAAACAAGAATTACAGAAAATAAAAACACACAAAAACAGAAAATATGCAAATTATACAATGAATGCAATCTATCTAATATATAACAGGGTTAGTGGTTAGAATCTAAAAATTAAAAAAGAAAAACCTAATTAAAATACTAATCAAATTAACAGATAATAACAATTCACTCCCCGGCAGCGGCGCCAAAAACTTGATGTGTGTTCGCGTGTCGTTGCGGTTTAGCAGTATTAATGCCTACTCAAGTTTTAAATTTATATTTAGCCGACTTATCAATAACACACACACACTTAACGAGCAGTGTACCCGGTCAGTATGAATATAATGGTAAGTAGAGTGTCGATCACTATGAGTGGAACGTATTATCTAGTTATTTTAATCAGTATTCTAATATCTTAAGTTAGCTATTCAAATTAATCTAACGCAAGGGGGTTCAGCCTGAGAGACTGGCACGGTTTGGTTATGATTAAATAAAAACTAAACTAATGAGCACGAATCAGCGATTAGCACACACGTACACAGATAGATACTTGAGACAATAAGAAGACCTGTCCTGATAATTAAGTAGCTTGTCACTTGTTTTATTGCTAGTTTTATATGAAGTGTATATAATTAAACCTTTCTCGTTGGCTCTAATCTTATCGGCGAGTAAACCCTTAATGATTACTTATGTCTATCCTATTTATTAAAAAGACGCTAAAACAAATAGGCGAGGAAGGGGCATGGCGACCCAAGCAATGCTCAGCTAGACACAGAGGTTATCAATGCACTAATAAAAGTCACCAAAGACATCAACATATAAACTTTAATTAACGGGAAAGCAATATTAAGGGGAGTGCATGATTTTCCGTAGTCACATGACACAAGCCCATCAATCCTGATGAATTAAAGTGTACTAATACAATAAAACAAAACTACTTAATGAATTGAATACATGCAGGACCTTCTTACAGCTCTTGTATCTTCGTTTAGGGTGTGTCTTGTGCTGCTTGGTCGTCTGAATTCGGCTTCTAGGGTTCTTCTGTCTTCGGTCTCTAAAGTCTAGTCTCCCGAAATTCGTCTGGCCTTGGGGTATTTATAGTTTCTGTCTGAGGGATAGATGCGGCGCATCTAGTTGATAGATGCGGCGCATTGACTTAACTTCGCGTGGGGTCCAAGATTAATATATTCAGGAATATTCGTACACCGTCTTCAGATGCGGCGTATCTCGATCTTTGTATGCGGCGCATGTACTTGGATTGTAACTTGTGAAATCTTGATAGTGATACGCCGTATGTTAGAAGTATGTTGCGGCGTATCTGGAGTAGAACGAGCTTGATCTTCTGGATTTCAATAGGCTTTTGACATCTTGCTTGTTTTGCTCCATAATTAGTCCAAAATCGCCAAGTTTCACATAATGCTTGTTTTTACCTGAGAATTACTAAAGTAAACATTAATGTATCGATTCTCATAGATAATATAATAAAACAAGTCAAATAAATAGGATAAATGATGATAATAAAATGTACTTATTTGAGTTCATCAGCATATAAGTGGTATTGCAAACCCATTAACCAAACCAAGCTATCCCCGGAAACCCTAAAGTACGAATACACAGCGATAGTAAACTAAGCCCGGCCATACAAGCTCTGGCAAGAAAGAAACAGATACATGATATAAACAACCAAGTGTTAAACACATAAAAAATAGTTAAGTTGTATTCATAGTCAATTACAATATACGCGGATGCATTCATCTGGACTACATCAACATAGGTTAAAGATAAAAGCTTCACAGGATTCACGGCAGGGTAGATATAGTCAAAATATCACCCGAACAAAAGCCGAAGAAAACAAAGACAACTAACTCCCAAATTTCTTAGGCTCAGTTTGATCAAGGACGCCAGTGTCAAACATGTCATCATGTTGGACACTGTCATTCCCGGTCAGAGCAACCTCCGGCCCTGAGGGAGTAACAATGTTTGTGAACTCAATAGCCGCAGGCTCAACAACCGTAGGATCAGAACTGGATGAGGGTCCGGACTTGGAAGGAACAGGAAGGACAACAGTAAGGCCCTTGTCGCTGTAGTCAAATGTCACCCCATACTCTTTGTTCTTTTGCTCTTTGTAAGCGGCAATAGCCCTGGGACGACGGGTGACGAGCCTGAGCAAGGGTTCTGGAAGGACAGTCTCTTCCGCGACTGGAGGTTTGAAAGAAAATTCCTCAGATCCGGGACGACGGTCTTCCTCTAGCACCAGCTGTGACATGAGGTACTCTAACGGGGCATCCTTGCACGCCTCAAGAGATTCCAGCAGTGGGAACGACACATTTCCTAGTCTCTTCACTAAGTCCTGAAAGTGCTTCTTTGCCTTAGGGTCGTAAGCCTCCACATCTTGAAGTTTAATACCTTTTGCCCCGTGGACAACCCCGGCTTCCAAACCCTGACGTACCCCCTCCGCTATTGCAGCGGAAATACAAGCTCCGATCCTGGTCTTCAACTCGAAAGACTCCTTGAACTTGCGAAATGCGTAGCGGAAACCATGCCCAATGATCCAACGTCTGCCCTCAATAGCCCTCAAGCACTGCGGAAAAAGGTCCGTATCAAATTCTTCATTAATAGCGACCAGCCTCTTTTCCAACTCTGCTATGCGCTCCTCAAAACTGGCGCGGGCAATACTCACACTCTCCTCAACATGTTTATCCATCTGCATTTGAACCTGTTGCTGCAAGGTGTTACAAATTATCTCCAGCCCGGACAACTTTTGACCCAGCTCCTCATTTTTGGCAAGAAGCTCTAAATTTTGCGCGGCTAGCTCCGCGTTCCTTTTCCCATACTCCCCAACCAAGGCCACTGACGGAGACAATTTTTCACATTCAATCCGGAGTTCAGATAACTCTTTATCTTTAGCGTCCGTGGCCACTTCAAGAGCAGATACCCGGCCACGGAGCTCAGAAGATCCAGCAGACTCACTCTCCAACTTAGCCAACCGGGCTCTCAGATCAGAAACCAACTTCTCCTTCCCTTCCAACCTCTTACCCAGCTTCTCATTCTGTTGTAACTCATACTCCAACCGAAGACGGATCTCGGAAACCATACATAGCTGCTGAGCAGAAAGAACGTTGTACTGGTTCAGCAGATCTTCGGCCCCCATATTTCGTAGCACAGAAACATACCCAGGGGTAGCCACATTGTCAACAATGCTGCGGTAAACCCAAGGGTAATCCATTTTGAACCCGTTGGTGGGCAGCCACTTCGGAACATAGGCTAAAGAAGCTTCAGCGGTATCAACTGAAACAGACTGATAAAAATCACCGGAATCCCCGAACTCCTCATCATCCCCACCACCGGCCTCAACATTCCCGGATGCACCTTCACCATGACCGGGGCCCGGAATCTCAAGAAAAGGGCTCGAAGATTCAACATGGACGGACTCAGTCTGGTCCGTGTTGGGAGCTTCAGAACCCTTACCCTCAGAATATTCGTTAGTGGGGGTCGTAGAAGAGGAAGTAAGAACGGTAGCGTTCTTCATAATGTTTTCATCCGTATGAGGACCGGAACGCTCCATATCAGACCCCGACTCATCTAGAAGCTCATAAGCGGGAGGGGCGTCCGTGGAAGGAGCACCTAAAATATAGAGCATATTTCAGTACAAACAGCATATGCGACAAAAAGAAGAAGGGGGAAAAAGTAAGCAAGTTATACCTGACCCGGCCGCGGTCTCCTTACGGACAAGTTTCTTCTTCTTCTTAGGCTGATCGGGCGCATTAATCACCACCCTCTTCTTTCCGGATTTCTTCTCAGCCTTAGCCACCTCCACCTCATCCACAACAGTCTTATCCAATAACCTTATCACATTTTCTGATGGTTCCACGACACGCGAAGCCGTTTCCGCCCTCAGAGTGGGCTCACCATCCTTTAGTGTACGCTCCCTGGTAGTAACTTTAAACACATCCGGCTGAGTAATAAAAGAAAACAAATCCATCTCTGCAAAAGTCAAGGTATGAGATTAGACGAGGACAAACGCAAATAGAAAACAACAAAATAGATCTAATAACCCACCCGTATCATCCGGCCATAAAAAGGTCGGGCGGCAACTATCATCATCCCAGGTCTGGCTCAACCCTATGACATTCAAGAATACCTCCGGATATTTTTTAAAGGCGGCCCTTTTGGTATCAAGTCGCCGCAACAGCTCTAGATCCAAGCCCGCATCAGACGGAGGAGGGTCGTGGTCTATGGACACTTTCTCATACCATGGGATAGAAAGGGGAAAAATTGTTTTCTTCACAAAAAAGAAACGGTCCTTCCAGTTCTTGACCGAATCAAGCGCGGCAGTATAACAGACATGAACAACTAAAGACTTAGGACCTTTCCTCTTCTCTAAGGTCATCCAGCCGTTGTTGATACCGGCATAATAAAACTTCCTAAATAAGTTAACAGTAGGGGTACCACTGTGTACGCGGCAAAGAATCTCAAAGTGGCTAATCCTACAGGCCGCTAAAACAGACAACTGAGACAAATGGATCTGGAAGTACTCTAGAACGCGAAGCAAGAACAATGAAAGGGGAATCCTAAAATTACCTAACTAAAAAAACCTAGTATATACTCCTATTTTCCCCTCCGGAGCATCTCTAATAGTATCCAAGGGTCTAGGCGCTTGAGGCAAAAGATGGCTCGGAATATTATACTTCCTACAAAAATCATCTACATCTTCCTGAGAAAGCTTAGAAGTCACACTACTTATATGTTCAGGAGCCATTCTAAATAATCAAAAGACGAATTTGAAAGAAACCTAACCTGAAAATCTAAGTCCGGAAATAAAGATAGCAAGAGGAATGAAGGCGAAAGATGTTCTTTTTTAGAGAGAAGAAAAAATTATTACTGTGTGTGAAAAAAGAATAACAGTGGTGTAAATCTTGGTATTTATAGCCACACACACACACGTGCTATCACGTCTATCGGACGGGCACTACATGGCCACGTCCCCGGATACTTATTGAACGGTTAAAGATCTACCCAGATGAACCGTCATGATTGTCGCAGAAAATGAACTGTCAGCCGCAGACACATCACATCAGTCAGTAAATAAGTGGGTGAAAAACGTTTCGCGACTACCAAGGACAGGCTGTCACCACTAACACGCGCGGAAAGTGGAATATCTAGTCAGCAATATGGAACACGTGGCAATATCAACCGCGAATGCTACAAAAGTCTATTCAACAAGGCGCGGCTTCTTAAGCCGCGGAACTTCTAAATAAGTCTAGAACACTTGCCCTTAATCCAAACAAGTATACTAGACTGGGGGGACTTGATCGTGTATAGTATCCCCGGACCCAACATACTGGGCCGGGCATGCTTATAACTTGAACCGCGGCAGAGTCAAGATGGACAAATATACATTATAGACTCCAGTCTTGCCAAGCCAGGACAAGAACATGCCCCGGTCTCTCCAGACCGGGCCGGAACACATCGTTGGCCACAGCCGGGCCACCACGCTGCCAAAAGCCAGATCTTGTAGGATTGTGTCTCCCACTTGATCTGACACCTACCTGCTAGGTATATGGCGCAATTCGGCTCTACTCTGACATCTACCTACTTGGTAAGGCGTAAGTCAGTTCGCAGAGTCCCGAGGCTGCTACAGTAAGTATATGGGTAGTATAAATACCCCCATCTCATTTATTACTCTCAACTAACAACATTTACTTTCACCTAGTCCGCACTTACACTTTCTATCTCAAACAATATACTTACTCTCACATCGGAGGCCAACCGCGGAAGCCCCCTTCCGCGATAAGACTAACGGTGGTGCTTTTTCTTAGCAGCTCCCGAAGTACTTAGCACAAGATCTGCATCCGACAAAAGCTAGTCTAACCTAGGTCTGGTAGTGCACCCAAGATTTGTACTAACAGAGACCTAAGCAGAAAAGCCCATATAGAACAACCCTCAACATAAGAGAATTAGCGTCCCTGTCATAAACAAACAACAACAACCACGACCCTTTTAGAACAATGTAACCGGTGTATAATTAATCGTTATTTCATAACTACCGGTTTTAGATATAAAATACATAATTTTCGATCACTCACAGTTTCATCAAAATTCACAAATCATATAGTTTGCACTTACTCTTGGTAATTATATATTGAAGGTCATGATTGGTTGAAGATCATTAGACGTTTCAAATAAAAAACGATGAGACCTTTTAGTTCTTATTTAGATTAGATTTAAATTGTTTTAGTTTTTTTTTATTGGGCACAAATCATATATATTTTTGTATTGGGCACAAATAATATAGTTTCTAGTTCACTAGACATGAAATAATTAAAAAAAATTGAAAGTTAGTAGATATTTTTTTCTTTCACAATTTCAGTATTAATTACAAGTAACATAATCCAGAAACAAACGATACCTTTTTGAGTATTTAGGGTCACGTACCCCTGCTTCAATGTCACTTATATAAACACAAAAAAGAAAAAAGTCGTAAGTAATTACATGAAAAAAACTTGTGAAACAGTTAGTTGACGTTAAAAAAAAACTGCATACAAGAAACAATTCATGTTGTGCATTAAATATATTTAAATGAAAACAAGCAACATAAAAAAAGTGTTATAATGAAAAAAATTACATAACACAATTCATAAGTAACTAAAAAAGATTATATATATATATATATATATATATATATATATATATATATATATATATATATATATATATATATATATATAGTGTAACTTTATTTTCAAAACCCTCTTAAGTGCGGGAACTGCGAGAACCCATCTATAACCATTAGATCATTTAATCAGTGGATAAGATGACTTGTGCCATTAATGTAATTAGTTAAAAGATTTGGTTATTATTTGTAAAACACAAAGGGTATTTTAGGAATCACAAATTATATATATTTTTAATTGTTCCTGGATATCATTTACTAAACAAAACCCTATTCCTCTCTATCTCACATATCCCTCAACCCTAGATCTATTATTTTTTTTCTCTCCGGACAAAAGCAGATCTGATGATGTTCGACAGTTTTGAAGGTGATTTATTTTGGCGACAAGAGGTAATCGTATTTTTTGATAAAAAGCTGATCTGATTGGCTGTTTTTAATTAAAACAACCTCGTATTATTTTTTGTCGTTGGGTTACGTCGGTGGTCAAACAATACAGATCTGATTGATGATTTCTATTCTTCAAATTCACCTTTTCTGTCGTTTAGCACATGTTTAGTGAATAACATGGTTTGTCGCATATGAATTACAACAACAACAAATCCAATCCCGCTAGGGCAGGGTATGGGGTTGTCGCATATGAATTGATGACTTCATAATTATTCTCATACTGATCATAAATTGGTAAATTGAATAAAGGCATTATTATTCAATTTGGTCAAACACGTTGATGGCTTGTCACTTGTGATTATGATTTGTCGTCATCTGCTAGTGGATTGTGATTATTAAATTGGTCTGTCGCTTGTGATTATGATTTGTCGTTATGCTAGTTGTGTTGTGATTAATTTTTTTTTCTTATTTATTTGTGGTTTAATTATTTTTGTGCATGTTTGTTTCAGATTGATTGATGAAGATGATATCATTTAAGACCGAGAAGTGGATGAACACGAATATATATGAAGATAATTTGCGACTTTTGGAGATATATGATTATGGCATGTATTTTTGTACTTGTAATCAAGTGAAATCTAACATTTAATTCTATCAATCTTGTTTTTCTTTTTATAATGATTTATGTTCTTTAATATGTGTTTCAAACTTTCAAAGAAAATAATGATCATAAAAAAAAAGTGTTAGCTAAAAAAAACATGTATGCACCTTGACTATTTGGAGAAAAAACATGTATGTACCTTGACTTTTTGGAGAAAAAACATGTATGCATTTTAGCTAATTGAAAACATACATGCACCTTGGCTATTTAAATAAAAAAAAAAAAAAAAAAAAAAAAAAAACATGTATGCACCTTTGCCAATTTGTAAAAAAAAAATAAAAAAAAAAAAAAAAAAAAAAAAAAAAAAAATAAATAAATAAATAAATCCGAATTTTAAAATTTATAAAAAATGGAAATTATAAAAAAACAAAAAAAATATGAAAATGTCTTTTACTATTATACCCTTTTGAATTAAATAAAAATAACAAAATGCGATGGTGCATTAAATGATATACATTGTGTATTATTAGTAGTACATAAGTGGGTTCTCGCAGTTCCCGTACTTAAGAGGGTTCCGAAAATAAAGCCCCTATATATATATATATATATATATATATATATATATATATAGGGGAGCGTTATTGTGGTGTACAAACTTAAAATAGATAAAATAAGCACACTTGTGCACCGTTGGATCAAGATTGTAGATGAGATTTAAATGTTATTAGATGGATGGCATTATTGTAATTAACATGAGAACTAATGGCACAAGTTGACGTAATTTGTATAAAAAAAGGGCATTCATTTTGTGGTAAATTAATGAGCCACCCCAAATGTGTTTTTATTAAATTCATTAATTGATCATTGATGGATCATCAATGTAATTATGATATTCAAGTTATCAATACACATTTAATGTACTTCCTTTGTTCGATCTTCACCCGGATACCAACTGAGCTATAAGGCGAGGTTTTACCGAGTTCTATAACACTGTCGTGCCTTTGGGGGGGTGGGGCTTGGGTTTCCGCGCATCAGGAGAAGGCGGGGGCTGCTGGAGGTCGAGTAGTCGATTCTTGGGCACGGCGCCCCGCAAGGGTGGTTGCCACACAGTTGTTCGCCGATCAAGAAAAAAATGTACTTCCTTTGTTTATGTTTTAATTTAAAATAATCTAATAAACTAATTATTATTTCACGAGTAAACTACATTTTTGGTCCTCGTGGTTTACCGGGTATAACGGTTTTGGTACAATAGTTTCAAACGTAACGGATCATGTCCTATTTTGTCTGACCCGTAACGGGTTTGGTCCAAAATCGTTAATGCCGTTAGTCAAACTTAGTTTGACCGTTAAAATAAAGGGTACTTTGGTCATTTCACTCAAAATCATATCATTCTTTTCTTTCTATAAATCAAAACACAAAAAATCATTTCACTCAAAATCCAGATCGATCTACACAAACAATCACTCACAGATCTACACACTCACTCACAGATCTAACAAAAAAAATCTACACAACCTAGATCGATCTACACAAACATTTCACTCTAAACTCACACTTTCATCACCTAAACACATTTTCATTACATTTGTAACCTAAACCTAATATACTCCGCCCCCATCTATTCTCTTCCAACTGCCTCTCACCCAAATTCATCGTTTACATCGAATCCAAAACTGAAACAATAATCCTTCAAGTTGATCATCACAAACGCTATCTCTACCATACCTTGACCTTGTTTATCATTTTCTGCTTAACTCCGAATCAAGAAGTCATTAAGAAGGCTTCAAGATCCACTGGTGGGTCTCAGGTAGGTTTAATGATTGTTTTTGTTTTTTACGTTTTCTATCAATCGAATCAAAGGAAGTATGAAACCGACAGTTTGGTACTTTCTTGAAATGATTCATATATTCAGTGAGGTTATGCTTCAATAAAGATCGGTGAGGAATCATTCTTTCATTTAAAAGACTTTCAAAAGTCTTGATGTTTCTTTGATTTACTCGAAAGAGATGAAACTGAGATCGCTTAACTCTTTCATGAAACTGAGACCACTTAACTCGAAAGAATGTGATTGGTTCAATAAAAAATCTTTTAAAATATTGGGAAAAAGATGAACCGTTCGGAGATCTTGTTGATTATCATGTCTTGTGTTTGATTGGAGATGGAAGAAGAGTTCGGTTTGGGTTAAAGAAGAAGAGTTCGGTTTGGTTAAAGAAGAAGAAAGAAGGTGTCCACCATATGCAATGTTTGTAGGTTGTGGTGGTGGTGATGTTGGTGATACGTGGGGATGGTGATGGTGATGTTGGATAAGGTTTGAAGTTGCTGTGGTTATGGTGGTTTGGCTTAAAGAAGAAGAAAATGTTTGTAGGTTGTGGTGGTGGTGAGGTTGTGGTGATGTTATACTGATGCTTGTAGGTTGTTGGTGATGTTTGTGTTGTGTGAGGTTGTGGTGGTGGTGAGGTTGTGGTGGTGTTATACTGATGCTTGTAGGTTGTTAGTGATGTTTGTAGGTTGTGGTGGTGGTGAGGTTGTGGTGGTGGTGGTGAGGTTGTGGTGATGTGATACTAGTGTTGTAATGGGTATTGAAAAAGGTGAAAACGTCGAATTGTGATAGTTTTGGCTCTAATGATACTAGTCAAACACAGTGGTTTGAGTGGTGGCTCCAGTAGCAAGTATTGGTAGTAAACGATTACTAAGTTCAGTCTCCACCACCTCTTCAACAAAATGCCTTAACGACTTTGTATTGAACTCGTGACTCGAAACTTGTCTTTGGAACTTCCATGCCTCACCATCGATGTTAAAGATACCATCACCAAGTAAATCATGGAGTTGAAGAAGAAAGTGGTGCATATAGATTTGAGGAAAAGGAATGTTAATGGAAGGAGTAAAAGCAGAATCGAAGAAGAAAGTTCCAGGTTGATCATGGTGGATGTGTGTGAGATATGATGGAATCAAGATGATATGAATTTATAGAAAATATTTACATCAGGATACCAAATAGGATTCAAGAACCTTACGTTCATGTTGTTGTGACAGTAGTTGAAGGTTCTCACAAAGGATTTTAATTTTAAGATGTCAAGGCTTTAAATCGATGACCATTTTGTTGATTGTTATTTATGTCCATATATTTGTATGTCAGATGGAGGTCTAACTCGATGACCATTTTGTTGATTGTTTAGTTAGCAATAATCTTTCATCAGCTCTTTGTTTTTGTTTAGGTACATGTATGTGACAATTAATTCATTTTGAGTATTTGGATGATTGGAAAAATGGACTAAAAGTGTTACAAACATCCGAGGGTATTTTAGTCATTTCATGTTTTTTTAACGAGTCAAACTGTTAGTCAACAAAAATTGGACCAAACCCGTTACGGGTCAGCGAAAATGGACGAAACCCGACACGTTTGAAACTATTGTACCAAAACCGTTATACCCGGTAAACCACGAGGACCAAAAATGTAGTTTACTCTAATTATTATTTCACAATTCAAGACCCAATTGTAGTAATATTTAATTAGTATTGACACATATGAATTTTTTAATTTGCACACAATTGACGTATTAGTGACACACACAAGAATTTTTAAATGTGTTGACACACTTACACATAACTTTTTAAATGTGTTGACACACAAAATTGACGTATTATTGATACACACACACGAATTTTTTAAATACGTTGACACACTTGCATATGACTTCTTATAATTGACACACAATTAACGTATTATTGACACACATGAATTTTTTAATTGACACATAATTGACGTATTATTGACACACACAAGAATTTTTTAAATATGTTGACACACTTGCACATAAACTTTTTGTAATTAATACTCGTAATGTGTATTTAATACTAGTAGGTTTTATGAGATATACTCGTAGGTTTTTGTAATTAATACTCGTAATGTGTAATTAATACTCGTAATGTGTATTTAATACTCGTAGGTTTTGGGAGAAAGATGAAAGTGACGGAATGTGTATTTAATACTCGTAGGTTTTATGAGATATAAATGTTGTGACAAATGACTAAAATGCCCTTTTATTTGAAAGAATGCCCTTAAAGACACTACCTAATTAATTTATCTAATTTATTTTGATCTTGATCCATTAAGTTGATCTAACGGTCCACAAGTGTGCTTATTTTATCTATTTTAAGCTTGTACACCACATGAACGCAAATCTATATATATATATATATATATATATATAGGGAGACTTTCTTGCGAGAACCATCTTATATGCGAGAACTGACAGAACCACAAAAAACATACATGCACGCCTTTTAAAATAAAATAAAAATACATGCAAATCATCAATAATCGTAAGTATCCACCTATGTTCTTCAATATCATCATGAACTCATCCTCTTTTTTCACAAAAACCTTACGCACGGCCGCAATATTGTCGTTGCACGCCTTATAAGAACATACATGCACACCTTCAAAGAAAAATTTTGTATTTCCAACTTCTTATCAAATTTTTTAGAACAACCATGTTTTTTTAAAAACATATATGTTGTTTTTAGAACATATGTGCAAAAAACAATTATTGAAAGCGTGCATGTATGTTTTTGGTGGTTCTGTCAGTTCTCGCAAGAAAGTCTCACTATATATATATATATATATATATATATATATATATATATATATATATATATATATATATAGGTTTGGGATATTTTGAGAAGAGTCCTTATAATGAGAAGGCTAGGAAGCCTTCCTTGTGCGCCACGTGTCCCAATTAGTCCGCCCCTAAATTTTATACTTGCAGGGGTATTTTTGTCATTTACAACCACCCTTATAAAAACATTTTATCTTCATTATTTCTTTCTTCCTGGATCTCTCACTTATCCTCCCCTCCATAACCAATATCTTCCCCACCGTTCACCGTCGCCTTCCCCATCGTTCACCACCGCCTTCCCCATCGCTCACCACCACCTTCCCACCATTAACTGCCATCGATTAATTTTTAATTATCAATCGGTAACCACCATTCATCCTTATCTAATAACCAAACCTAATTCAGCGTTTTGATTTCATAAGCCTAATTCTACATCAGTTTTAAAGATGTTGATTGAATCACCAAACAATATTGATTGTAGTTCATCCAAAGTATTTGATAGTAAGAATCTAATTCAAGAGCTATTGCTTTTTTTTCTTTTTCTTTTTTCTTTTTTATTCCGGTTTTACTTGTTTTTTTTAGTGTGATTTTTTGTTTTTGTATGTCTGATATTCATGTTGTATGATTTTATATATGAGTTGTATCTATTTGTTTATGTTCTGTTGCTTTTGGTAGTTTTTTCATTGTGATGCAGTACATATTAAACTAGCGGAGATCAAGTCTGATGTATCAGTTTATAGTTTCTGTTAATTGCCCTGTATTCAAATAGCGGAGATCACGTCTGCACTTTTTGTAGTTCTAAGAAACTAAAGCTATTGCCTTGTATTCAAATATTTAGTATTCGAGGGTGTTTGGGATTGCTTACTTATTTTTTAAGCTGATAGACATTTTAATAAACAGTATTGAGTATTTGGATTATAAAAGTTGATGCAGTAGTTTGTATGATACTTAATGGGATATGTTTATCATGGTATGGTTTTGTTTTGATTTGTTTTATGACAATCATGTAAACAGTTTTGTAGTTTATGATGAGTTTCTTCTAGCTGATGTTAATTTATATAACTTTGCTGGCCTTTGGTGCTGATTGATATTTATCAGCTCTTCTGGGTTCTTATGCTGTTTACGATGAGTTTCTTCTAGCTGATGTTAATTTAGGATTTCTTGTTATCTGTATTAGAAACTATCCGGGTTAAAAGTTTTGTTGTTGTTCACTTGTTTCTTCATGCTCTCGTTTTGTCAGTAGTTTACATATTAAAATAACTAAGCATTATCATGTAGATTTATCTGTTTGTAAGAAGGTACCTCTCAGCGGTATTGGCTTCAGTAATTGGAGGCTCAAAAAGATATTTTTTATTCAGGAATGATGTGCCTATTTTTCTCGTTGTTTTGTAACATTCTGAACAGCAGCCTTTTAGAAACAATATTTCAATTATATATTTCTCATGGCTAGGCAAAACCTTCTTCTTGTTCTTGTTCTTATCTCAGATCACACACACAAACACTCTTCTACGCAAAAATGTCTGCCATTGTAGTACTATTTTTGCTTAAGTGTGCCTAAAGATATGATTCTTAACCAACATCACATTTGATGGCATGTGCTATAGCTACAAACTTGACTAAAAAGAGATGAAATACGGATAACTGGATATATTAAGAGATGAAATGTTAAACCTGATCATAGAGAATATTTTAAAGTGTAGATGGAAAGTTTGATTTTGTATAGATTTTTAAGTGAGCATAAGACTTTTCCTTCGAGCTTAAATGATTTCTCTAGTATGTATTGTGATCAGTATGTATCTTTTGAGTTATCATCTCCAATTAGTGATCACCGACAGCAGAAAAGGTAAGCATGCACAACACCTTTATTATTTTCTTCCATAGTTTTGTTTGTCACATTTGCTCTGGGTGACGAATGGATTTTATGTTTACAGATTATATAGGGCGTATCAGAAGGTTTACGCTTCCATGCATGATACAGTAATGGGGCACCACAAAACTCAGTTCAAAAGAGACAAAAATTACGGTATATTTTATAAATCCTCAGCCACAAGAACAGTTGGTCTTGGCTACGTATATTTCAATATCATACATAATATATTTGGTGAAGAACCAAAGATAACATGTCAATTTTTCCTATAATATATATTGTATGTTATCTAATCCGCATTGCGGTTGGTAGTAAGCCTACATTAGAGTTTATGGGTTCAATGATCCCCCATTGATAATAATTTGCATCTTTTGTAACTTGTATTTTCTACCGGGGGACATGGATATAATTTACTGTTTTCCGGAAGCTTGAGCTGTTATTACTTTCTTTTACATAAAGTAAAAAAGAAAAATTATTGTAGAATCCAACATATAGTTACAGAGCGTTACATTGACAAACACTAGCTGGGCTCGGCACATTAGTTTTCAACCCAATGTTTTTTTGTGTCATAAGCTTTATTTCTATGGACTCGATTCTCCTTTCACAATTATATGAAGAAAAAAAATATATAGTTTAGACATGGTTGTTCTTCTCCTGTTTCTATATCTTTATAAATTATCAATTATCTAACAAGTTTTCCAAGGGAGATTTTCAATTTTCATATGATAAAAAAGACTTCTAAAATGTCTTAGTGTTGTTATACCCATTGAACTTGTTAAGTTGTTATATACTACAGTAGTATCTTTTTTGTTAGATGTGCATATTCAGGTTGTGGTTCCTTTAATATGCTTTGCTTTCAATGATTATCACAAGGTTAGCATGGTTGTTGAGGTGGTGGTGGGTGGTGGAGGTTTCATTAGGTTAAGCATATGTTTGTTAAAGCTGATGCGGTTGATTTATACATCTGATGCACTATTCTTCATAATGCATTAGTTTTTTACAGCTGATGCGGTTGATTTATATATGTAATGCACTAGTATTTATAATGCTCTTTTTTTTGCAGGTAGGGGCTGTAATATGTAATAAGACATATTTCAAAAGACGTATATGTGATATAGTTTGGACTGATCAGATTTTGCCAGAAGATTTTGAAAGAGAGTGGGAATGTATGATCAACGACTTTGAACTTGATGATATTAAGTGGATAAAAGACATGTTTGGCATGAGGGAAAGATGGATACCGACATACCTTCGTGATGAGATTATGGCAGGCCTTATGCGCACTACTTTTAGATCAGAAAGTGAATCATTTTTTTTTTGTATCATGATGCAGTAGAATTATTAACTATGGTGCACCAGTTAAATACATTCTGATGCAGTAGATTTATTTATATATTGATTCAGCAAATTTATAACATTGTGATTCAGTAGATTTATACGTTTTGATACAGTAATTTACATCTTTGTGATACATTAATTTTATCCAATGTGATGCAGTAATTTACATCCCTGTGATGCATTAGATTTATACACTGTGATGCAGTTGAAAATTAATAGTGATGCAGTAGAAATTTAACAGGGATGCAGTATATGTATACACTGTGATGCAGTAGAAAATTAACAACGATGCAATAGAAAGTGGGAATGTATGATCAACGACTTTGAACTTGATGATATTAAGTGGATAAAAGACATGTTTGGCATGAGGGAAAGATGGATACCGACATACCTTCGTGATGAGATTATGGAAGGCCTAATGCACACTACTTCTAGATCAGAAAGTGAAAATCATTTTTATTTTGTATCATGATGCAGTAGAATTATAAACTGTGGTGCACCAGTTAAATACATTCTGATGCAGTAGATTTATATATATATATTCATTCAGCAAATATATAACATTGTGATTAAGTAGATTTATACATTTTGATACAGTAATTTACATCTTTGTGATATATTAAGTTTATACAATGCGATGCAGTAATTTACATCCTTGTGATCCATTAGAGTTATACACTGTGATGCAGTAGAAAATCAATAGTGATGCAGTAGAAAATTAACAGGGATGCAGTATATTTATACACTGTAATGCATTATATTTAAACATTGTGATGCAGTAGATTTATACATATTGATGCAGTAAATTTTTAATATTGTGATACGGTAGATTTATACAATGTGATGCAGTAAATTTTTAACATGATGATCAGAGTAGATTTATACAATGTGATGCAAAAATTTAATTAATATTAAACAAACATTGTCATATTAAAAGTTACAAAACTTAGAATTAAACATTCATTAATCCAATGATTACAACTAAAAGTTTGAAACATTCAATAGAATTTAAAGTAGATACAATACAAATACATGGTCAATAATCTTCTTAAACAAATCTTGAGTCACTTTGATACTGTCACCTGTTGTAATTTTAAAATTTTTTGGCAGATTCTTCACATATCCTTCTGCTTGTTTCGATATTTTTTTTTCTTTTTTCCTCATTAACGCTGACTAGAATCGTCATTGCTAAGTATTTTGCGCACAACATCTTTATTTGTACCTTTTGACCTTCACCTTCTTTCTTCAACTCATGCAAAAAAGCTCCACGACCCATGTATGTTTCCATATGCCTCATAACAAATACGACACAATTCATATCATTGTATGTAGTTCTCCAATGCATCTTCACTGCAATTAAAAACTCAACATATTTCGGGTGGTTTACTCTACGCATGTAGTCAACGAATGAGTTTATCTGTGAAAATTATAAAAAAAAATATATAGTGAATTAATATTGTGATGCACTATATTTGACACACTGATGCTGTAAAAACTCATTGATTCACTAATTGTAACACTCTGATGCAGTAATAAAATCATTTGTATTTATTTCAGTTATACTTACCACGACCATTGCATAAGCACCATATCTTACAGTTACATCATCAATATCATTATTTATGTTGTCGCATCAACATAATTGAAAAGTCACAATTAAAAGAACATCAATATCAAATTCATAATACTATATGTATTTTTACTTACCAATTTGAATCAATAAAAATCTTGTATGGTGATAGTTTCAAAATAGCAGCAAAATTTTCACCCAAAATTTTCATTACAACTATTGCATCATACCTTCAAACACACACACACACAAACACTTTTCCACACTTAAAACACTACGCTCCTGACCTTATCTAGACTTATATCCCACATACAAGAACTTAGTGCATCACTTCATTACAACTACTGCATCATATCTTTAAACACACACACACATACACACACACACACACACACACAAACACTTTTCCACAATTAAAACACTACATGCCTGACCTAATCTAGACTTATATCCCACATACAAGAATTTAGTGCATCACTTCATTACAACTACTGCATCATATCTTCAAACACACAAACACTTTTCCATACATAAAACACTACGCGCCTGACTTTATCTAGACTTATATCCTACATACAATAACTTAGTGCATCATTTCATTACAACTACTGCATCTATCAATCAAACACACACAAATACTTTTTCACAATCAAAACACTACGCGCCTGACTTAATCCAGACTTACATCCCACATACAAGAACTTAGTGCAGCACTTCATTAATACTACTGCATCTATCAATCAAATGCACACAAATAAACTTATGCGCGCTACGTAATCGAAAAATATTTGCCACAAAACATAACCTACTGCATTATTTATTTACAACTAATGTTTCAAGCATTCAAGTATACTCACAAAAAATTCTCAACATCTAAAACACACTACGCGTTACCTAATCAAACAATATTTTCCAAAATATATGACCTACTACATCACTTCATTACAACTAGTGCATCTTCCACACAAAGACAATTTTCAACATCTACAAATTTTCTAATCCAACATATATTTTCCACACATCATAACCTACTGTATCATTTCTTAACGTTTACTGCATCATCGTTATAAATAATAACCTACTTCAACAGTATTTGAAATAGTATACTACCTTTCTGTAGCATTTATTACCGAACTATAATACTAATTATTACCGAACTATAATACAATAATATCTCAGTGTTTATGAAATATACTTTGTATCTTTCTTCTCATTTTAAATCATTTACTGCATTCTGCTTAACATTAAAACTCATGAGTAATATCTTTACCTAGCACTTGGCGCGAAACATATTCAGTTGTGATTTTTGACCTGCATTTTCCTTCTTGAATTCATGCTAAAATACAACGCGACCAACATATGTTTCCATATGCCTCATGACAAAGACGCCACAGTCTACACCATTGTACATTGTCTTCCAAGATTGATGCAGTAAGAAATAGGCATCGATGCAGTAACAAATAAGCATTGATGCAGTAACAGATAATCACTGCACATTTGAGATGCAGTAATAAGTAAGCATTGATCCAGTAACACATTTAACAGGGAATCTTGAGTTTTACATACAGTTCAAATAGAACATCCTTGACCTACAAAAGCCACAAATAGAAGACTCGGCAGAGATGATACGTATTCCAAGATACTATTAATCTTAGTAGTAAACCTAAGACTTGGACTTTCACTTACACAAACAACAATATCAGAACAAGAAAATCCTTCGGTCTTACGAGCCAAGGCTTCAAAGTCACCTTCAGTCACGTTCCCAACAACTACCTGCATCTGAACAAGAATTTCAGTTTTAATACGCCTTAAAGCTTCACTTTCATTGCCTTCACCTCGCTGGCCACTCAAAGAATCCATCTCATCAATAAAGATGATGGACGGTGCACTTTCATGAGCCATTTCAAAAAGAAGTTGCTGATGAGGTCCCGGTTAAATAGGGCCCCTTTGTCTACAGCAACTAACACCTGTTGGGTAAGAATATAATCGAAACAGGGAGCCCATTTCCTTGATCCCAACCTTCCGGTGGTTGAACAGTTGTCCACCATAAACGATACACCTCGAGCATGCATGAATGGGTTCAATGAATCCACAGACTCGATCAAACTTTCATTAATGATCTCGGAGTAAGAATGCCCTTTCTTCCTCAACACCTCAATCTGTGAAAAACATAGAAGGAAAAAAAAAGTTGAATTGCATGCAGGTATACATAAAAGTCGGTCAACCTACTCAATATAAAGCTTATAAATGCAAGTGTTTATAGCATGCTATAATATGTTTTCATGAAAGTGTCAACATCGTTAAGCTGAAGCAAAAAAAAACCGATGAATGCTTATCTAGAAGATAACTTAGTTTTAGTGGAAATACATAAAATCACTTTCAAGCACACAAAATCACTTTCGTACATGATGCAGACTACGTCTAACCTAGATCATGCTCATACGCGGAAATTTAAAAACTATTGCATCTCAGACCAACTACTAGTGCCTCAGACAAACATCCAAGTACACAAAATCACTTTCGTACATGATGCAGACTGCATCTAACCTATCTCATACTCATACGCGGCAATTTAAAAACTACTGCATCTCAGACCAACTACTAGTGCATCAGAAAAACATCCAAGCACACAAAATCACTTTCGCACATGACGAAGACTACATCTAACATAACTCATGCTCATACGCAGCAATTTAAAAGCTACTGCATCTGAGACCAACTGCTAGTGCATTAGCCAAACATTCAAGCACAAAAATCACTTTCGTACATGATGCAGACTACATCTACCCTATCTCATGCTCATACGCGACAATTTAAAAGCTACTGCATCTTAGTTCAACTGCTAATGCATCATCCAAACATTCAAGCACACAAAATCACTTTCGCACATGACGCATACATCTAACCTAACTCATGCTAATACGCGGCAATTTAAAAGCTACTGCATCTCATACCAACTGCTAGTGCATCAGACAAACATTCAAGCACATAAAATCACTTTCACAAATGACGCAGACTACATTTAACCTAACTCACAAATTAAAAACTACTGCATCACAATTCAAATGTTATTGCATTAGAAAAACAGCAACTTTAAAACTACTGCATCTTAGTTAAAATTTAAAACTACTGAATATAAGTTAACATTAAAACATAATGCATCATAATTTAAAATGTAATACTTACTTGATGATACCGTAATCCATTTTTCCGGTTCAACAGTTTTTTTATTTGTATAAACATCAACCTATCACTCTTTTTATTTGCTAAATTTATAAACCAATAAACAATTTTAGGAAAACAAATAACATAAAGATGCTGTAAAAATTGTTTATCCTAAAAAATACACTTACAAGGTCGTGTAAGATCTGGAAGATTCGTCCTCACCATCGGAGATGCAGTAAGTTTCTTCGATTATCAATAGATTTAGTTTAGAAATTATTAGGTTTTTGTTTTGACTGACCCACCCATTCTGCCGTATCCAGATTTATATCATGAACTATGCTTTTAAAGATAGGTAAGTACCTTTTCCAAAGGATAAGCGGTTTTGCTTTGCCACAAGTAGCACATTTGTCTTGGGTCCCAGAGAACATGCCAGCAGCTTTGCTAGGTTACTTTGTCTGCAGATAAAAAGATTTAAAATGCTGCTAATAAATCAAAAAATATTTGTGTAAAAAACCAACTGCATCGATAGCACACAAACGAACACACGAACACTTTTCAAAAACTAAAATACTTTGTGCGAAGCGTAACCTAGATTTATACCAAACATACAAATCCCTAGTCCATTACTTCATTAAACCAGCTGCATTGATAACACACTACGTACACACAAATACTTTTCAAAACTAAAACGCTCTGCGTGTAACCTAACCTAGACTTATACCCCACATAGAAGTCTATACTGCATTAATTCATTAAACCAATTGCATCGATAACACATAAATGCACACACAAACACTTTTCAAAAACTAAAACACTTTTCATATGCAACTACCATCTACCTACTGCATCACTTGTTTACACCAAATCCATTAATAATTCAAACCCAAATAAAATAGCTTTTATTCACATAAATCTCATTTAGCCTAACCTAATCTAATTTTATAAACAACTAACATTTACCTACTGCATCAACTCAATACAACAACTGCATCAGTATTTAAATAAACCTACTGCATCAGCTGCATCAAACATTCAAATAAACCTACTGCATCCGTTTTTAAATAAACCTACTGCATCAGCATCATTATACATTCCAATAAACCAATGAGTCTTTATATAAACCTACCGCATCAGTATTTAAATAAACCTACTACACTATACATTCAAATAAACATACTGCATCAGATTTTATATAACCTACTGCTCAGATAAACAATCAAGCATACCAACTCACTTTCGCACATAACGCACACTACACTTAACCAAACTCTTGCTCATATGCAGCAAATCAAAAGCTACTACATCTCAGTCCAACTGCTAGTACATCAGAAAAACAATCAAGTATACACGCTCACTTTCGCACATAATGCAAACTACATTTAACCTAACTCGTGCTCATACGTGGCAAATTAAAAGCTACTGCATCTCAGTCCAACTACTAGTATATCAGAAAACCGATCAAGCATACAAACAAACTTTCGCTCATAACACAGACTACATTTAACCTAACTCGTGCTCATACGCGACAAATTAAAAGCTACCGCATCTCAGTTCAACTGCTAGTGCATTAGAGAAACAAACAAGCATACAAACTCACTTTCGCACATGATACATATTACATTTAACCTAACTAATGCTCATACGCGGCAAATTAAAAGCTACTGCATCTCAGTCCAACTACTAGTACATCAGAAAAACAATCAATTATACAAACTCACTTTCGCACATAACGCAAATTACATTTAACCTAACTCGTGCTCATACGCGGAAAATTAAAAGCTACTGCATCTCAGTTCAACTGCTGGTGCATCAAAGCGACAATCAAGTATACAAACTCACTTTCATATCATAAAAGCTACTGTATTTTAGATGAAAGCCTGCACTCTTTAACTTAGTCCTATGCGCCACTTCATTTTGTAGTTCAAACAGGCGCGATGAAATAGGGATTTGAACCTTTATCATATCATCTTTAAAAGTTGCCTTCACTGTCACCTTCCTTGTATCTGAGACTTCATTGAACTTGATCTGGTTTGGGGATGATATAAAAGATATGAATCTGGAAGCTTCCTATCAACATTTAATTTACTATTTAGCGGTTTTTCTGTGCTCTCTAGGTGATCTCTTTTCTGCATTGCATGCCTGGTTGACTTCTTATTTTTCCACCGTTGCAGGAATACCATGAGTCGTGCTACTTGGTATATTGAATCTGACTTAAAAGAAAGATGGCTATGCTTCCCACAACTCCACCAATTGCCTGAAAACCCATGATGTTTACTTCCACAACTCCAGCGCTTAACCCTTACCAACAGGATCACCACACCAAATAAACCAAAACGTACATTCGAAGACTGTTGTAAGTTTTGCTCTGACCATGATGTTTGTGACAGCTTTGAGTCAGTAATGCGGGCAGTTTTTTTGTTGTGCTTTGGTAATGGCCAACCGGTCATATTATTATCTTGACAGAAACGCTTCAATGCAGACCTGCTGACTGGAAAAGAACCAATTGGTAAAAAAAAATGCTATTATTGTGAAGAAATATTCAAATGAAAGCCTAGAAATAACTATAAACAATTAAGATAACTTACCACCAAGGCTCTTCGCAGCTTCGTCTATTGGTTTCCCAACATGTTTCTTGACTGCCTCCATTGTAAGCGAGTCTATTTTATGCTTTCTACCTCTTTTCAAACGGTTGCTCTTTTCTCCAGCATCAGTAATGGTCTCGCTTGTTATCTGCATGATCATATCACGATTGGATGTAGTATTGTCGTCGTCTCTTATAACATCATCATGCACCACAATTTCTGTGCTAGTTATGGTACCACCATTATTATTAAGAAAATCTTGTGTGGGTGATGATTGGTTCACGAGATGTGCATAGTTAGTTTTAGCTGCATCTGCTACAATCGACTCTGAATCTGATGAAACAGTTTCCAGTATCTTGGTCTTTGTTGTTGTGATTGAGGATATGATGGTACTTTGAGGGTTTGTATCCATCAAGTACGAGGATGTTTGGATATTATCAGGTTCTATGTTTGCAGAGAGATCCATAGGTGGTCCAAAAACTTCTATAGTATCACCCAGCTCAAATCCCGAGGCTATTTCGATGCTGTGCTTCAATGTGTGCACCAAGTTATGTATGTATCTACCATCTTCTCTGTGTAACGGTAGAAAAAACTCTAAAACATAGTCATTATTGCTTTCTATACTATGCAAGAAGATTGCAAAGCAACTGCTCAACTCTCTCATGAGTGCATAGTGAACCAAAGGGTATTCTTATTTTCACAGAAACATGAACCATGGGACACTAGCACCCTGCCAACAAAGCCACAGGACTTGTCCAAGTGTTGTTCCTTACATGCTTTCCGAAATGACCACAAGCGCAAGTCTTGAACATAATATGGTAAACCAGCTGTTGACATGCAAACTTTTCCAAGGCATCTAGTATGAAAACTGTTGCAACTCTTTTTCAGAATTTGATCATGGGAAGCAAAAGTAGTGAGTGGGGACATAGCCCATGTCTGAGCAAGAGGTAATTGGTGAGTGTCGCACACAAATTTCAGTACATTGTGGATCTTTTCCAACTCATTTTGCATATGCGTGGGGCAGTCAACTGCTTGTGTGGTTATTAGATTTGCTGTCTGCAAGATAACTCCATGGAAATGAGAATGAGAATACAATAGAAAAACATGATACTTATAATGTCAGTAGACTAAGATCGCTCCCAATGGAGCGTGAGGGAGGTATTTTGGCATCAAGTCACGTGTGAGGCCCCATTGGGGGTGGTTTCGGTGGTGCGTGAGGAGAGCCAAAAACACAATCGAAAGGTGAGCTCCTCACCGAATAGGAAATTGTGCAATGTGTGGCCCCTTGTGTTTTTATTATTCATTTTTTGATTTGTGAGTGTGTGACGTAGGGGTGGAAACGAGCCGAGCCGCTCGTGAAAAGCTCGGGATCGGATCGGTAAAAAGCTCGAACGAGCCGAGCCTAAACGAGCTCGAGCCCGAGCTCGAGCTTAAATTAAAGCTCATTTAATAATCGAGCCCGAGCCCGAGCTTTATTTATAAAGCTCGAATAGGCTCGCGAGCCTAAACGAGCTTTATTATATTTCATGTATTTAATACATATAAAATACGTATGTCTATCTATTAGTTTGAGAATTTCAAAACAGTCAACTTATACTCAATTTTCTCGAGCCTCGAAACACTCTGGTCCATTCATATTCCTAAATCCTTATCTTAAAACCACATAAAAAAAATTCAACCCTTTAATTCTTCTAAACCGTGAATCACAAACACAAACTTTTGTTGCCACTCAAACACGAAAAACAACCATAAAATCTCCTTTTTTTCTTTATGTTACAACGAGCACCCAACCACAGAAGCACCCTTTTAATATTTTGCTTAAAGTTTCGGCTTCTATTTTCTTTTCTTTTCGAGTGGTTTTATTAGATTAGTATAATTGTCTCTTGTTGTAAACATGAGGTTGGATGGAGATGGGTTTTTGGTTGCGTGACTGCGTCTAGATCTTAGCATTTGGTTGATGGTGTTTAGATCTTGTTGATGGCTGTTGTTGGTGTTGTTGTTGTTGTTGTTTGTTTGTTTTTTTGTCTTATCTAAATCGAAAGAAAAGAAGAATGAATCTGTTTATGGTTTTTGTTCTTTCTTTAAACTTTTCGGAAATTATAGAAGAAGCTAAGCTTCAAAAAGATCTGTGATTGTTGATGTTGTACCAAGCTCGAGCCGAGCTCGCACTTTATATAAGTGAATCATGAACGAGCCGAGCTCGAGCTTTTTATATCATAACACGAGCCGAGCTCGAGCTCAAATCTTAAGGCTCGAAACGAGCCGAGCTCGAGCTCGAGCTTTCTAAAATATAAACGAGCCGAGCTCGAGCTCTGGCAGGCTCGGGCTCGGCTCGGCTCGTTTCCACCCCTTGTGTTTTTATTATTCATTTTTTGATTTGTGAGTGTGTGAGGTATGTTTGTATAAAAGTGAGCATTTTAATGAAAGGTGAGGAGGTGTGACCATTGTGGGGTGAAAAGTGAAAGGGAGTGGGGAAGAGGTAAATGGAGAAAAAAAGCTGATTTGGTATTGAGGTGGAAGGTGAAGCGGTGTGACTGGAGTATTCTAAACGTTTTACGCTTTCCCATTGCATTTGGAGACTTTATATAATAATAGTATGTGTGAACAAAGCAACGTTTTAGAGAGATAATTTTATGGGCTCGAAGCAACAGCTGAGCCACAATGGTCGGTCCATTTAAAATGACGTATGCGCCAAGTACCAAAGTTTGTACCGACAAACAAACACATGAATTAAGACTAGCATGATGCTCTTTAGCTGCACTAAAGTATGTACCGACACACACGCACATGATATTTTGGTTTTAAGCGGTTTGCGATGGCTTGCGGTTTTTGTGTTGGTAGTACAAGTTGCGGTTACTCGGTTTTTGTGTTAGTAGTACATTACATCATTAAACCAGCTGCATTGATAACACACTACGTACACACAAATACTTTTCAAAACTAAAACGCTCTGCGTGTAACCTAACCTAGACTTATACCCCACATAGAAGTCTATACTGCATTAATTCATTAAACCAACTGCATCGATAACACATAAATGCACACACAAACACTTTTCATATGCAACTACCATCTACCTACTGCATCACTTGTTTACACCAAATCTATTAATAATTCAAACCCAAATAAAATAGCTTTTATTCACATAAATCTCATTTAGCCTAACCTAATCTAATTTTATAAACAACTAACATTTACCTACTGCATCAACTCAATACAACAACTGCATCAGTATTTAAATAAACCTACTGCATCAGCTGCATCATACATTCAAATAAACCTACTGCATCCGTTTTTAAATAAACCTACTGCATCAGCATCATTATACATTCCAATAAACCTATTGCATCAGTCTTTATATAAACCTACCGCATCAGTATTTAAATAAACCTACTGCACTATACATTCAAATAAAAATACTGCATCAGATTTTATATAACCTACTGCTCAGATAAACAATCAAGCATACAAACTCACTTTCGCACATAACGTACACTACACTTAACCTAACTCTTGCTCATATGCAGCAAATTAAAAGCTACTGCATCTCAGTCCAACTGCTAGTACATCAGAAAAACAATCAAGTATACACGCTCACTTTCGCACATAACGCAAACTACATTTAACCTAACTCGTGCTCATACGTGGCAAATTAAAAGCTACTGCATCTCGGTCCAACTACTAGTATATCAGAAAAATGATCAAGCATACAAACAAACTTTCGCTCATAACACAGACTACATTTAACCTAACTCGTGCTCATACGCGACAAATTAAAAGCTACTGCATCTCAGTTCAACTGCTAGTGCATTAGAGAAACAATCAAGCATACAAACTCACTTTCGCACATGATACATACTACATTTAACCTAACTAATGCTCATACGCGGCAAATTAAAAGCTACTGCATCTCAGTCCAACTACTAGTACATCAGAAAAACAATCAATTATACAAACTCACTTTCGCACATAACGCAAATTACATTTAACCTAACTCGTGCTCATACGCGGAAAATTAAAAGCTACTGCATCTCAGTTCAACTGCTGGTGCATCAAAGCGACAATCAATTATACAAACTCACTTTCGCACATAACTCAAACTACATTTAACCTAACACATTTAAAAGTAAAAGCTACTGCATCTCAGTCCTACTGCTGGTGCATCTGATAAACAACAAATTAAAAACTACTGCATCTCAGTTCAAATTAAAAACTACTGCATTTAAGTTAAAATTAAAAGCTACTACATCATAATTTAAAATATAATACTTACTTGATGATATAGTAATTAATTTTTCCTGTTCAACTGTTCTTTTTTTTTCACTTTTTTGCTTGTATAAGCATGATCAAGCATCCTATTACTCTTTCTATTTGCTAAATTTATAAACAAATACATAATTTAGGAAAATAAATAGCAAATAGATGCAGTAAAAAATGCAAAAATACACTTACTAGGTGGTGTAAGATCTGGAAGATTGGTCCTCACCATCGTAGATGCAGTATTAGATTTCTATTTTTATCGATCAAGAATGTTTGTTTGTTTGATCGATTAAAATCAATGTTGAGATGGAATGAATTTTAGGGTTTTGAAGAGAGAGAATAAATTTGGGGGAATGAAAAAGATCGGGATTTGATAATTTTAGATCTGTACTCAATTTTAATTCATACAGCTTTGCCCCTCAACTTTTAATTATTTACAAAAAGGACACTCCGCTTTTTTTAATATACAAGTTAGATCTAACGGTTGAGATGGCTTCTCATCCTTCTCATTTTAAGGGGCTTCTCATTGTATCCCTACCCTATATATATATATATATATATATATATATATATATATATATATATATATATATATATATATATATATAGGGTCGCGTTCTATGCAGTACCAATATTAGATGCAGTACTTTACAGTACTCATTTAGACCAATAGGAATTTAGTATTAATAAACATTTTTATTTAATTGAAAAGGGCATAATTGTCAAACACAATTTTAGTTTCTTTTTGAATTTTTTTTAATTAAAAAACGTTTTTAGATTCCCTTAATTTTCGGATTTTTTTTTTTTTTTTTTTTTTTTAATATTGTAAATTTGCATATGTTTTTTCGTCAAATTGTTTAGAAGTCAAACTTGTTTTGCTTAAAATTACAATTGCATATATGTTTCTAGTGTACATTCTCCAATCTTCGATATTTATCGCCAAAAACATGAATATATACATGTAACATCTAAATTTATAACAAACCAAAAACATAAATAGTATACACAAAATTTGATATCAAATGAAATAAAATTTAAATACAAATGTATCTTGTTAAATATAGATGTGCACGTCATTCAAAAACATGTGTGCACTCTTCCATGAAGATATGTGCACTCTTCCATGAACATATGTGCACGCTTCACTTTCTCATCAAATTCATTAGAAATGATGTACTTGTTGAAAACACATGTGCATTCTTTATATTGGTATTGCTCCTCATCTTTATCAAATGATCAACACTTGTGTCTTATCAATACCTGAAATTACATAGTTATTATTTTTTATTGTGAACAACTAGCAAACGCATATGTACAATGTAAACACATATGCACAAATTAAAACATATTTGCATACATATTTCGTTGATTTTATATCAACGTTAAAACACATATGCATTTTATATCAACGTTAAAACCCATATGCACCCCTCTTGTTGATTTTAGATCCGTCATAAAACACATACGCACCTTTCTATTAATTTTATATCAATCTTGAAACACATATGCACGCAATTTCAATGAAATTTTATTCCCACCATATACCTAGCAAATAACATAACACGCATGCACAATCTTTACTAACACACATGCACGCAAATTTCATTAAGTTTTTTATACCAACCATAAACCTAGCAATTGACATATGATTCATCTATATATCCTTAATAGAGAATTCTTAAATCATACAACAACCAAACTCCAATTGACAAACAAAAGTATTTGTGAATTGTGACTCTGTTATTTTAGGTTATGAACGTTGTATACAAAATAAAGATAAGTTTTACCGAAATATACGAAGTCAACACAAACTTCGTTAGAAAAAAAAAGAAAACAGAAAAAAGAAAAAAGAAATAGAACACACACATCACTCTATAGTCAATATTGCATTAATAAAAAAAAAAAGAACATATTCAAATTCTACTATATATAATGGAGCGTCGAGTTTTGCTACAGCTGTTGTAGCAGTGTTGGGCTCGGTTTTGGGTTGTGGGCTCCCGCTTTTTCCCTTTCGTTTTCTCCGTCCGTTTCGCTTGATCCGTTTGTTATACATATTTCGGGAAGATTCTTCATCCTCCCAGATAATCAAACCGCTCTCTTCTCTCTTCCTACCTCTGTCTTCTCGATCTCTCTCTCGTCCTCTCTCTCTCTCTCTCTTCTCCTCTCTCTCTCCTTTTTTCTATCTCTCGAACTTTATTGAATCTGTGATTGGTATATTTTCTGTGAAAATATGGTTGTTATACTCTCCGATGTCATCAAAGCCATACATAGGGCTTGATTCTTACGGCTGTTTTGTGTGCTTTGAGATTAATTTATCAACGGAAAAAAAACATATGGTTTTAACTTTTTGATGTATTTGGTGCCGGAATATTACTCCGGCGCCAAAATCATTTTCCGGCAAGGCTTGCAGGGCCGTTCATTTTTTTTCTGTCTTTTGCGATAAGGTTATTGCTTTAGGTCTGAGTTTTTGTATTTTCGGTTTGCAGGTTTGTCGTTATATTCATATGGGTTAAGGAAAGGATTTTGACAAATCTCAGTGCGCGGTTATAGGTTTGTGTTTCTTTTAAATGTTGGACTTTTTAGACTTTCTTTTGTGTTTGATTATTGGTATGATTTGTGGGATTTTGATGATTTCTGAAAAGAAAAAGATGAAACTATTTAATTTCTGGGTTTTTGCACACTTGATATGATTTGTGTTTGATTATCGATATATCGTTGCAGCCACATATGTTCCTTGGTGTTAACATTGGGGTAAGATAGATGCTGTTATATAAGGGTTGCATTGGTGTCGTTCTATATAATATTAAACACGCCGATAATTATTATCACCATTAGTACTTACCAACTCATACTTAGTTATACTTTTTATTTACTCATTGCATTATTACCAATTGTATTATTAATTTTCCAGTACACTGCTGAGAATGGAAAATGTGAAGACACATTCCAGCATGAGCCGTGTGGCACCTCTGAAGAACCGGAGAAAGTACTGGACGACCAACTTCATGGAGAATTGAAGCCGTCTAAGGTGGTTGAGGTGGCTAATATATTTACATTCGATTTGTTTTTTCATGTGGAGTTGTGAATACCGTTTGTTTATTATTTAACTGAAAATGCAGGGCAGCCTTACAGATTCACTTTGTAAAAGGAACACAAATTACAAACCAATGGGTGGGCAAAGTTTAAAAAATTGTTCCATTAATAAATTTCATCCAGTAGTTAGATCAATATTTTAGCGACTTCCGTTCTAGATGATGATAATAGTTCCATTTGTCTAGATTTGGGATTGCAACAACACTGTCTTGATGGGGAGGAGTATATTGCTGTTATTGATGAATTTATGTAGGTTGTGTTCAGCCGTTGGCCCCATGTTATAGTCCAGGTAATCTTTTCTCCTAGGATTATAATATTTTTGTATCGAATTTGTAAGAAGATGCTCATCAGGTGTAAACATCTATATAGTTTGGAGATTTCCAGAGCAAGTGGGCCTTCAAGTTACTGCAACGAGCATTCCTAACAATCCTAGCCACAACGGAATACTCGGGCAAAACGAGTCGCCATTTCGCGGTGATGATGTCCAGGTAAACGATTGACAGAACTTGAATGATCAGAATAATTAATTAAAAAAAAGAAGATAATATGTATCATTAATTAAAACACTTACATCTGTTGCTACACAGGGAACAGCTGGAGTTGCAATTGCTGGTCTTCTTGGAGCAGTCAGAGCGCAAGGAAGGCCTATGATTGGCTTCACAAATCAAAAAATTGTTGTTGCTGGTGCTGGAAGGTTTAGATCAGTTATTTGAACACCTCTGAAGTTTTTTTTAACTTTTGTGACATAAAAGTGAATTGTTCTTGATTCATCTTATTCATGATTGAAAGATAACCCCTTAAGAAACAATAAATAGGTATTACGTTGTAAACTATACATAATTTGATTTTTTTCAAAGAAATACTAAATTAATACATAAATGATGATGAACTAAATGTATTTCCTTGATGAACTAAATGCATTTCTTATCCGCTTCATTTCTTTTCATTTCTCACTTGGCCTACTTCTCTGACTGATATTGTGCAACTGCAATGCAGGAATTGGGGTTCTGAACACTGCTAGGAAAACAATGGCAAGAATGTTGGGAAATAATGAATTGGAATTTGAGAGTGCAGGGAGTCAGTTTTGGGTTGTTGATGCTAATGTAAGTAATAGTCATTATCAGCTAGATGTTAGTCATCACTGATCAAGGAGTACCACACACAAATCCTCATCTTAGATCAGTTATTTGAATACCTATGAAGCTTTTTTTAACTTTTCTGACATAAAAGTGAATTGTTCTTGATTCATCTTATTCATGATTGAAAGATAACCCCTTAACAAACAAATAGAAAAAATATCTGTGTTGCTAATAATGAACGATGCGTGTAAACTATACATAATTTGATTTTTTTCAAAGAAATACTAAATTAATACATAAATGATGATGAAGTAAATGCATTTCCTTGATGAACTAAATGCATTTCTTATCCGCTTCATTTCTTTTCATTTCTCACTTGGCCTACTTCTCTGACTGATATTGTGTAACTGCAGTGCTGGAAAACAATGGCAAGAATGTTGGGAAAAGTGTTAGGGAGACTATGATTCAGATGATTGAAGCGTGGAAGGCGATTCCTGATGTCTCCGAGGAGGAGGTGTTGACTCGGCCAGAATTGCAGTCGTCTTCTAAAGCAAGTAAGATTATTATTTATTTTTATTTTTTATCCGTTAATGTTATTCGTTTATTTTTTAGTGTTGGATGATATAAAGTTGCATGCTCACATGATATTTTTTAATTATGGTCTGATCTAATGTTGACTTTTTGGGATTAAAGGAGTATACACATGCTTTTGTTCCAGACTTTAGTTATTTTAATGTTGGATTACAGATCTTCTTTTAAGTTCTTAAGAAGTTGGTTTTGATTTATAAAGTGGTTAATATGCTAAGCAAAAGTTATTGTCTTCTTTTAAGAACTGTAAATAGTTAATGCGATAAATGCATGTAAATACACTTTGGGTCACTTCTGACTATTTGACATGCTTCACATTTGAACGACCCATACGGATAAGTGCTTTTGAATGTTCTTCAAAATGATGCAAACATGTTACTAACACAAATAACATGTACCCTGCAGGTAAGTGTCCGAGTGAAGGACAAGGATGAACATTCCGTGAAGTCAATTCCAGAACAGATGCTTTTCATTAGTAAGGCCGTAACCGGGTTTATACCAGTACGCAGATGGTAGTTTAAATAGTAGCTCTTTAAGAACAAAAAATAAAACATGGGCTTCCTTTTGATTTGATTGTGTGAAACCTTTTAACATTATACTATATATAATGGAGCGTCGAGTTTTGCTACAGTTGTTGTAGCAGTGTTGGGCCTACTGTTTCGTTTTGGGCTCCCATTTTTTCCCGTCCGTTTCGTTTGGTCCGTTTGTTTAGATAGTTGTTATACATATTTCGGGAAGATTCTTCATCCTCCCAGATAATCAAACCACCTCTCTTTCTCTCTCTCTCTCTCTCTCTCTCTCTCTCTCTCTATCTCTCTCTCTCTATCTCTCGAACTCCATTGAATCTGTGATTCATATATTTGCTGTGAAAATATGGCTGTTATACTCTCCGATGTCATCAAAGCCATACATAGGGCTTGATTCTTACTGGTGTTTTGTCTGCTTTGATTTATCGACCAAAAAAAACATAGGGTTTTGACTTTTTGATGTATTTGGTGCCGGAATATTATAGCCAGCAGCTTCCAGAATCGCCTACGTCTTCTCAAATATCATCAAACCTACACATGGTCAGATTTAGGGTTTAATTGTTATGGCTGTTTTTTTGTGCTTTGAGATTATTTGTTCATCTTCATTTTTACTGCTTTGTTGTTGGTGGGTTGATTTTTGATTTGGTGTGTTTGTTATCTTCATATGTTAATCGATGAAGTTACCCCTTTGTAATTTTAATTAACCCTCCACTGAAGCTATCTCCGTCGTAGGTAAAACCGGGTATGTGAGTTTCTTGATTTTGTTGTATGTGTTGTTCTGTGCCTGCTATATGTGTTTTTTTTTTTTGCTAAGTTGTTTGTTGATGTTTTCTTGATGTTCGTGTTGAACTTCGATTTGTATATATGATAATATTGTTGTTAGGTTTTTACCTTTGATATTTGTGGATGATTGAATTCTTTTGGTTGAATCCATGCTTTGTGTTCTATTTTTGAAGCTGAAGTCATATAGTAGAGACTTGGGTTTTTTCCCGATTTAATAGCAATAATAATCTAAGGTTATTATTGAAGATTTGATACTTACGAGTTCGGATGCATTGCGACAGGTATGTAGCTGTTAATGAGGAATCCTCTTACATTTGTGTAACTACCTTTTTTTACATCTTTAATGACTGTTATCTGTGCATACATATCAGGTTCAGGCAGTTGCGGGTGTAATTCCGGTGCCTCTTGACACTGCTTCTTCGGGTCCTTTTACACGGGGTGGTGCACCTGCTTTTAGTGCACATACAGCTGGGGGTGCGAATATTGGTACATCAAGCAACGACATTTCTGATGGTTGGTTTCTGAACTAACTTTAGATGTGTTTATAGCATTATTGCCATACATTTATGAGAATTTGTTTGTTTATAACAGTGTAATCAGATGTGGATCGAGGCCCAATGTTGTTGGATTTTGGGGCTGGCCTCATTCGGCATGAGGCAACTAATGATGCTGGTGTGATGGAATGTAACGTTGATGTGCTTAGTGAATTGGGAGTCGATGAGTTATGCGATGCTGGTAATGCAGTTGTCATAAGTGTTAATGGAGCCCGGTTCATGTTAATGTTATCTCCTATGCTGACATGCATGTAAAAATTACAGGGACTTCCACAGGTGCATACGGTGTTCGCAAGAGGTTGCGCACGGACATGCCTGAAGGTACATCTGTCTACTTATGCATATCGTCCTACTCTCTTTCAAACCTCATCGCGTTGATTGTTCATATACCTGTTGTTTCATTATTTCAGGGTAACGTCCTTTACAGCGAAGGCGTCGACAACCTGCACGTGTGCCATTGTCAACATCAGGTCACACAAATGTAGCGTCCAGTTCATCACAGCCACGGTACCAGTCATTTGTGCCCATGTGGTATTCCGTATTCGCAGCCATGATAGGAGTTGATTCAATTAGTCTGTACACGCTTTGGATGTGCATACAGTTTGGATTGTGCGCGCTTTGGATGTGCCGATGTTTCAAACTATTGGTATGACTTTTGTTTCTTTCTTCTTTTAGCAAAGAAATTTTTTGCTATACATTGGTTTCACCTATTTCATAATATGAACTCATGCAGATCATTAGGAAAATGGATGTACAGAAGCAGTATCGCTGTACTCAAAAGCGAAAAATACAACATAAGGTTACTGGTAAGTCAAAAAACAATAACCATCTTCTGGTCTTATGTAACTGTGATATCATATAATGACAGATGTGGAAGAACAGTGGTACTCAGGCTATAAAAATGTCAGCTTTCTGAGCAACTATTATGTGCCAATTAAGGTATGTTTCGTTGTTCTTTTACAAAGCTTCTGCGTTATGAAGCATATGCAGAAATGCGGTCAGGCATGTGTGATTCATTGTTTTTAAGTTACTGAGGATATTTCTTTTGGGCTAAGTTTTCAGTTTGTCGTTATATTCATATGGGTTAACGAAACAGCATAGTAATGCTTTCAATAATATATAACAATTACTTTTAACATGCGTGGGTCTGTTTCCAGTTGCAGCAGATGTACAAGCACGCAATTGGACAGTTGTGATTGCACTTTAACCCATGATGGGAATCTGTGAGGTGTGTTTCCAAACTGCAGCTGATGCAATTTCTAATCTTCAGCTTTGATAATATCAAGTTTTTGTTATGTAAATTGGTATCGGCAGTGTCATTTTGCAACTTCTACATGTGACTGTAAATACAAAGGACTCGCTATACCGGCGCGTTAAGGTTTAATATTGAAAGCAGTTGTAAAAGAACATGTATCAACTTTTGGTTATGTAAATTAGTATTGCTACAACAAAATGTATCAAGTTTTTGTTATGTAAATTGGTATCGGCAGTGTCATTTTGCAACTTCTACATGGGACTGTAAATACAAAGGACTCGCTGCCCCGCTGCAACGCGACGGTTCGCAGCAATGCTCGTTAAGAATAAAACTAAGAACAAATCAAAAGGCCCATATTCAAATTAAGAATAAAACTGACCTCGAGCATATCGTTGTGGCTTCGGTTCTTCAATAAGGAACAAAGTAAACTACAACAAATTAAAAGAAATCAAACACCTTTACGCATGCAACTCTTCATTAAGGAACAAATCAAAAGGCCCATATTCTAATGCATTTTGATGTAGCAGGCATATTCGTTCCATCCAAATGAAAAGACAATACCGATTAAATTAATCCCTTTTTACGGATTCAAAAACGAGAACAACTACAATTGGTCGTTATAATAAAAAATAAATAAATAAAACAAAATAAAAAATAAAATAAAAAAATCTGCCAATCTCTTTATTAGTCTTCAGATCTGGTAGTTTTTTTTATTTTTTGTGTTTGGTTGGTGGGGATTGTACAGGTCATCGGAACAGGATGGTTTTTGGGTTGGTGGTTACTACGAGCAACACCAAAAAAACTAAAATCGGATTTTGGGTTGGATGTACCACGAACAGGATGGTTGTGGATAGAGGAGGGCTGTGAAAGTGGCGGCGGCGGCTGAGTTAAGGATTAGGGTTAAGTTTCATATGTTGGGGAGAGATGGTGTGAAAGTGGGAGAGATGAAAGAGATATCAAATTTTATTTTTTGTGATACGGTTTTTAAAATACTTAATAGCAAACTCCCTATAATACCCTTTTAGCATTTTGTTTAATTAAAAAAGAAACCCTTATCTTTTGTTTAATTACAATTTTGGCACTTTTATTCCTAACCTTAGATCAAACTCATCCAATGGCCTAGATTCATTTTAATAGTACTGTAAAGTACTGCATCTAATATTGGTACTGCATAGAATACAACACTATATATATATATATATATATATATATATATATATATATATATATATATATATATATATATATATATATATATATATATATATAGGGTAGGGATACAATGAGAAGGGGCTTAAAATGAGAAGGGTAGGAAGGATTGTGGGAGTGACATGTGTCATCCCATGCCACATCATCATGCCGCATCACGGTTACTGCATCGTGATGCAGTAAAAATTTTGGCGGGAATTTTTTTTTCCCGCCAAAAAAAAAATTTTTTTTTTAGGTAAAAATTTTTTTTTTCCCGCCAAAATTTTTACTGCATCACGATGCAGTATAAATTTTTACTGCATTACGGTTACTGCATCACGATGCAGTATATTTTTTTACTTCATTACGGTTACTGCATCACGATGCAGTATAATTTTTTACTGCATCACGGTCACTGCATCACGATGCAGTAAAAATTTTGGCGGGAAAAAAAAAAATTTTTTTGCCCAAAAAAAAAAAATTTTTTTGGCGGGAAAAAAAAAAATTTTCCCGCCAAAATTTTTACTGCATCACGATGCAGTAAAAATTTTGGCGCAATGATGATGTGGCAAAGTGACACATGTCACTCCCACAATCCTTCCCACCCTTCTCATTTTAAGACCCCTTCTCATAATATCCCATCTATATATATATATATATATATATATATATATATATATATATATATATATATATATATATATATATATATATATGGTCTATTTCTTGCGAGAACCACCTTATCTACGAGAATTGTGAGAACCACTAATGTACTACTAATAAAGGATTGTGTTCAACACATTAATGCAAAATGACATTTTTGTAATTAAGGGAAACTACATTTCCTGGAAACATTAATGAAAAGGGTAGAAAAGGTATTATAGTTTATATAATATCTCATTAACTGCATGCTAAAAATAAGGGATTCCTTCAAATATTTTCTCGGTGATAATGATCACGTATCAAGTTGCTTCTTATTACATAACCGATTTTAATTATTTAGAGATCAAAACACACACTGATTTCACCTACAACCCTAAACCCCCAAATCTCATAAGAGCGGCGATAATCAAACACATCTCAAATCAGTTTTTTTCTGCGTTCAAGTAACAATAACATCAATGGAAGGTATGATCATCAATGTACTTTGTTTGTATTCTTTTAATTTTTTTAATTGTTGATGGTTTATGATGCGATTGGTAACTTTGAATGCATGCATGTTAATCTTTTTTATTGATTGTTTGATTGTTCGATTGTTTTAGTGCATTTATATTTAGTTAACATTTGCTTTCCATCGATTGTGTATGTGTGGTTGTTTGTTTGTTTGTTTGTTTTATATATATATATATATATTTATTTATATATATACTTTTTTGTTATAGGAATCTGATATTGTTAATGTAGAAATATGTGAGTTTCTTTTGATAATTTTTGGGTTTTTCTTTATTTATTTTATTTTTTATTTTTTTAATGACTGATTAAGGATGAATGTTGTATTTTTGTTGTTGTAACATAAATGTTTGTAATATATGGTAGATATAGTCTAGATATTAATTTAAGAAACAGGCTAGTTATTTAGCAGGTGTGTATGGATGTAGTAACAGGTGTGTATGGATGTGGTAATATGTAAGGGACGTAGTTGTTTTGACATATACATGTGCATAGAAACTGGTATGGAGTTGTTATATTGAAACATGCCTGTTTCAAACATTTAGTGCTATGAAGCATACATATTTTTATATTATAATGGTGTTTGGAAGTAGTAACAAGTGTGATTTGAAACATATGTGTTCACTGGTACAGATATGGGTATTGGTCACTCCAAAAATGTGTGACGATATGCATATAGTCACACACGTTTTTTTTGTGTGTGTCACCAAAGGTCACGCCACCGTAGGTGGCATATGGTGACATTGTTTACTTTGTGGCTGTTTTCATTGAAAAAGAGTGACCAAAATCTGAATATGTGTGACAAATTAGGCACAAGTTTTGTTGGATTAATCAGTATCAGTGACCGTAAACACTTTACAGTCACACAAATGTTTTTTGAGAGTAACTATTGTTCGTCCTTTGGCCACATAAATATATAATATATGTGACATTTGAGATGATTTATTCAAGTAAATGTGTATTTTGTGTGACTATTTCCCGTCCTGTGGCCACATGAATATATAATAAACGTGACGTTTGTGATGATTTAGTCACACAACGTGTGTTGTTTTTTTGGAGTTAGTCACATACAATTTAAAAAATTGTGGCCAAAAGTGTTAATAAGTGTGACCATATGCTGTTTAAAGTGAAGAAATGTGTATTATGTGTGACAATTGTTCATCCAATGGCCACTTGAATTTTATGTTTGTGTGGCTTTTTGTAATATTTAGTCACACAAAGCATGTTTGTTTTGGGTATTTAGTCACATACAATTAAGCAGAAAGTGGCCAAAAGTGTTAATAAGTGTGACTATATGCTGTTTAAAGTGAAGAAATGTGTATTTTGTGTGACTATTGATCATCCAATGGCCACTTGGATGTTATGTTTGTGTGGCCTTTTGTAATATTTAGTCACACAAAGCATGTTTGTTTTGGGTATTTAGTCACATACAAAAAGCAGAAAGTGGCCAAAAGTGATAATAAGTGTGACCATATGCTGTTTAAAGTGAAGAAATGTGTATTTTGCGTGACTATTGTTCATCCAATGGCCCCTTGAATTTTATGTTTGTGTGGCCTTTTGTAATATTTAGTCACACAAAGCATGTTTGTTTTGGGTATTTAGTCACATACAATTAAGCAGAAAGTGGCCAAAAGTGTTAATAAGTGTGACCATATGCTGTTTAAAGTTAAGAAATGTGTATTTTGCGTGACTATTGTTCATCCAATGGTCACATGAATTTTTAGTTTGTGTGGCATTTTGTAATATTTAGTCACACATCGAATTAAACAAAGAGTGACCAATAATGTTGATAAGCGTGACCATATTATGTGAGTGCATCTTTTAGTCACAGGGCTACTAATGCTAGTACTAAGTTAGTACTGCTGGAGCAGAGTTACTACTGCTAGTACTAAGTTAGTCCTGCTGAAGCAGAGTTACTACTGCTAGTACTATGTTAGTGCTGCTGGAATGAGTATATATATTTATAAAACAGAATTAAAAACAAAAAGAAATTTCAAATTGAATAAAACTCGAATGTATATAACTGAACAGAATATACAATTGTAATGTCGTACATAATCAAATTCTCAAGTACCATAATTTAAAGCCTTTTGACTCTTCAATTGCCTTTGTATGGCTTCAATAGAGACATAATTTTTGCGCTTCGATGGTACTTTTGGTCCACATTTGTTGTCACTAATCTTTTGCATCGTAGTTGGTGGTGTAACTTGTAGTAACAAAAGACGCATGTATCAAACATTGAATTAAATATGAAGAATTATATATATGTAGGTTGAAAAAACACATGTATGTACCTCCTCTTCAAGAATAACTTGATCCTTTGGCCATGCAACGAAACCACCTACGCCTTCCTTAACTGTTTTTAACCCATAATTTGCTACGTCCGGTATGCATGTTGCATCCACTTACGATGAATCAATTGATACTCTGTAGCAATCATTTGGGAGTGCTTGATTATGCAACATTTATTTTCCATGAGACTTGTATACGGTACCCAAAGCAACAATATCTGATTTTTTTAAGTGCCACAGTTTGCACTTAAATGTCTAAAAAAAAAAGAATTTTTGCATGTATATATCAGAAATTATTTAAACAAAAGAATAACAAGAAACATGTTGAAATACATAATGTTGGCAGTGCTTGTGTTGGAGACACATTTTGTTGCAATTGGGAATCTGGAGACCCGTTTTGTCGTGACTTAGGCATTTTATTAGGTCCGACAGTTTTAACAGGTTCCTATATGTATATATAAGATACGTTACATTATTTAAACAAAAGAATAACAAGAAACATGTTGAAATACATACTGTTGGTAGTCCTTGTCTTGGAGACACATTTCCTTGCGATTGGAAATCTGTAGACCCGTTTCGTCGTGACTTAGGCGTTTTCTTAGGTCTGACAGTTTTAGCAGGTTCCTATACGTATATATGAAACACGGTACATTAGTCATGTATGTAAAATTCAAAAATCAAAAGGGGATGTTTTATTAGTTACCATTGTTTCCATTACCTTTTCCGAAGTTACAAGGCCATTAGACTTCTCCTGAATTCTCGCATCTTCAACACGTACAACATCACTTGACTGAGTTCCGTCCACCTCATAAGCGCTGCTATCTATATTATCAATGGCCATTGGAGTCACCTGCAGTATAAATTAAGAAATACATTGACTCATCAGTTTATGTTCAATGCCTGCTATCATTAGCATCAGTGGTGTTAGCATTAGAAAATGAAATTGTTAACAACATAAAAAATGGCTTACATCTGAGGCTACTGGCAATTGAGATGACAAATTTAACTGCACCCCTTGTTTACTCAACTGTGCCATCAGTTCAGTAAGTATTCCCTTTGTTTCTGTCATCTCATTGGACAATTTCTTGACCAATACATCTTTTTCGGTCATCTCGGTGGATAATTTCTTGACCAATAAATATTTTTGTTGACGCTCGCGTCTCTCATTATCAAGTTGAGTTTGAAGTAACTCAATTCTTTCATCAATTTCTTGTTTGCTTCGAGGAAGACCAAAATACCTCTTGTATGTAACTCCACTTCCCACTCCTCTTGCATAACCTCCCTTTTCCTTACCAAACACAACTATCATGGCATCAGTGCCATTATCAAGACTCAATGTTCCTTCCTTGATCTGGTCATCAGCTTCTTTCTGCACAAAAAATATGGAAAATGTTGGGATTAAAAGTCTTCTTGATGCTGTTAGAGTAAGTGCTGCTCATATTTGTGTTAATGCTGCTCAGCTGGAGTTAGTGCTGCTCATGAACTTCAATGAAAAATATTCCAAGTGTTTACTACTGCTAGTACAGAGTTACTGCTGTTAGTACGCAGTTAATACTGCTGGTGTACAAGTTACTACTGCTAGTACACAGTTAATGTTGCTGGTATATAAGCATAATAATAGAATTTGCAGTCAAACTTACAAGTTTATCTCCCACTGATCTAATCTCATCATCTGGATATTCCCCGTCTTTGTTTACCCTTCCTTTCAACCACATTATACCACATGGGGGTTCTTCATCTGCTTCAATTTCTTTATTTTCGATCTAATAAACATCAAATGCATACAAATGTAAAGTTAAACCAAGATAAACGAAAATATGAGGATGCACACACATGTAAAGTTAATCCAGGATAATCGAAAATATGAGGGTATTAAATGCAAATGTGCAAATTGTGCAATGTAAACGGATTCATTTCTCAAATTGATCGTCTCTCAATTTGCAAAACAAACATTATGTAATCTTACGATTTTCTCTTTGACATAAACATATCCACCTCATCCCATTTTATGATGATAAATGTTTTTGGAACGCGCCATTTTAGCTTTATCTGATTTCTCCTAAAAATACAAAATCATAAGGCATTTAGATGCGGTAATGCTGCAAACTAAAAATTATGAAATGACATATAGACTTAAATAAAGATGACTAATTAAAACCTTGTATGCATCGGTGGTCGTGTAGTTTACAAACTCGACCCAGTCTTCTGATTTCAAAAATGCACTATACTTGGCCGGGACTTCATTCAGTTTCGAAGGTGTATTTAGATTGGGCAAAATGTATTTTTCTCTGAGCTTCATTCTGAAATTCCTTAGCAGTTGACCAAGACGAGTCATTACCAATTTTCTGAATGTTACGTCAACATCAAAATATTGCTACAAAGATTAACACAATGTTGTTAATTAGTTGCACATAATGTGACTGCATAGATAAACTTATGTAGTACTGGGTTAAAAAATAGTATATATGTACCGTGATTTCAGCCCATAGTTTATCTCTTGATTCTTTATTCACCTTCTTCCAGGAAAGAATCTTCAAACCTATGTGCTCACGAACCAGATCTCCTAAAAAACTCAAAAACAGTGCTCTGTGTAACCCTGATACCCTATTCAATGCATCGAAGGTTACCTTGAGCTTTATTCCACCAGGGTTGCCATATTGCATGCGAAACTTAAATAGCTTGGTTATGCCCCTCTTAGCTAGTATCCGATCTGATTGGTTGGTTCCAAGCGCATCTAGATCTTCATCATCAGAATACTTTTCGGATTCATATTCTAAGTTGTTATCATCATGTTCATTATCAGCAGGAAACAAAAGATGATTATCAACAATGGGTTGAATTTCCATGACTCTTGAGCAACAATGGGTAAAAGAAAATGATTTTGGCTTGGAGAGTAATGGTGATAGAAGATTTGATTTTTGTGTTTTCTTTGCAGTCTTTTTTTAGGAGAGAAAAGAGGGTATATGAAGAATATGAATCGTACGTTATTCTTGGTAACTGCTTGTAATTAGGTGATTTAAAAATTTTGGATCAAAATTTTGGCTCCAAGTTCTAATTTGAAATTAACAATTGAATTATTTAAATTTTTTGCCTTTGAACCTATTTATTAAAGCATAAACTTGAATAAATTAAAAATTCACACAGCTTTACATTCAACAATAAACTTCAAGATTTAAAAATTTTGGATAAAAATTTTGGCTCCAAGATCATGAACACAAACTGATACCATTTAACACAAACTGCTACCATTAAATCATAAACCAACATGAAATCAAGAACACAAACTGCTACCATTAAATAAATATGTGCAATCATCAATCAACAACAGAAACTGCTACCATTAAATCTAACTGTGCAATTATCACATCAAGAACACGAATTGCTACCATTTAACAAACCAAAATACTATCATTACAATTATAAAATAGATACAGTTAAACTACTAATTACCAGTTATTGTACCATTAATAATTACATTTATCCAAATTAAATGTCAGAACTACTACTACCATATTAAAGTACCAAATACCATTTACAAAACACAAAAGCTGTTAATGGATATCCTAAGCCCCTAAACCATCTTCTTACATGGCAGTCCCAAGACAAACTCCTGAATAAATTTCTTTTTGTGTGCCTTTTCTACTGGTATTTGAGAGTATTGAGTTTTGGGAGTAGCTTGAGAGGATTCAGCTTTGTCATTGTAAACTGAATTGTATAGAATGAAAGTGTATGTATTACAAACTAATAAGCTCTCTATTTATAGGAAGTGAGAGGAACCAAAAGGAAATAAACAATTACTCTAAGGACCTCTACAATTGAACACCTGGTCCTTGGTCTATTCTATATTTACAACTAACACTCCTCCTCAAGCTGGAGCATAGATATTAATCATGCCCAACTTGTTACATATGAAATCTATTTGGGTTTTCTGGAGTGGTTTGGTAAGGATATCTGCAAGTTGGAACTCTGTCTTGACATGTATTGGCTGAATTGATGGAGGATCAACTTTCGTTCCTACTACTCGATCTCTGATTAAATGACAATCAACCTCAATATGTTTCGTTCTTTGATGAAATACTTGATTCTTGGCTATATGAATAGCTGATTGATTATCACAATACAGTCGCATTAGGTTATCAGAAACAACTCCGAGTTCTCTAAGAAGTCGACGAACCCATATCATCTCTGATGTGACATCTGCCATGGCTCTATATTCCGATTCAGCACTTGATCTAGATACTGTGTGTTGCTTCTTACTCTTCCATGACACAAGGTTTCCACCAACAAACACACAATAGCCAGTCGTAGATCGTCGAGAGATAGGACATCCTGCCCAATCTGCATCAGAGAATCCTGATACCCGTCCATCTCCCTCTTCTGTGAAAGCACCCACGCGACATTGGCCCTGATCAGAATAAAGGATCCCAAGACCAGGTGTAGTCTTGAGATATCTTAATACACGAAGAACAACATCCCAATGTCCAGTATATGGTGTGGCCATGAATTGGCTTAAGACACTTACTGCAAATGAGATATCTGGACGGGTGACAGTCAAATAATTAAGTTTTCCAACCAATCGTCTGTATCGTTCTGGGTCCTTCATCGGACTCCCATCTTCAGGAAGAAGCTTCCCTGTAGGAAGCATTGGACTGTCAACTGGTTTACAACCTAATAAGCCACCTTCGGATAACATATCAAGGACATACTTTCGTTGAGAGAGAAGTATTCCTTGTGGGGATTGTGATACTTCAATGCCAAGGAAGTACCGGAGTCGACCTAAGTCGCTGATCTGGAACTGAGACTGAAAAACTGTTTGAGCTTAGTAATACCAACGTTGTCATCCCCTGTGATTATGATATCATCCACATACACAACCAAAATAATCCTTCGACCTTGCTGGTGTCTAAAGAATACAGAATGATCATATGCACTCCGAACCATCCCAAATTCTGCCATAACACTTGAGAATCGACCAAACCATGCTCTAGGAGACTGCTTAAGACCATAAAGTGATCGACGTAATCTGCATACTTTCAAAGCCTCCTCCTTAACAATAAAACCAGGTGGCTGTTCCATATAAACCTCTTCCTCAAGAACACCATTAAGAAATGCGTTCTTGACATCAAGCTGATGAAGTGGCCAATGATTAATAGCAGCCATAGAGATACAGATACAAACAGATGGCATTTTGGCCACTGGAGAAAATGTCTCATCGTAATCAATGCCATAAGCCTGAGAATAACCCTTAGCAACTAACCGGGCCTTCAATCGATGTAGGGAGCCATCGGGATTGAGTTTGACAGTGAATACCCAACGACAACCAACAATACGCTTCCCATGAGGAAGTGACTCAAGATCCCATGTATGATTATTTTGAAGAGCCCCTATTTCTTCTTCCATGGCCTTTCGCCATCCTGGGTGACTAAGAGCTGTCATCACATTCTTGGGAACTGAGTAAGAATCAATAGCAGTGGTGAAGGCACGTGCTTCAGTGGATAGATGAGCATAGTTAACATGATGCTGAATAGGGTAACGAGTAGAATTTTTGGGTTCTTTACGAAAGGCTATGGGTATATCAGGATAAGGTGCACCAGGTGGATCATACTCGTGTGTATCAGGGGTGTTATGTAATGATTGGGAATCAGGTTCAGATTACAACTGGGGAACTGAGGACATACCAGGGTCATGGTCTGGTTGTGAATCAGGTGTCTTTGTCGTCTTATCCTTATGTCTTCTAGTATATGTGAGAACCAGAGGTAGTTCAGGGCCAGATGTAGTAGGTGTTGTAGTAGGTGCAGAATCGGTGGCATCTGAGACAAGAGGAACAGGGGGATCCAATGATATAGGTATAGTAGGAACCGTGATGGACTCAGGTATGACAGGATCAGGAGCTGGAAACAAATCATGAACTGAATCAGAAGACTCTGGGAAGTAAGGACAAGATTCGTGAAAGGTAACATCGGCACTAGTGAAGTATCGACAGAAGGGAGGGGCTATAGCACCGATACCCTTTTTGAACTTTAGAGTAACCCAGGAATATACATCGAATAGCTCGTGGATCAAGTTTAGTGGTCCCTGGTTGATGATCATGAACATATGCAACACATTCAAATATCTTTGGTGGAAGTGGAAACATATTTTCATTAGGAAAAAGGACTGAAAACGGTATTTGACCATGAATGACTGGTGAGGGCATACGGTTAATCAGATAAGTGGCAGTGAGGACAACATCTGCCCAGAAACGATGAGGAACATGAGAATGAATCATGAGTGTGCGAGCAATGTCCAATAAATGGCGGTTCTTGCATTCAGCGACACCATTTTGTTGTGGTGTATAAACGCAAGATGACTCGTGAATGATGCCATTTAAGTTTAAGTATGTGGCAAAGTCAGTGGACAAATATTATTTTTCGTTGTCTATACGTAGGGTTTTAATGGTGGTTTGGAATTGAGTTTTGACATAAGCATGAAACTCACAAAAGATTGAATATACTTCAGAACGAGATTTCAATAGATAAACCCAAGTAGCACGAGAGTAATCATCAATAAAGGTTATGAAATATTCAAAGCCAAACGGTGATTTGGTAGGACAAGGACCCCAGACATCAGAATGCACAAGTTCAAACAAAGTACTGACTCGATTAGGTACTCTAGGAGGATAGGGTCGCCTAATATGTTTACCAAGCTGACATGACTCACAAAGAAAATCTGAAAATGATGAAAAATCTGGACTCAATTGCCTCAGAACTGCTGCAGAGGGATGGCCTAGCCGGTAATGAGCCTCCCTAATGCTGGAATCACACTTGTTTGCTGCAGGTTGTGATGATAAGGATAGACGATAGAGACCTTTTGATTCAAAACCGGTGCCAATCAGCTGGTTTGTTCCTAGTTTCTGAAAGAAACAATATTCAGGATAAAAGTGAGCAGAACATTTGTTTTGTTTAGTGAGTTGGCTTATAGAACAGAGGTTGTCTGGAAAGTCTGGGACGAACAATACAGAGGACATTTTTAATGGTCTAGAATGACTAACTGATCCAATGCCATGAACGGGGCACGAGGATCCATTAGCTACTCGAACTGGTGGGTGAGAGATATAATGGAGATTAGATAAGACACCTTTGTTCCCAGTCATATGATGAGTTGCTCCAGAATCAGCAACCCAAGATGGATCAGGACTAGGAAATGTACCTGACTGAGTGGAGTTGGCTTGAGGACCGATGTTAGAGGATATCAGCTGCTGGAATCGAGCATAATCCTCATTGTTGAGTGTGTAAACATGCTGATCACTAGGTTGCTGGTCACTAGGTTCATCAATAGTAGCTATTCTGGCTCGAGGATGTGGAGGTGGTTGAGAACCATTGGGACGGTTCGGACAATTGTATTTGGTATGTCCTTTCCCTTTGCAGTAGTGACAGTTATTTGGGCAGTTATACTTTGCATGTCCAGGCTCATGACACAAATGACAGATAAGATCACTGCCCTGTCCACCATTTCCACGCCTAGTACCTCTTTTGAAGAAACTTCGCTCTGTACTTTAACTAATTATGGCAGAAGCATCAGCAGGAGATGAAGAATCATCTGGGCCATACATTTCTCGCAGGAGATGATATGTGGATGCCACAGATGAAATAGCGGTAGAATTACTGAGCAACAATGGTCGTGCACTGGCATACTTAGGTGATAATCCAGCAATAAATGTCATGACATCCATCTTGTTGTTACGCTCCTCCTGAACTTTTAAATCAGCAGTTGGTGGAAAAAAGGGTGCGTAACTCATCTTGAAGCTTAGAGAAGCGAGTAAAGTACTCGGTGAAAGTGGAATCACTTTGTTCACCCCTAGTGAATGCTTGAACAACATAATAAGCATGAGACATAGATTCTTTGGCTGAGAAGGATGAAGACAAATGATCCCACATTGCCTTAACTGTAGGAAAGTTTTGAGCAATTGTAAGAATCTGTGGTTCCATAGAATTCCACAGAGCCATCTGTATCCCACTATCGTCAATACGCCATTCTCGAGTGGTTGGCTCAGGTGGTGGTTCGGATAAATGGTCTTCTTTGTCCACACTTTCAAGACCCTTTTTAACAAAAAGACTCCATGAACTCCAATTACTAGAGTTTAAATTCACAGGAATATGTAAAACGGAGGCATAGTTAATAATGCCTAGAGCAATATGATTTTCTTTAATTTCTTTCTTATCCCCCATTGAAAATATGATATGTAGTCAAACGAAACTGTAATAACGAGCCTATATATGAACGAGACAAACCAAGGCAGAAAATAAAAAGTGCTCGGATCAGAAAATTAACCAGATAGGTTTGACCGGAAAATGAAATAGAAAAAACTGCGAAAATCCGGTGGCCGGAGTCGGTCTCACGTGCCCTCAAGCACAGGTGGCCGGAATAGTGCGGCGGTGAAGTGGCGGTGCGTCACGGTGGTTTAGGCGACAAGATTTTCAGGGGTTGTTCAGAGTTTAATGGTGATTACAGTGGTTCCAGAGGTGAGACCCCACTCGTCGGAAAACAGCTAGATCTAGCCTTTTTTCGGCGAACTGTGGCGGTGTTTGGGCGGCGCGTAGTGGTGCGTCTAGCGGCGGATCGAACTGAAATTTGTAATTCGAGTGATTCCGAGTTGAATGGTACTGGTGGTGAGATGTAATTGTGAGCATAAGATGTCGCGCTGGAGAACAGCCGTGGATCGTGATAGATGGCCGGAAAAACGTTTTTATATAGTGATGGTGTGACTGGTGGTGACCGAAAGTTAGCCGGGAATGGTCACCGGAACAGATAGAATTCTTTTTCTGATGTGGAAGGTCAGACAAGGCTGCAACCACAGAGCATAATAAGAATCCTAATCTCTGATACCATGTAAACTGAATTGTATAGAATGAAAGTGTATGTATTACAAACTAATAAGCTCTCTATTTATAGGAAGAGAGAGGAACCAAAAGGAAATAAACAATTACTCTAAGGACCTCTACAATTGAACACCAGGTGGGGTCTATTCTATATTTACAACTAACAGTCATTTACCAACAAGTCGAACGAGTATAATGGATTAAGTCTGGAGAATGTCATAAAAGTAGCGAAACAACACTTATTAAATGGACCATTATTACCCCTTTTGTGTCAGCATCACCAGATTCTTCATCGCTAGAGAAATAGAAAGGGCTCTTTCTCTTCCAATCTGCGTTTTCCCATACCTCCTAATAGTTCAACATACCATGTGTTTCAAAAAATTTAATGGTATAAAGGTATACAACTTTAGCCACAAACACATAACAACTTTAGTATACCTTGTTTGAAATGATTTTGAATTTGGACCTAGGGATTTTTGCCTTTGAGTATTGTTGGGTCCATCAGTACCCAAGAATACTTAAAACAGGATTTGGACACAAATTAACTAAGTGTTAACTTAAACCGAGAACAATTCAAGTCACTGAGTGAACAGTCACTCAGTGAGTCATCTTCAGGATGCTTAAGGCGAATTCAAGAAGAAGGATTCACTACTCAGGAAGGCGATACTCCCTGAGTAGGACTTAAGCCAAAGAAGAAGATGATGGTTCAGTGAGTGTTGGACAAGAACTCACTGAACCCCAGTCTCCTCAACAACATTAAGTGATTGAAGACTGAAGAACTCAATGCCTGAAAGAAAGGCAGGAAGATCTGAGAAGAGTTTAAGATAAGATCATATCTTATCTTGTCAGGAAGAAACCTTCCCTAAGACGGCTAAAAGTCGTGGAGTGTCAGACCAACCACTCCTAAAGACTTTATAGTCCATTCCCATTGGTTCTTGGAAATGACAATTACTGTTGTCATTGTCAGACACGCTTGCTTCAACAAGTTGTAGTATTTTAATCACTATTACTCTTTTATACTTGTGTATAAATAGGTTCAGAAGGAGAGAAGTTGTGTGTGTTTTATACATTGAAAGCCTTAGACTTTTGCAAAACAACTTCTCTCCTACAAAGAGTAACCAGTCCCTGAGATAGCTCAGTGAAGCATATTGTTACCACTTTAGCATAGCTTGAGTTTAGATAGGAGACACCACACCTTGTCTATTCAATCCCTAGTGTTTGTTCCGCAAAATAGATGGGTAATAGATTCTTTGATTCATTTCTAATAAGAATTTAAACGTTGAAAAATACTTTGTGTTTTTACCTTTACGTTTCATTAACTGATAGAAAGAATCATTACATTGTATTAGTCATAAACACAAATAGATTAACTTTCTAGTTAACTCTAAGCGTGTTAAGGGCACAACAAGTATATATAGAAAAATTAACAGGCCCGGTTAAATTTTTCTGTAAGGCTATGCACAGTGGGACGTATAAAATCGGTCAAAGGCAGGGGTCGACCGATATTAATACCGGTTACCTCGACTGTGGCAAAAAAAAAAAAAAAAAAAAAAAAAAAATCGATCATCAGAGGTTTTTTTTCAATATGGGTCACATTTTCGACCGACTTTGCACATCTCACAAAACTCCAAAACTTCTTACCGTTTGCATATTAAAAAAAAAAAAAAAAAAAAAAAAAAAAAAAATTTAAACTTTACCTTTTTACAACCTTATAAATACCAACCTCAAACACATTTTTAAACACTCAACTTCAAACACAATTCAAACAACTTCTCATCCATACTCACCATGTCAAAAAAAAAAAAAATACTCCCACATCAAAAGACCGACGATCCCGACTACCCCAAAATGCCCCGAATTTGAATTTCTCGCCAGAAAACAACTTCGAATTAACCGGCATAACACCGCCACAAAATCGGGGTATTCGCTTTCGTACTTGAAGTTGAAGAAAAAAGAGCTAGCAATGAAACAAGAGAAAATTGACCTCCAACGAAAGCAAATGGAAATCTTGAGCACTACAAGACGGGAGTAAGACTTGATTTTCTACAATTCAGCAATCGACCAAAGTTTGCCCCCACGAGAACTACAAGAACTTATGCAGCTTAAGGCAGGAATCAATGAACGCTACAACTTAGATTACTAATTTAAGTTTTTAATAATTATTGTAATGTTTAATAATTTAGTATTGTAATTTTTTTATTTTTAATAAATTTTAAATTTGTTGTTTAAAATATTTGAATTAAAAAAAAAAAAAATCGGTCATCGACTGTGGCACATGAGTCATGTCTGATCACTAGAGAGAGAAAGCTGATATGGTAGAGGATGACTTGAGTCACCACTGTGACCAGCCTAATTAAAATGTAGGCATGTTTTTGCGTATGCCAACTTTTTATTTTAACCTTACGTAAGATCCAATCTGTCAATGAAATAGCTAATAGATATAAGAAGACATTTTGTAATTGGGTGGAGTGGTTCTCGAACACTCTGATGACGTATAGTCCGCATTCGGGTCACGAACCCGACCAATGGACGCTACTACCATTCAAGCCCATCACGAATGGGCTCAAGACGATCACGAATGGGCTATTACGACAACGGTTTGGGCTTACGAAGGCCCAAACCCGAAGTTATTTATGGTCTTGATATAGGATATCTCTTATTTAGGGGATATGTATCAAACGACCGACTTAGGCGGATACGCCGAGGAATGAGGAACACGAAAACAACAAGGATTTCGTGTATATATAGAGGGCATCTCGGCTCTCATTAAGGTACGATCTAATAACCCTAACTCTTCAACTAAACCCTAAAACCGATTACTTACTCTCACGCCGGAGGATAATCGTGGGAGACAATCCCACGATAAGCCTAACGGTGTCTTTTTGTTTTCTTAGTGCACAAGTCTCAAGCATTAATATCCAATTGGTACGAAAACAAGGAACGCCCAACTTTTGTATCAACAAGTGGCGCCATCCGTGGGACCAAACACTAAGAACTCTACGAAGAACTAGAATGACGAAGCACGGAAACCCAAATCAGCGGACTCCGCAAGCAAAGAAAACGCATGACGACCTACAAGTTAAGAAGCAGCAAACTGATGCAGCCGCTAAGCAGGCCTCTGGGACAACCAGTGCCCCCAAAAGCCTAGGATCATACTCAGATCTGGCTTTTACTGCAGTAGAACCACTCACAAGGACTACCCACGCTACAACAACAACCACTAGCGCGGTAGATCTACAGCGCACTCCTCTCACCATGCCAGAATTAAACTTCACTGAGCTGCCTAATGCGCCCACCCGAAACAAGGGTCCTGATTTGGAAACAGACATCCTCGCGCTAGAAGGAGTCGCGCTTGAACTAGCGCCAAGTGATTTCGTGTCCCAAAACTACGAAACCTTGGCTGCGCCAATGCGAGAGGAAGCGAAAAAGAGGTCAAGTCAGAGTCTGCAAGCCAGGCTCAACTTTGACCCTGAGCATGAAGCATCCCCACCGCGTTACCAAAAGGAAAGGCGCGAGAAGGATGGCCGCCGACACCCAGTGTTTACTAGGATCGGAAAGAAAGTTGTGGACGATGAAGCAGCCGACTTACAGTCTCTGGAAGAACATGAAGATGATGGACGGCGCACCAATGTCCATGCTAGACTTGGCAGTCGCAGGATCCACGATAGACTTGGGCGACGATGCTCCCCAAGCGAAAGCCCTTCAAGCTCGGATTCCGAGGATAGTCGGCGCAAGCGCCGTAAAAGGGTTAGCTCATCCTCAAGTGATTCCTCGGACAACGAGGACAAAGAAACAGGACACTGGAAGTCCAGGAGAAGATACCGCGACCAGGAGGACGAAGACATGTCTCGTCCCTGGCGCCGACAAAAGGTTGACGCATTCACTCCGCGCATCAGTGATTTTTCAGAAGATAAGAGAAGGCGCATGCCCGCTAATGTTAAAACTTATGATGGGACAGGTGATCCTGATGACCACCTAAAAATTTTCGAATCAGCAGCAACCATCGAAAATTGGCCACAACCTGTGTGGTGCCACATGTTTAACTCTACTTTAGTAGGGAATGCGCGAAACTGGTTCAGTAAGCTTCCACGTAGAAGCATCGATGGGTTTGAAGAGTTGCGGAAGGCGTTTCGTTTGAACTTTACTCAGAGGAAGAAGTGCGCCAAGAACCCTGTCGAACTCGCTAGGGTAAAACCGCGCCAAGGGGAATCCACAAGCGCTTTTATGGAGCGCTACAAAGACGAATGTATACATGTCAAGGCATGCCCCGAAATACTAAAGATCTCAGGGTTTATGAACGGAATCAATAACCCAGAACTTATCAAAAAGTTAAATGATAGGGTTCCCCAAACCTTTGACGAACTTATGAAGCGCACGAGGTCTTTCATCCAAGGAGAAGCCGCCGCTGCGGACAGTAAGAAAGGCTACTCAAACTATAGGTCACAAGAAGAGCCAAGGAGACAATCCAATGGCCAGAGTAGCAATCGTAACAAAGGCTATCGCAGTCAAGGGGGCAGACGGGGAAACGACAAGTATACCCCACTAACGAAGACTCCAAGGGAGATATTTGCGACTGAAGGCGCGAACTTTCCGAGACCCCCACCGATGCGCACCCCAGAAGATCGGCGCGTAGGGAACGGATACTGCGAGTATCATGGACAGAAGGGCCACACAACCAATGAGTGTGTCCAATTGCGCCAATTAATTGATAAGCTAGTAAAAGAAGGCAGGTTGGACCATCTGGTTAAGAACATCAAGGATGGAAAAGACAAACAGAAGACCGGGGGCAAGAAAGAAGCACCTAAAGACAAGGCTGACACAATCTACATGATACAATCATGGCAGCGAAAGACTAGGCAAAAGGTCAGCCATAAATTTTCTCATGGAAGCGAAATCTCTTTCCCCACCTTGGCTGCGGACAACACAATGGCGGAACCGCTCATCATCGAGATAAATGCGGGGGGTCACGATATCCACCGCATGTATGTTGATGGAGGGGCATCAGCAGACATAATGTATGAGCATTGTTTCAAGAGATTGCAACCTGAGATACAAAGTCAGTTAAGCCCAGCCACGACGCCATTGACTGGCTTCACAGGAGAAAAGATATGGCCCATGGGGCAACTACGACTACTAGTCGCTGTTGGTAATAAGGAACATTCCACGACAACCTGGATGAATTTTATGGTGATCAGATCTCCTTCGCCATACAATGGCATCATCGGAAGACCAGGAATTTCGGCAATACGCGCAGTACCGTCCACAGCACATGGGATGCTCAAATTCCCAGTAGAGGGCGGCATTGTCACCATCTACAATAACGCTGCACCACCAAGAGAGTGTAACACGATTACATGTGAGACGACGCACGCCCCAGAATAGAGCGCAGCTAAAGTACCAAATCTGAAGGTCGCAATTCATCCTGATTACCCGGAACAAGAAGTATCGATCGGGGGATCGCTGTCTGATAAAGGCAGAGCTGCCGTGTGCGCACTCTTGCAAAAGAATATGGATATCTTCGCATGGGAACCAAAGCACATGACTGGTGTGCCACGCTCGATTGCAGAACACAAGCTGAAAATTCGACAAGGATATTCCCCAGTACGGCAGAAAAAGTGCGGCCAGGCTCCAGAGCGCGCAAAAGCCATTCTGGAAGAAGTACACAAACTTGTGGACGCAGGCATCATGCGAGAAGTCTATTACCATGACTGGCTCTCCAATCCAGTAATGGTCAAGAAGAGCGATGGTAGTTGGCGGATGTGTGTGGATTTCACTGATCTCAACAAAGCATGTCCACAGGACTGCTACCCACTGCCAGAGATAGACTGGAAGGTAGAATCTTTGTGCGGATATCCCTTTAAATGTTTCTTAGATGCATACAAAGGGTACCACCAAATCCAAATGGCCAAGGAAGACGAGGAAAAAACAGCCTTCCACACAAGCCAAGGTGTCTATTGTTATGCAAAGATGCCTTTTGGCCTGAAGAATGCGGGCGCCACCTACCAGCGATTGGTAGATAATGCATTTGAAAAGCAAGTGGACCGCAACCTAGAGGTCTATGTGGACGACCTTGTCATAAAAAGCCATACTGAAGACGAAGTGGTGTGCGACATTGAAGAAACATTTAGAACACTTCGAAAGATCAACATGAAGTTAAATCCTAAGAAATGCACTTTTGGCGCTACAGAAGGCATGTTTCTGGGATACTTGATAGAACCAGATGGCATTAAGCCATGCCCAGAAAAAACAGAGGCTGTCATCCAACTCCCTTCACCACGCACATTGAAAGAAGTTCAGTCTCTGAATGGAAAACTAGCTGGTTTGAACAGATTCCTGTCCAAATCAGCGGATAAGTCACTACCTCTCTTTAAAACACTCAAGAAGTGTACAAAAAAGGGAGACTTTCGTTGGACTACGGAAGCAGAAGAAGCTTTCACACAGCTTAAGCAACATATAGCAGCGCTTCCTAAGCTAGTCGCACCCCGACCAGGGGAGGAGTTAATTGTCTACTTATCTGCGACTCATGGAGCGGTCAGCGCAGTGCTACTGACGGATAGGAACTCCGTACAAACACCGGTATATTTTGTAAGCAAAGCACTCAAGAAGACAGAGATTAACTACAGCTCAATGGAGAAGTTGGTCTTGGCGTTAGTATTTTCCGCCAAAAGACTGCGTAGATACTTTCAAGCACACCCAATAGCGGTGATCACAGACCAACCTATCAAGCAAGTTATCTCTAAACCTGACGCATCGGGGCGATTACAAAAATGGAGTGTGCTGCTAGGCGAGTATAACATCTCTTATAGACCACGCACTGCGGTTAAGGGGCAAATACTAGCAGACTTCATCATCGAAAAACCAGACACCGATGCTGCACCTCCACTGAGCGAGGTAGAACTACAAGAGCCATGGGTCCTGTTCACGGACGGATCAGGCGCAGGCCTTATCCTCACCAAGCCAGAAGGAATGGAATTCACTTACGCACTGCGCTTTGAATTCATAGCCACGAACAACGAGGCAGAATATGAAGCCCTAATCGCTGGATTACGCATTGCAACTCGAATGGGCGTACGCAACCTAGAAGCAAACGTGGATTCTCGATTAGTAGCCAACCATGTGTCGGGCGAATATGTGGCTAAAGAGGATAACATGGTTCAATACCTCGACAAGACCAAGTCACTAATCCAAGGTTTTGACAGGTTTACCATTAAACAAGTTCCTAGAGGGGAGAACAAAAAGGCGGACGCACTAAGCAAAATCGCATCTACAAGCTTCGCGCACCTGTCAAAACAAGTATTGTTGGAGATCCTAAAAAATAAATCCATCTCGGAGATGGAGATATCTACGGTGATAGAAGAGCAGGACCCGACATGGATGACCCCTATCATCGAATTCATAAGTAAGGGCAAATTGCCCGAGGAGCAGAAAGACGCTCGACGGATACGGCGCACAGCGCTGAGGTTTAAACTTCAAGATGGTATCCTATATCGGCGCTCATTTCTACAACCATGGCTTAGATGAGTTGGACCTCTTCAGGCAGATTACGTACTCCGAGAGATCCATGCCGGTTCATGCAGTATGCACTCAGGACCACGGTCCGTTGTAGCACGAGCCTTGCGGTCAGGATACTACTGGCCCACTATGCATCGCGATGCGCGTGATGTGATAAAGAAATGTAGCGACTGCCAAGTTCATAGACCCATCCCGCGCAGACCACAACAAGAGCTAGCGCCTATCACTTCTCCATGGCCATTCTATAAGTGGGGTATCGACATTGCGGGTCCCTTCCCTGTTGCAGCGGGGGGACTGAAATTTCTTATTGTGGCAATAGACTACTTCACTAAGTGGATTGAAGCAAAAGCAGTGGCGACAATCACAGGTAATCAAGTAAAACAATTCATTTGGGAAAATATTGTATGCCGCTTTGGATTACCTGGGGAGATCGTTTCGGACAACGGAAAACAATTCCGTGATAACCCGTTCAAAGACTGGTGCGCAGAGCTAAATATTACACAACACTTCGCGTCAGTTAAACATCCACAAACCAATGGTTTGGTTGAGCGCGCAAATCGTAGTCTAGGCGAAGGAATTAAAGCGCGCCTGGACAAGCACAAAGGAAGATGGGTGGATGAATTGTCGCATGTCTTATGGGCGCACCGCACGACAATCAAAGTTAGCAATGGAGACACTCCCTTTTCTCTTGTCTATGGGACAGAAGCTGTCATACCAGCTGAAATTGGGATGCCAACTATTCGTACCGCGAAAGTTAATGTTGCAACCAACGACGACGAACGACGTATAGACTTGGACCTATTGGAAGAAAGGTGTGAACGCGCAGCTATACGGGAAGCAAAAGCCAAGTCAAAAATGAAGGGATACTACGATGCTAAAGTTCGAAGCACCTCATTCAGGCCAGGCGACTTTGTATATCGCGCTAATGATGCAACCCATGCAGAAGATACAGGTAAACTTGGACCAAAGTGGGAAGGTCCCTATGAGGTCGTTGAAGCACTAGGAAGAGGCGCGTACAAGCTGCGTGATATGGATGGCCGCGAGCTACAACGCACGTGGAATGTTTGCAATCTCAAGAAATGCTATCTTTAAGAAAGGCTACGGCCTCACACACGGACACCTCCGCACTTTAGTAAGTGTTCAATAAATATCCGTATATTTACATTATGTTTCATTTAGGCAAATGTTTTTCTTTTTACAAAAACTTGCAAGTATTAATTCAATGTCGCGGTTTCTAGCTAATTCCGCGACACATTTCACTTTATTGTTTACATGTTATTTATGTCTCAATATTGTTATTACTTTACTTTCTGCCTACATGGCGTGCATGCACTTATTAAAACCCACGATGGTAAAAGGATGAGTAAACCTACTAAAAAACTCGTTGAGTAAGAGGGTTGCAAACCCATCAAAACCGGATCACGCATCCTTGTTAAACACCTTACTCTCAAGACGTTGGAGTAAGTTCAATGTGTATCCCACGACGGATACACAACAATGTACACTGTGCGCGTTTAACAAATTAGAAGATAAGACACTTAACTCCTTGATATGATATTTGCAGTACGTTGCATATCAATCTATACACTTGTCAATTTTATGAACTTCATACACGATTATGGATTCTTATAAATTTTCTTAAGTATGTACACAGCAGTTTGATTCTTAGACACAACATAGACGTCTTTTACGCAAAGACAAAATAACTAAGTACAAACATTATAACCACAATCACATTTGATACAGTATGCGTACAATCGTATTCTTCTAATCAACATTTTATTACGGACTACGAGTTTACACAAGATATCGACTTCACATGCACATGTGCAACAAAATGTTAATCTATTACAAAAAATTACCAAGACAAAAAATCTAAAAGCTATGGGTGCGTCTAAGCCCTGAACCACCAACATGGTACGCAGCACGACCAGTTCCCTCAAGCTCCTTCAGAAGACCACTATCTTGGGGCGACACTGTCGGTACGCTAACGGGCACTCCATCAGACCTAGGAATATGCGCAGCACCGACACCGCAAAGGATGGCCTTCCCCTTCACACCCTGCTTCTTCACAAGCCTCATAGCATGAGCCTCTAAGGACTCCTTTAGAGAAATTTCCTTTTCAAGGGCAAAAGGATCCAGGATGTTGTGAGGGCGAGCGAAGATAGGTACCTGCAGCTGCGATTCATCTGGCTTAAGAAAATAGTCAGCTTGTGCCTCTGCGCCCTCCGCTGCATGCCTAGCCAAGGTTAACCCCTCCATAATAACGCCTATGGGGTAATCTTGGTCGCGCTCCAGTTGAGCAATGTGAGGAAGGTCTAGCAGCTTCATCTTTTCCATAGCAGCGACAAGCTCATCGAAGGAATCAACATTATAATCGGGCACTTGTGTGGCAGGCACCTTCAACAATCCGCTCTCAGAGAGCTCCTCTACAGCTTGTGCCTTGCCACGTGCAAGCGCACGCTTCACAACTTCCCCAAAAGCCTCCCGCACCTCTTGGGATTCCAAAGTACCCAAGGCAGCAAGGCGTAGCCCATGGCTGATAAGCCACCTGCGCTCAGCGATAGAAGACACCAGATGTGGGTACAGCTCTTCGTCATAATCGATACTGAGCTTGCGCAGCTTGATTTCTTGCTTTTCCAGCGACTCCTCCACAGCCTTGCGGAAATCATGTAGTCTGGCGAAGTGAGCGCTCTTGTTCTGCTCCATATACTTCAAGGCCCAAAGGCAAGTGGCCTTGTACTCTTTTGCGCCAGCGCGCTCTTGGTTCACTTGAGCAAACAAGGATAGCCTCTCATCAGCAAGCTTCTGAGCATACCCAGTGGTTGACTCTACTTCAGCCTGAGCATCAGCTAACTGCGCCTTAAGTAGCGCAATTTCCCTATCCTTCTGCGCACTGCTGCTACCTTCACCCGCATGCCTAGCTTTGAGCTGTGCAACCAATGAGGCTTGATGCGCAGCAGCCAAGCATAATTCCTCAATCAATTGGTCCGTAGGCACATCTTCGAAAACCTTTGTCCCAGATCCTTGGCTCCCCTGCGCAAGATGATCAGTAGGCGAGGGACTAGCCTTGGATCGCGATTCCCCAGCGCGAGCAACATCCCCAATAACTTCAGCACTGCATGTAAATGAAGAGGGCGCAATGTTATTATTGTAATCTCAGTGAAAAATATAAACCAAAATATTGACGAAACAACCCTAATTACTTACTTGAGGGAAGGAGTTTCAGTTGTATCCTTCCGCGACACATTCTCCTCTGATGATGATGATTGCCCACTAGAGATAAGATGGCGCCTTCTTTTGGACGTACCAGCACCATCATCCCCAGCAACTGTCTTGCGCTTCACCCCTTGGCCAGTGCCTTCTTGCCCACTTTCAGAAATGGCAAATTCCCCACTCTCTGACGAGTCTGTGCGCGATAACTCTTCCACAGGAATTTGAACCTCAGGAGTGGGAAAACTGCGAAGAGGAGTCGCCTCCAAAACAACGGGGGGTGTATCCTCAGGTTCCTCCTGCACGATCTCCATCGTGCGCCCCGCGGTAGCCTGTAGAACTGGCTCCTCGCCATCTCTCAAAGGGCGCACACCCACAGTAACTTGCTTCGGCCTCTCCAAGCGAACAACACCGAATAGATCCATCTCTGCGCAACAAGCAACAAACAAACACAAAATGAGTTAGATAAGCTATAAAGGGAAGAGCGCTTACAACTAATAAGCGAAGAGGAAGGAAGGACAAGCACCCACCCCGGCTATTTTCGTCCAAAAAATTGGCACTTCCTCCGGACTACCGAAGTAATTGCGACTGATGCCCATGTGCACCAAAAACTCCTCTGGATACGCCTTGATCGGTATGCGATTGGCATTAATCGTCTCCGCATCCTCTGCGCTATACGTTCCGGGGATGGGGCGCTCATCTCTCGGTAATGATTCTTGGGTATAGAACTCAAAAATCCATGGAAAAAATGCACTATCAACCCAAAAGAACTTCTCCCTCCAATTCCTCAGGGCGTCTAACTTTTCCGTATAGCACTGCAGCGGCCCTGCGCGCTTGGAAAAGGACACCCACCCGTTCGACCACGACGTATGGTAAAACGCGCGGAATAGATGGATTGTGGGTTCAATCGCCAACAGGCGACAATTTACTTCGAAATTGGTTATTTTTGCTGCACCTATACAGTGCAGTTGGGAAATATGAAGACGATAGTGGTTTAGAATATCGCACAAAAATAGGGAAATGGGCACACGTTGGTTAGCGAATTCGAAGAAACGTGTGTATACCCCTACCTTCCCTTGAGGGAAGTTCGCTATTGACGCATTCGCCACCGGAACCACCGGGTGCAATGCGATAGGGATGTAATAATCTGAGGTGAACTGACGAAGTTCATCCTCAGATATATCAGAAGTAAAATTGGATAACTGAAGAACCATGGTTAGAATTTAAAGGATTCTGAAGCGCACGCGCTGTTACCTTAGGAGTTCTTGATTTCTTGTTCGCTGTTTAAAGTTTTTAACAATGGCGGCAATGGACGATTTTACTGTGATAAGCATAGTGAAATGGAGATGACACTTTATATAGGGTTACAAGATCGCATGGATGATTGACATGTGTCACCCACTTGCTCTAATCGTGTGGCTGGGAGGCCAAAAGGTGAAGCACTTTTTCACCCACCCCTCACGATTTATGAAGGAGATACGGATGTACTTGGACTAGATTAATTATATTGTTTTTTAGGCGGGAAACATTGAAACTTCTCCGCTACGCATTCAGGAATACTTTTTTGCTACATTTGTTAGTCTAGCATCCGCAGTAGGTACACTGCGCATACTAGACTGGGGGGACATGATGACGTATAGTCCGCATTCGGGTCACGAACCCGACCAATGGACGCTACTACCATTCAAGCCCATCACGAATGGGCTCAAGACCATCACGAATGGGCTATCACGACAACGGTTTGGGCTTACGAAGGCCCAAACCCGAAGTTATTTATGGTCTTGATATAGGATATCTCTTATTTAGGGGATATGTATCAAACGACCGACTTAGGCGGGATACGCCGAGGAATGAGGAACACGAAACCAACAAGGATTTCATGTATATATAGAGGGCATCTCGGCTCTCATTAAGGTACGATCTAATAACCCTAACTCTTCAACTAAACCCTAAAACCGATTACTTACTCTCACGCCGGAGGATAATCGTGGGAGACAATCCCACGATAAGCCTAACGGTGTCTTTTTGTTTTCTTAGTACGCAGGTCTCAAGCATTAAGATCCAATTGGTACGGAAACAAGGAACACCCAACTTTTATATCAACACATTCTAAATGCCCTCTCTTCTATTATGTAACTTTGTTTTTCTAGCATGTCTTGCTAGATTTTAATACAATTGCCGTTCAAAAAATAAAATAAAAACCAATATGTCAATGAAATAGCTATTAAGTGTATTCTTTTTAAGTGGTCAAGTTGATTGGATTATCAAGTTGCTATGTGGTCTTAGTTTGCCAGTTGTTATGTGAGCTAACCCATAAATAGCTAACGCGTAAAGGATAGTACCTTTCAACATCATATCATTATAACGACCATTTAAAAAAAAACTAACAGAATTATCTTGCGCACGTTACTTACGTTACTTGAACCCATAGTCTCTTGTTTGTGAAGAATCTCATAAATATTGTAATTAGGGATGAGCATGTCTACCGAAAAACCGAAACCGGTACGGTACCGGTACCGAAAAACCGTACCGATAGGGATTCGGTATCGGTTTCGGTATTGGATATTTGGGATAATTGGTTTCGGTACCGTTCGGTTCGGTGTCGGTTCGGAACCGAGAAACCGATTTAAGATACCGAATTGGTCCAATGTATTTCAAGTTTTTTTTGCAAGTATTTCATGTTTTGACATATCACTAACATTAGCCAAGGGTCTGCAAGGATTTATAACATTACTCATCTATATTTACTTCGTGGGTCTCGTCTTCTTTATACTAGAAAAATTGACGAGATCAATAGGAAGCAAGAAAAAAAGTAAACTGAGAACATAAAGAGATTACAAGGATTAAGGCTTTGCTTATATACCATTTTGTTGATACGTTTTTTTAGATGCTCCAAAGATATGGGTATGGGTGGGTGATAAGTCAATATTGAGATTTTTGAGTATAAGTTCGAGTATACATGGAAATTTCGGTACTAACCGGTACAAGACCGAAATACTAGTACCGGTACCGGTACCGAACCGGTACCGTACCCTTGAAATCGGTACGGTATTCGGTTCTCACTTTGGGTCGAGTTCGGTATCGGTACTAGTCGGTTCGGTACCGGTTCGGTACGGTTCCTGTACCGATCTCATCCCTGATTGTAATGCTACAAGCCTTTTAGTAAACCTAATAGGCTAATACTATTGTATAATCAAAATGGAAATGTTTCTGTAATGAAGAATATGACTTTGAAACTTGATATGTGTTATATGTCGGAATTATATAACATGACTAATTATAAATATAAACAATTAAACATCAAGTATACATGCGGAAGCGTATCGAGGATCATATAACATGTAAATTAATTAACCAAATTAAAACGTATACGTACCTTTTGATTCTAGACAAACAAGAATCAAGTTTTCAATAAATCACCAAGAACCCTAATTAGGGTTTATAAGTGGATTAATGAATTATCCCTTACCGTTTTGTAATTCCATCAAAGATTCAATCAATAGTGTGATTGAATCACGTTCTTGTACACACGTACTAATACCAAGTAAACGTTTATGCTAGGTAAAAGAACACAAAATAAAAACCAAACAATTTGTTTTGAAAATCAAACCAATCGACCCAAGAGGGTGTTTGTTCGATTGGTTCACCAAAGAAAAAGAGAAGGAAAAAGGGTTTAGGTATTGTGTGTGCAAAAGAGATGAAAACACAATGACCCTAGGCCCTCTATATATAGTTTAAGAAAATTAGATAACAAGTTAGACAAGGATTAGGTTACCATAATCCTTGGCCGGTCGACACACACCCCAAGAGGTGTTCTAGAACCTTCTTAATCTCTAATTAATTCTATCTATAAAACTTTCATTTTTTCGGTTTAACGGTCGTTAATCATTATCCGTTAAATACTAACGGTCGTTATATATTTTGTGTATATAATAATTAAATATAACGTTTTATATATAAATTATTATTTATTTACTTTTCATACGTAAAGTGTGCAATCCCGTGATCTCGAGTTCGATCCTAACACACAACTACTAATTTATGTCCACAAAACTAACAGCTCCCACTTGGACATATTTTAATAGTGTGATCACATCGGTTAGCGTCTAGCAACACTTCGATGCCTCTAGTACAACTCGAGTAAGGTTTCCTGGAAAAATCTTTTAATGATTCATCATTATTATTAACCTTTTGTCACTAATATCGTGTTAAATAAAGATATGGATTTAAGTCAGTCTTTATTTAACTATTCTGTTTCTCTTTGTTTGTGATTGAGCAAGATTACCAAATCTTCTGTACATATTCAGGGGAGATCTTGGGCGTGGCCACACAAACATCTTGTCAACCTTACGAGGGGCCCAACAGTATTAAACTCCAAAATAAATTTGGAGAAACAAATTCTATATTTACTACAATCAAACCCACGAACTTTGTAACACTTCCGAAAACAATCCTTATGACTACCAGTTACGTGTAGCTTTAAATTGTTCCACAGAAATGCACTACATTCATGACAGTTATCTAGTATCTCAAGTATGAGGATAACTATTCATTATTTACTTAATAACAATATCCATAAAGTACAATCATGTAGTTGGGATAAGTCCTATATTCAATTCATTAAATATCATGTGAATTTGGTATGTCTACGTATCAATATACTATCAAGTATATTATACCAAAACTCACATTTGTCTTAATTTAATGATATTCCCATATCATTAATTGACAACGGACGATTTAGAATAACTAATTTATTCACGGATTAAACATGAAAATATAGGACAACAATATTAAAGAATCAACATAAACATAAAAAATACTTTATTTCATTAAAAATAATAAATGTTTACAATATCCTTTATCCAAATACTAATCACAGTCATGCATGAAACTACTAGCTAAACGAAGACCAATGCCATTGGTAAGTTCAGTAAGTTTTTCTTTAGCTAAGTTTTCATATGTGTGAACTTTCAATAGATTAATCTCTCCTATGCTGACTTGTTGTCGAACATAGTGATACTTCCGTAGAAAATGTCTGGTGCCCTTCATGACTCCAGGTTCATTGGCAAATATGATTGCAGCAGAATTGTCGCAATACATATTAATAGGCGATTCAATTGAAGGCATAACACAGAGCCCTGAAATGAATTTCCTAATCCAAACAGCCTCCATAAAAGCTTCTGAAGCAGCTATGTATTCAGCTTTTGTTGCAGACATCGCAATTGTACTCTGCTTCTTGCTCCTCCAGTCTACTACTCCTCCATTGATAAGAAAGACATAACCCGTCTGAGACTTCGCATCATCTTTGTCACATTGCTAGGACGCATCACAGAAACTTGTAACACCAAGTTCTGTATCAGGATTTCCACCATACACTAGAAACATATATCTTGTATTTCGTAAATACTTGAGAATATGTTTAACATCAATCCAGTGTTTATCACCTGGATTCTGTTGAAATTGACTAGTGATATTTTGAGCAAACGCCACATCTGGCCTTGTGCATCTAACCGCATACATGATAGATCCTACCGCCGAAGCATAAGGAACTTTACTCATGCGTGCCACCTCTGCAGGTGTTGAAGCACACATCTCACTGCTTAAGCCATGTTTTACTTCCATTGGCAAATATCCTTTCTTGGAATTTTGCATATTGAATCTCTTCAATATTTTGTCAATGTAAGCACTTTGACTTAATCCAATTAACCGACTTGATCTATCTCTATAGATCTTGATTCCCATAATGTATGCAGCTTCCCCTAATTAATCCTTCATAGAAAAACACTTTCCAAGATATACCTTAAAACTTTGCAAACTTGGAATGTCTTTTCCCATAATTAATATGTCATCAACATATAGGATAAGGGAAATTACATCACTCCCACTAGCTTTGTGATATACACATGGCTCATCAAGATTCTGAGTAAATCCAAACCTTTTGATTTCTGCATCAAATCTTTTATTCCATTGCCGTGATGCTTGCTTCAATCCATAAATGGATCTTTAAAGTTTGCATACACAGTTTGGAAACTGTGGATTCACAAACCCCTCAGGCTGCGCCATATAGATGTCTTCATCTAGGCGACCATTTAAGAAGGCGGTTTTGACATCCATTTGCCAAATCTCATAGTCATAGTACGCTGCTATAGCTATGAGAATCCTAATAGTTCTAATATCTGCTACAGGAGAAAAGGTCTCCTCGTAGTCAACCCCAAAGGTTTGAGTAAAGCCTTTAGCTACCAGACGAGCTTTATAGGTGTGTACATTGCCATCCATGTCAGTTTTCTTCTTGAAGAGCCACTTACTTCCAACGACTTTAGCATTGGGAGGAAGGTCTACTTCAATCCAGACTTCGTTATCTCTCATGGATTGCATTTCCCCATTCATTGCTACTATACATTTATCCATTTCAAGACTATTGATGGCAGCTCTATGATTAGTAGGTTCATCAAGATCCCCTAATATAGTTTCCTCAACTTCTACGTTAAGACATAGACGTTCAGGAGCACGCGTAGTTCCTACAGATCTACGAATGGGAACAATTTCAACTTCAGGGGAGGACCCAGACTATCAGGTTCCATAGGAAGTACGCTAGTATTTTCTGAAGGTAATGTATCTACATGATCATTTTCCAGATCATAAACTCTCCCACTGAATTCTTGAGATATAAGTTCCTTTTCATGAAAGTCTCCATATCTAGCAACAATTACTTTGTTTTCAGGTGGGTAATAAAAGTAGTAACCCATCGTTTCCTTTGGGTATCCTACAAAGATACACTTTACAGATCTCTGTTAGAGTTTATCTGCCGAGTCACATCTTATATATGCCTCGCAACCCCAGACCTTTAAATAAGACAAGTTAGGAGCTTTACCATTCCATATTTCATATGGTGTCTTATCAACCTTCTTGGTGGGAACCATAATTAGAATGCGAACAAAAGATTCTAAGGCATAATCCCAAAAGGATAAATGAAGAGTTGTAAGATTAAACATTGATCGCACCATGTCTAACAATGTACGATTTCTTCTCTCAGATACACCATTTTGTTGTGGAGTATATAGAGATGTGAGATTCTGGACAATTCCATTCTCAGCTAAGTAATCTTTAAACTCTTGGCTTAAGTATTCACCGCCTCTATCGGATCGAAGAGCTTTAATCTTCTTTTCTAGTTGCAATTCTATTTCTGCTTTGAAAACCTTAAATGTTTCAAACACCTCATGTTTATGCTTAAGCAAGTAAACATAACCATATCTGCTGAAATCATTTGTAAAGGTTAAGAAGTAGATAGCACCTCTCCTTGACACATGTCTAAGTGGTCCACACACATCAGTATGTATTAAACCAAGTAGATCAGAAGCCCTTTCCATATTACTATGAAAAGGTTTCTTAGTCATCTTCCCAGATATACAAGACTCACATTTATCATATGATTCATCATTGATACTTTTTAAAAGCCCATCACGTTGTAGCTTTTCCATGCGAGTCTTGCCTATATGAGCAAGTCTACAGTGCCAAAGGTAAGAAGAATTCAAGTCTGACTTTATTCTCTTACTAATGCTATACATTGAATTATTATTATTGGATACATAATCATTCATGTCAATTTCAAACACACCATTCACAGCAATAACTTTAAAATAAAAAAATACCATTTAAAGAAACTGAAATTCCATTACTAGTGATAGTGTGAATAAAACCTAAATCCAACAAACACGAAAAAGAAACAACACCTCTAATAATAAAAGGTGCATAATGACAATTTTTTAATGACAGTACTAAGCCCGAAGGAAAAACTAAATTAAACACTCCTATGGCTTCAACAGCTGCAGGTGCTCCATTTCCTACGTGCAGATATTGCTCCCCATAGGCAAGCTTCCTTTCAACTCTAAACCCCTGCAGCGTATTACAAATGTGAATACCGCATCCAGTATCATATACACAGGAATTAATTTTATGATTTAGAGTAAATAATTCAATCATAAATAAGTTACCTGAAGTGCTGGCGCCGAGGTGCCCAGACTCTTGTTCTTATTTGCTCGCAACTCTTCGAGATAAAGAAGACAATTTCACTTCCAGTGACCAACTACATGACAGTAGTGGCAAGCCTGATCCTTTTTGGGATTCACCTTCTTCTTAGGAGGGTATTTCTTAGGTTCAGGTTGATAGGCCATAACTTGCTTACCCTTATCAGCCTTTCGCTTTCCCTTACCCTTCTTGTTCGCATTTGGCTTGTTAATTCTACCCCCTTGAATAGCAAGTACCTGGGGTGTAGGATCCTTCTGTGGTAAACCTTTCTCGTAATCAATAAGCAATGCGTGTAATTCACTTACTGTCTTTCCCACGCAATGCATATTGAAATTATGAACAAAACCACTAAATTCCTTATTCAGGGATCTATTGATTAAGTTAATAGCAAGATCCTGTTCATAGATTTTGCCAAGTGCTTGTAGTTGGTCCATGTAACCCTTCATTTTCAACACATGTGCACTTACAGGTTTACCTTCTGCCTGCTTACAGCTATGAAGAGCATCGATCAAATCATAAACTTCAACAGCTTGTGGCTTCTCAAACATACGTCTGAGTTCGTTGAGCATGTCATAAGGGAAGAAATTCTCAAACTGCTTTTGTAAAGCAGGTGTCATTGCTCCCAACATCAAGCAAGCCACATCATTATGTTTCTTGTATTCAACTTTCCACTATGCTTTTTCTGCATCAGGTTCAGCATGACAAGGCTTATACAAATATTCCAGTTTCTCAGACACTCGCAAGACAATCCTGAGTGAGCGAAATCAGTCATTGAAATTTTGTGAGCCAGTCAATTTTTCTCGCTCAAAGAAAGTTTTGAACGCAGAACCCAAAGTAGTGTTATCGTTTTGAGCCATTTCTACAGATAAAAAAAGTTCAAATATTAGTATTTTCGATAATACAATATTTCAAGAAAATAAAATACCCAAGGAAATATTCATATAACCAAAGAATTTTCATGAAAACTAGGACCCAAATTAACATAGTTCCACTATATCAGTTGATCTGCTAGTAATGAAAGTATAAAATAATGTAATCTGTCGAACAATAATTGGCAAACAATTTCCAATTCCTAGATCATTATGGGATTTACATTGCCAAACCTAGTTGCAATGTAAACATGTTTTATCCCCATCTTATGCCTTGAGTCCAAGCTCTCACTTACAACTCAATTAAGTCGTCTAATTTAAAGAACTGCAAATGTGTCCAGTTAAGCTCTCACACAACATGAAGATTTACCTTTCCATTGCAATCTAGCCAAGCTCTCACATGACATAAATTACAACTTCAAGTGTTCTTTAAATTAGATGGCATTAACTTAATTTTAAGGGTACTAGTTTTTTATGTGAATAATCAAAATATGTATAAAGAAGCATGCATACAACTTCATAACATAGGTTTTAATAAAAAAATTTATTAACCAATTCATTAAGATTAAATTAACAAAGTTTTGATTGAGGTATTGGGTTCACCAATCAAATAATTTACCTTAATTATCATCCATTATATCGTAATTTTGCATAAGTCGAAAGACTTAGTGTCTCGGATAATTACCACAAAGTGGTGCATGGAATTAAAGCTAATTCACCCTTAAGATGATTTTATACGTAAAATAGTCGTACTTGGTAGCTCCAATTTGACGCGCAAAGGAGCGGAGAAACTAAGGTTAGCATAATGCCAATTGAAAACCCGTTTCGTTAAGGTCACAATTTAATGCGTACCCTCCTTATGCCCCTCTTATAGTTTGTCACAATTGGGTGAGCCATTCTTACTATTGGAACAAAACTCATCACTCAATTAAACTATTGTAAATTTAACTCTTCTAAAACAATTTATTGTTTCACCATTATTTAGTCCATACTACTTTTCTATCCAAAAAATTACCCTTTTTGTTTATAAACATGTCTAACAAAAAATAAACAAAAACAAGTAATAAAAAATAAAAAATAACACAACTAAATAAACACACATAACATAACAATTAATATGTGTAAAACATGTAGTCACATGCAAACTTTATTCGATAAAACCTATTAATAATCAATTCTATGTTTATAATGCATATATTTAACTAAGGCCCTTACTTACAAAAGGAAGTGAACCACATGCATTGACGAATCAATTGCGTAAGCCATAATTAAATATATACCACATAGCACGTAATTGATTCATTAATTATATTGAGGTCTTCCACAATTCAAGAATTGTCAATAAATAAACATGTGAAAAACTTAACAATTAATTCATATAGCCAATTTAAACAATTTAAATTATATCGACAATAAATCCATGCCAAACATGCACGTTTTCATGGATTCTACATAACAATTATCAGCACGTTGTCACAAGATCGCATACATAACACATAAACATAACATGTTAATCCTAGGGTTTCCAATCAAATTAAATATCAAAACCAAAACCCTAAAAATCAATTAAAGGCAATCGGCCCTTAAAAAAATTAGGGTTCGATATGCATAAACCCTAAATCGACCAAACATGTATAACCAAATCAAAAAATTCGTTTTTATGTGTTTTGGTAATTAATTACACATTATAACGGCTCGTGATGCCACTGTTGGAATTATATAACATGACTAATCATAAATATAAACAATTAAATATCAAGTATACATGCGGAAGCGTATAGATGATGATGTGCATGTGTTTATTGCTCTAATTCTTTTTTGTCCACGGTAGCGGCACCAAAGACTTGGTGCGCGCGTGATGTCGTTGTGGTTTTAGCAGTATTAATGCCTACTCAAGTTTTAAATTTATATTTAGCCGACTTATCAATAAAACACACACTTTAACGAGTAGTGTACCCGGTCAGTATGAATATAATGGTAAGTAGAGTGTCGATCACTAAGAGTGGAACGTATTATCTAGTTATTCCAATCAGTATTTTAATATCCTAGGTTAGCTATACAACCTAATCTAACGCAAGGGGGTTCAGCCTGAGAGACTGGCACGGTTTGGTTATGATTAAATAGAAAACTAAACTAATGAGCACGAATCAGCGATTAGCACACGCGTACACAGATAAATATTTGAGACAATAAGAAGACCTAACCTGATAATTAAGTAGCTTGTCACTTGTTTTATTGCTAGTTTTATATGAAGTGTATATAATTAACCCTTTCTCGTTGGCTCTAATCTTATCGGCGAGTAAACCCTTAATGATCACTTATGTCTATCCCACTATCCTAGAAACGATAGAATAAATAGGCGAGGAAGGGGCATGGTGACCCAAGCAATGCTCAGCTAAACACAGAGGTTATCAATGCACTAATTAAAGTCACCAAAGACATCAACATATAAACTTTAATTAATGGGAAAGCAATTTTAAGGGGTGCCCATGATTTTCCGTAGTCACAAGGAATCGGCCCATCAATCCTGATGAATTAAAGTGTACTAATACAATAAAACAAAACTACTTAATGAATTGAATACATGCAGGACCTTCTTACAGCTCTTGTATCTTCGTTTAGGGTGTGTCTTGTGCTGCTAATACGTCTGAATTCGGCTCTTAGGGTTTCTGTCTTTCTCTTCTGAGTTAAGCTCCAAAAAGTCTCTGTATTCGTCTGGCCTTGGGGTATTTATAGTTTCTGTCTGAGGGTTAGATGCGGCGCATAGGATAAGTAGATGCGGCGCATTGACTTAACTTCGCGTGGGGTCCAAGATTAATATATTCAGGAATATTCGTACACCGCCTTAAGATGCGGCATAACTCCATTTCTCTATGCGGCGCATGTCCTTTGCTGTCTTGGATTGTGACTTGTGAAATCTTGATAGTGATGCGCCGTATGTACGAAGTATGTTGCGGCGTATCTGGAGCAGAATGATCTTGATCTTGTACATTTCAGTAGACTCTTAACATCTTGCTTGTTTTGCTCCATAATTAGTCCAAAATCGCCAAGTTTCACATAATACTTGTTTTTACCTGAGAATTACAAAAGTAAACATTAACGTATCAATTCTCATATATAATAAAATAAAACAAGTCAAATAAATAGGATAAATGATAATGATAAAATGTACTTATTTGAGTTCATCAAATATCCCCCCACTTGAACTTTACTTGTCCCCAAGTAAACCTTAGAATAAATCAAATGAAAATGTATCCTAAAAGATATTAGGATTTATTTTTATATTTAAGCATGTATTCGTTTTTTGTCATAATTGCACAACCAAACACTTAACGAATTAGAGATAAAATAAAATATTTTGATAAAAGCAAATCTAATCGTCTAACTGTCCAGTCGTGACGAATATTCTATCATAAGCTTGGCAAGTATACGCATCTCCTCCACTAAAGCTAAGGAATAACAAGTCTAAAGCGGTAAAAAGGGTTTGTTGCTTAAGGGTTGATCATTCTTCTTAATCTCTATCGATCTCACATTCCAGAAAAGGTGACAAAATCACAAATACATGATCGAATCCACGACCACGATACTTGCAATTGCTCAAATCCTTAACTCGAATGGGCTAAAGATAGGACCAAGTAATCTTTACCAATAATATTATATCAAAAAGGGCGACAAAATCATAAATACATAGCCGAATCCACGACTACGATACTTAAGATTGCTCAAATCCCTAATCTCAATAAATCAAAGGTTTGGATAAAGAATGATGTAGGGTATGAATAATATTTCGGATAGAAATTGGTGTAAAATAAAAAATAAACAAAACAGATAAATTAAAATCCTAAGTGTGGTTAATCACTATCCCAACCATCCCATGAATAAGACTCATATCATTGAATAACTCACGCTTTAACACTTGAAACACACGCTTTAGGTAGACACGAATTATGCTCAACAATATCTCAATCAAAGAATAACCTTAGTTGGCGTTCCCATAACGGCCAACTCCCATTCAATCCATAAATATAATATACAACAAATAGTGGTGATATCGCCCACTTAATACAAAACTTTACATAAGTTGGTTAAAACAAACATCCAACTTTTCCTTTTTCTCTTTCTTTTCCATTTTTTTTCGATTTTTTTTTTTTTTTTTTTTTTTTTTTTTTTTTTTTTTATTAACTTTATATGTGTAAAATCTCACAACTTTTCTATCACTATTTTTCCGGATAGTTTTTTCATACTCTTCATACTTTCAGAAATAACTGTAATAGCGAAAGTAGTAAACACACGAAAAATAAACTCAAAGATATACAATATTTACTTTCATACCAATTGCATTGTGCAATTTCCCGACTCAACCAAAGATAATGAATTACGCACGCGAACACAGATAATGTAAGGAAACACACTTTGCCTAAAGCAATTAACCACGGATTTTAATCTACATGGTAGGCTAAGGTGTAAGGGTGTAACGAAACATTATAACTGTAATACCTGAAATTCAGATAACCCGTAAAATGACCAAATTACCCTGAGAGTATAAAACCTAATTAAATAACTTATAAATTCTGAAACAATTCCAAAACTTCTGAAAACGTACTACATATCAAGCAAATAAATTTCTGGGACAACATTAAATTATCTTGAAGGTCCAAAAAAAGTGTTAAAACACTTTAATATACTTTTATTTATTTAATTTCGGATTAAAAGTAAATAAATATTAGATAATTACAAGTTTTAAAAAGGAAATGATAATCAAATTGAAGAGTTGATTTGGCCAACCCATAATGGCGTGATACTAGGCCCATTTTCCCCTATACTCACGGTCTCCTTATTATCTATTTACTCCATAATTTGGACTCAATCCATCCCATAAAACTCGGCCTATCTATCACATGCATAACCGATTTTAATAAAACCCATTAAATGAAATTTATATACTCCTTAAAATAGAGGCGCTCCTCTTGTTTATGTCAGTGATGCGTTTTTCTCTCCCAATCAAACCATACGACAAACCTTTCAAATAAACACACAAATCTAGTATTTTTCTCATCTCATTGATCAAGTATTCGAGGCGCTATTGTGGTATACGATCGTGGGTGTGGCTGTAACATTGAATTCGTGGTGTTGGATTGGTGATTCGTTTCTTTGTTATCTTCTCTTTGTTTCGTAACAACAGGTATATATCACCAAGTTCTTCGTGTTTTCTTTCCCATTCGACACCATTAATCTGAATACTATCAACACTTAAACCTAATCTATTAATATACAAAGTTAATCGTACAAGCTGCTATAATGTTGATTGTAAATATACAACCTATATAAACGTCACATGAAATCATAACTCTATTCGCTCTATATAAGCTGTTGCAGCGTGTTTTGAGGCTGTTTTCAGGTCACGTTAGTAGCCCTCATAGACCATAGATACGACATAAGCAAACTCTAAAAATCTGATGTGAGTGATCATCTTTGATGCATATTAAAACAGGAAATCCTACCGATTGAATAGGAGCAAGTATGGGTAAAACGAAGGTTTGAAACATGGAGTGTATGTCTTTTAAAATCTGTACAAAGGTGTGAGAACGAACCTGTTGGTCGCGAATATTGGAGAGTATTTTGTGTTTGAGTTTTGCATATAAGTTGTCTCGCTAAAATAGTTTCGAATCAGAATTTAAAAAGGTGTTGTGTGTGTCGAGTTGGCTGGGAAACAAAGTTTGAATATGGGCAAAGTTGGGTCGGTGAAAAGGGTAGTTTGTGAGTAATGTTCTGGGATTCAGGGGGTGTTTATAGGTCGATTGGATGGACAAAGAATGGGTCGAAAAGATGGGTTCCATGGTTGAGTGTTGTGTCGTGTGAACTGGGTAAAAGAAAAAAAAAGGATATAAAGGGTGTGTGGTGGGGCGTATAGTAAACAAAGAGAAAACAAGAAACGTGTGTGGTTGTGCATGGGAATGAATTTCAAGCATGGATTCAGTATTAAATATAAGAAAATAGAATTGAACTGAAAATAAACATGGGGTAGTTAGCATGCGTGTGGTGGGGAAAATACATGTGTGGGTCTCGTTATTTGTTCCATCTTTTGTCTCGTTGAGTTGGGGGCCGAATAGGGTGCATGTGATGTCAGTTTGGAGTAAGATAAAATGTGTAAATGAGCCGAGTATAAGGAAGAGTGTCTCGTTGTCATTTGTGTCAAGTCATATAATAGTGTGAGTTTTGTGGGTCGAGTATAAGTACATGAATGTGTTAAACATATGTTAACTTGTCATATTGAGTTGTCGCGGTCTAACTAATGTTGGGGATGCGTTTATTTAAATTATAAGACGAATGTGGTCTAAAATTATCATTTTGATATAAATTATAGTATAAATTTTGAAATAATTTTATTAGACATTTTAAGATTTAATTTTGATAATTTACGTATATGACCCTAAACTTCACTAAATTGACATAATTGATCCTAAACGATTATAATTGTCATTTAACCCTTACATATTATTAATGGTCCATTATAACCTTAAAAGTATTAAATTACTATTTCGAGAACTCACTAAGCATGGAAAGTTACTATAATTGGCAGGTTACAATAAAATCTGGAAAGTTACTAAAAATAGAAAGCCGACTAAAATAAGTAATCTGAATTAAATAAGTTTTAATAAGTCAGTCATGAATTCGTGTAGATTCGCTGGAGATGGAGTTCACTTCCGATCCTTATGTTTTCTGTTGTGTTTGCACTTGCGGTCTAAGGTACAGATATTCTGACCTTCTCTGTAAGGTTTCCTATGATTCTTTTCTGATCTGTTAAATCTCTGATTTGATACTCTGTTACGATCCTTTGCTATGACACCTTTGCTTCGACCTTTGATCTCTGATTTTGGACCTATAATATGAAGACCTTTTTGATATGAGATGGAAATGTTTTAAGTAAAGTATTTTGAAAGGGTTTTTCAAGCATGATATATTGACTTTAAGAAAACTATTTTTGAAGTTCGTTTTATGAAAACTATTTGAAAGACCATTTTTGAAAACTATTTTGAAGGATTGTTTTAAATGAACCTTAAGAGAAAACCTTTTGAAAAGTACTTTTGATATTGAACCTTTTGAAGATTTGACCATCTGATACTTTGACCCTTTTGGATGTT
>CP139509.1:489287691-489371939 GCA_021014915.2 Artemisia tridentata subsp. tridentata
GTTTTAAATAAATACTTAACCAATAAGAGTGTGACATGTGGCAGTGCGCGCAGATGGTTTTGCATACACAAAAGGGTTTTGTGCACAGTGTAGTTTTCTGTGATAAGAAGTGTCGTTTTTAGTTATTTGAGTGGGCAGGAATAAAGATACGTAGTTTAGTTTAAAATATTTACACTACAACAACAACAACAACAAACCCAATCCCGCCGGGGCAGGGTATGGGGGAGGTGGAATGTAGACAGACCCTACCCCTACCCCAAGGAAAACCCGGGGGTAGAGAGACTGCTTCCAAAGAGACCTCCGGCAAGTGCATGTGTGCGCGTGGGAGAGCAAAGGCAAGAGAGCAACCGAAAAAGCAAAGCAGTCACCAAGCAGGCAAAAGAGCATGCAAAACAAGCAAACAATAAAAACGCAAACACAAAAACAGGGGCAAAAAAGCAAAGAGCAAAGAACCAAGAAAAGCATGCAGACAAGGGCACAAAAAGCACAAGCACAAAAAACAAACAAAGCAAAGAGAGCAACGCACGGGGCCTAAAGCTAAGGCCAGGCAACCAAAACACAGCAAAGCAAGGCAGCGCACGGGGCCTAACGCTAAGGTAAAACAACCTAACACACCTAGCCTAGGCTACCCGCAAATCCTAATTCTATCCCTCCACACCTTCCTATCTGAGGTCATGTCCTCCGACAAGAGCAGCTCCTTCATGTCGAGCTTAAGTCTATCCTCCCATCTGAGTTTGGGTCTACCCCTCCTTCTCACTCCGTCCACCACTAACGCTTCGACTCTTCTTGCGGGTGCTGATTGAGGCCTCCTCTTTACATGACCGAACCACCTGAGCCTTCCTTCTCTCATCTTCGAAATAATAGACTCGACCTCAAGCTTAGCTCTGAAAACTCCGTTCGGGATCATGTCCAGCAAGGTCTTACCGCAAGACCACCTTAGCATTCTCAGTTCCGCCACCTCGACCCTGTTAGCATGGGCTTTAGAGATAGGCCAGCACTCAGACCCGTACAACATAGCCGGTCTAATCGCCACCTTATAAAATTTACCCTTTAAATTGAAATGTTTACACTGTGTATTTAAATTGAAATGTTTTACCGTACATTCTTGAATTATAGTATACAATTTGACAAAAGTTTTAAAGCTTCTAAAAATCACATTTGTTACTAGGGAAAAAATCATAAAAACGTAAGATACTCGTTCCAGTGTACCATTGTAGATATTAGACTCGCTATTTTCCCATTACCAGCAATGTACATTCAAATTAATCCGCATATAAGTAATGTTTTGACATGTAGCTTGTTTAACCGGTTATCTCCATTCATCTTCATCTTACTCATGTTTAAACCCAGTTCTGGCAACCTTTTTCGGCTACAAACCCATATTCCGGTCACTTCTTTTTCTTCCCAAATCGTTTTTATGAAATTAGTATAATAATAACCGATCATATTAGTATAGCACCCAGTCTACCATATCAAATCAAATCAGCCAAAAATGTTTAGCTAATACCCGACCCAATACTTGCAAATCCTCTAACCCTATATGATATAGTACTTATTTTCATTCATATGCAGCCACTATTTGCATTACACAGAACAAACACTAACCACACCAAGTTCCTCTGATTCTTACCTTATGACAACCGATTATCACAAACCACAAATCAGACTCTTGATTTTCGGTTTCTTTGATAGTAACCAAAACACAGAAGCACCTATTAGTTTGTTGTTTTGTAGTTCTTGTTTCTTTACTCTCGAAAATGAACCCTCTATTCTTGTTTGAATCGAACCAGGTGGGCATGCTTCTGAAGATGATACTTTATTTTATTCACACTTAACCCAATGAGCTACTTTATTTTGTTCACACTTAACCCAAGAAAACGTAATTTGCATATTCTTTGCCCATAATCGAATGTCATCAATTAGAGATGCAAATCTCCATGGTGGGTATGCTTCTGAAGATGATACAGAGATAGCCATTTGAGAATCAGATTCCACAATAGCATTTATGTAACACCCCCGAAATCTGGTTCAGCGGAAGACAAAACAAACATTGGGGTGCTACGAGATTGGTACACAACACAAGCATATGAAAACGGAATAACAATATCCGTGTTAAACAAAACATTTCAAAATTTTACTTCAAGCTTACATTTATTCAAAAGTACTGAAATAAGGCCCAAAGAAAACAAAAAGTAGGTCCCCAAATAAGTTATCAAAGATTTAATTGATCTTTCAATCATGCTACTTGCCAAGTCTCCAAACAACATTCCTCTAGTATAATCATCATTAATTACTTGAGAAACACGCTAAAAGGTCAGCTAACGCTGGTGAGTTCATATGTTTTGTAGAGACGAGATTCACGTTTAGGAGGTCGGGGAAACACGAGATAAAAGTTAAACATGGTATAATCGGTTTATTGATTGGGGGAGGTGTGTATGTTTTCTAGAGAGAGAAAGTCTAGAAAACACACACACCTCAAGTAAAATGTGAATCCCACCTTCCTAGTTGTGACTAGGAAGGTATTTATTACAATACTACAAGTCTAACTTAGCACTAATGCCTAAACTAGTCCTTGTACAAAGAAAGAAGTGCAATTCCCACATATGACAAAACTTTAAAGCTAACAATCTCTCCCCAAAGTGATGTTATATGGGAATTGCTTACAATGTTCCCTACAAGTAAAATATAAACCATAAGCACAGAGAATAGTCTTCAAACTTCATTACTTCGTTCAGCTTGCAGAATCTTCTCAGCTTTCATTTCTTTACTTGCAGACGAACCATGTGAGCAAATCTAATTAGGGTTTAATTTAGAGTGCCATGAGTGCTCTCCCCTAATTAGTGCTCTCCCCCAAACTGACAGCCTTCCTTATGAGAAGTGCCCTGAGTGCCTTGAATCTGTTCTCTGTTCGGGGGAATAAAGTATCAACATCTTTATCTCACCAAATGCATCCCAGTTATTTTTCCCATGAGAGATCAGCCCGTACATTTCTCTCCCCTGCTGGTTACGATTTATCAGAATCAGCATACTGATGTGTACGTGAAATACAAACTGGAAGCCCTTTATCAGGAATCATATCAGCCCGTGAGAAGATGTAGATAAACCCAATCTACTAATAATACCATTTGTAATGTCCAACTCTTTATCAACCTCCTGTATCAAAAACAACGGCTTCATGTAGTGACTACTGATGGAGAAAACCCACTATGACGAATTTGAGACTGAAGTAATATAACCCAAACTTGTGACTTAAACTTGCACTGTTGTATGACTAAGTACCTATACTGAGCACTACAACGTAACTCCTTAAAGCATAGGTCGTTTCATATACCCACCCATCCTTCCTTAATTGTATATGAACCTCTCTTGAGTTATCCACATCTTTGTGTGACACTGAGTACTACAACGTCTCTCCTTTAAGTGATAGTTAACTAGGTCTTTGTCCATCCACCCCTTGACCTATGAAAACTTGATAAATCAAGACTTAATCATCGAATGCTCTGTGAGCCGTTTAAGATCGAGCAAGGATCTCGAAGAATCATGCATCCAACCAACCCCGATATCTTCAAGATACTAAGTACACGTACCCGAGATATTCCACTTCAACTTCAAATAAGTAATAATGAATCATCATCCTTGTAGTCATGGTTGATAATAATCAATTTTGTAGCCATTGTCATTTGATTGTGAATCTTGATCAGGATCTTTTTGGCTATACGTGGTGATGTTGAAGGTGCAATCCGATAATTTCATTTGTTATTTTGGTGTGAAATATGCCATAAAATGACATTCTAATGATGCTGGAAAAATTTGAGTTTAAGAAATTTTTACGCCAAAAATTCCCTGAAAAATTCGAATTTTGACCTAAAAATTTAAATTTTGGGCCAAAATTTTCACTCTTGCACCAGAATTAAATTTTTTTTGCAATTGCGATAAGATGTCTAATATATAATTGCGATAAGGTTCTTGGACACAATTGCGATAAGGTTGTCTGCCAGCGTTTTCGATAGAGTTCTCAGATGACATTTCGATAAAAGTGACCAGGGTCAATTTCGATAAATTTGTTGAAATTGAATTTCGATAAATTTGTCGAAAATGAATTTCGATACTTTTGTCGAAAATGAATTTCGATAAAAGGCACCTATCGCAAATCTTATACAAGATTTCGATAATTCTGAATTGCGATAAGTGAATTTCGACAACTGGCAGTTTTACCAACTCTTGTCCTTTTCACTTGCCCATGTGATATCTTACTAACTCTTGTAAGAATTACCAACTTTCACCAACTCACCAATAATTCTTTTGCAAGAATTATACGCACTGTTTTTCAAGTGAAGATCCAAGAACAACTTTTACAAAATCTTCTCAAATTATTGTTGATCTAATAACTTAGAACACAAAAACTTTTAAACGCAAGATTTCGACAAGAAAAGCTACCAAATCTTCACAAAACCACGCTCAAAACCACGAACAAACACAACCTTTTAACCTTGATTTTGCGTACGATATTCAAGAAAAAAACACAAACAACCACGTTTTTGAAGATCAAAATGCAACAGTGTGTTACAATGGAATAAAACCGAACGCAAATGAGATAAAACACACCATAGATCACATTTTTTACCTCAAAAACACACGATTAGCCACATGGTTAGCTCTGATACCAATTGTAGAGACGAGATTCACGTTTAGGAGGTCGGGGAAACACGAGATAAAAGTTAAACATGGTATAATCGGTTTATTGATTGGGGGAGGTGTGTATGTTTTCTAGAGAGAGAAAGTCTAGAAAACACACACACCTCCAAGAACAATGTGAATCCCACCTTCCTAGTTGTGACTAGGAAGGTATTTATTACAATACTACAAGTCTAACTTAGCACTAATGCCTAAACTAGTCCTTGTACAAAGAAAGAAGTGCAATTCCCACATATGACAAAACTTTAAAGCTAACATGTTTATCAAAGCATTATCGTTGGACCAAATCACATTTATTAGCTAGGCTAGACTAAGTCACAAAATCAACTCCGCACAGTTGCAGACATGTAAAAATAACTCCGGACAATTGCAGACATATAACAATAACACCGCACAGATTGCAGACATATAATAATAACTCCGCACAGATTGTAGACATATAACAATAACCTTAGGCAGCTAGCATAACAATTATAGAAAAATCATGTGATAATATTTGGTCCATTCAAAATAGTTTTGCATGTTCTCTCACCCCAAGATTTCAATAAAACAGTATATGAGTAAAAGTGGGGCTATTAAACTCACCTCAGTCAAGCAATGCACAACACAACAAGTCAAGAGTAGTATAGCACAACGGAAACTAGAACGTCACGACACAACCTAATAATATAAAACTTGTCTTAACGTATATCCAGAAGCGTAACGGTTTCCAAAAGTTAGCTATTCCCAAGTATTATTCCAATTTCATTTTCAAAACATCCTTGTTAAATCCATTTACTAGTTTTTGGTATCATCGTGGGTGTAGTGGTGGAACGACGTTGACTCTAGTGTACACACGCCAAAAACAAGTGACCAAAATGGAAATGACTCACAAAGTCACTTATGACAAACGCACCAAGTTGTTGCAATTTTCCCAAATGAATTCTACTACCAACTACTCATAACAACAAAGACAAGGTCAAGTAATTAAACTTTAAAACTTAATAAGGTATCCGGACGAATTGTTGGATCCTTATCGAATTCGTCAACCCAATAAGTCCAACAATTCTTTTGTCATGCTTATTAGTCCAAAGCCATATCATTAAAACAGGTAAGTCATAAGAATGGGTCACACACTAATAAATTCCTCCAACATACTTATTGGGCTCTTATTGGGTATGCATGTCGGGTATATTAATGTTAAACCGATCTGTAACTTCAATAATCCCAAATAATTTCCACAACTCCATTATTAATATACTAAGGCAAATATGCCTCGATAAGTCCCCATAACCTTGAGTTTTCCGTTATTTCCTCAACTTATATTACCCAAAACTATATATTGTTAAAAAAAAAATGTTTAATCTTTTTTTTTTTTTTTTTTTTTTTTTTTTTTTTTTTTAATATTTTTGAATTAATAAAATTAATACTACTATCATGTAAAAACTTCAAAAATTTTATGTAAAAAATTTTAACAAATTTTTTGAAAGATCATGTCGAAAACTATTTAAAATATTTATGTAAAAATTTCTCTCAAAGTATACTTTTTAAAAAAGATTTATGTCAAAAATTCTATCGAAAGATATTCAATTAAAAAAAAGTTTTGTCAAAAAAAAAAAAAAAAAAAAAAAAAAAAAAAAAAAAAAAAACCTTAAAATATCTTTGAATGATTTTTTAGTTAAAAAATTAATACTAATATTAATAGATAAATAAATAATTTCACAAACCACCGGGATCATACTTTTAAGCATAAGAGGATATTCATGTCAATTCAGCCATCTAAACATTCACTTGACGGTCAAACTAACAGAAATAGTGATTAAGGGATGAAACCCGTAACGAGTTAAAACCATAAGGAGAAGATCCACAAAAAAAGTCTAGGGACTAACTCCTTGAAACCCGACAAACCACATGGACCATTTATGTAATTAATTTAACAAAGTCTAAGTTTTTTTTTTTTTTATATTTATATTTCTGTTCTCGAATTTTTATTTTTGTGGAAATGTAAGGAATAGGAAAGGAAGTTTAAAAAAATTGTGTTCTTAACGTTTTTTTTTTTTTTTTTTTTTTTTTTTTTTTTTTTTTTTTTTTTAATGGAAAGATGGAGGATGGGAAAGAGGGAGGGAACTGTATTTTTGTTTTCATGTGTTCCGTCCAAAATTTGACGGGTCAGGAAGGGAAGTAAGATACATTTATTTGGGCTTTTGTAAAATTACAAAAACTATCCTCCAACTACTCATACACGTTTCACATAATTTATCTATATTATCACGTCCATGTTTTTGTCATCTATCCTTTTGAAAATAAAAGTTGATTTTCTACATCCAAGGGAATAGCAGTTTATCCAACAAACGAAAATACAATTATTATATTCATATATGGCTGGTAAAATGCATATCTTTTCTTGATTTTTATCTCCCAACAAAATGGCCATCTGATGTTGGCATGCGATCACGGATTGACGGTCTAGTAATTAAAATTGCAACACCGTGTTATTTCAATTGGTGTTGTTTAATAGTATATTTTTATGTTATTTTGGTTATTGCGTAGTGTTTATGGTGGGGGTCATAATTGCATAGTTTATAATCTGAAAAGTTATCAACTATCGGAATACTTGAAAACAATACAATTCAGAAAATATATTTTCAAAGAAGATTAATGAAGTGTTTTGTAATTTACAGGAAAACCACAAGGACCATTTGAGAATGTCATTTAAAGACATTGAATCAGCAACACAAAACTTTAGTCGTGCAAATGACATTGGAGGTGGTGGTTTTGGTAGGGTGTACAAAGGAAAACTTGCATCTGAACATGGATCCTATACAATTGTCGCAAAGCGGTTGGATACGCGTCATGGTCAAGGGGATCAACAGTTTTACAATGAGCTACATATTCTTTCTGAGTATAAGCATGAGAATGTCATCGGTCTTGTAGGCTATAGCAACGACGAACAAGAAAGAATCATAGTATATGAATATGCATCCAAGGGAAGTCTTGATAGATACTTGAATGATGCTAGCCTTACTTGGATTAATCGGCTTAACATTTGCGTTGATATTGCAAGGGGATTAGCTTTCCTTCATGTAGGTGTTCGAGAACACGAGGCGGTGATACATAGGGACATGAAACCTGCTAACATTCTACTATTTGATGACTGGAAGGCAAAAGTTGCAGATTTTGGGCTTTCGATATGCACAATAAATGATGAAACAAACTATGTCATCGATCATCCTTGCGGCACACTGGGATACTTGGACCCACTATATCAAAAATCACCGATCTTAACTAAAGAATCTGATATTTATTCGTTTGGTGTAGTTCTATTAGAGATCTTGTGTGGGAGATTAACATATAAAGTCTACGACCATGAGGGTCGGTATCTACACAGTTTAGTTAAACAACGCTTCGAGGAAGGAAGATTAGATGAGGTGGTGTTTAATGCTATAAAGGACCAAATCCTGCCGCAATCATTGGCCACTTTTCTGGAAGTTGCCTTTCAGTGCTTACATGATGATAGGGGAAAACGACCAACAGCACAACATGTTCTAGTACAGCTTCAGAAGGCATTGGAATTGCAAGTAAGTACTCACTTTGTCTTTGACTTCACTTTGTCTTCGTTTAATCCAGTTCAAAGTTTAGTGTGGTAAAAAATAAAAATCTATCACACTTTCGAAAAAGGCTGGCTTCCTTTTAAATGACTTGGTTTTGTGTTAAATTTTTTTATAATTTGTGTTAGGTAAAGGATGTACCCGTTTCCAAGGAATCCTAGAGATGGCTAAAGGTGTCAAGATGAAAAAGTTGGAGGCTAAAGTTGTTGAAGAACTGGCAAGATGATTATCTGCAAGAGTGCAAGTTTTAAGTTTGTAATATAATATATTTAAGGCTTATTAGTTTGTGTATTAGTCAAAATAAAAAAAACACATGTTGTTGGTATTTTGTTGCTCCACCTGAGGATGTTTGAGATCGTTTGTTGTTTTTGGTCGTGTGGATTGTCAAAACACTTTGATATGTGGTTTGTTTATGTCAAAACACTTTGTAATATATATTTAAGGCTTATTAGTTTGTTTATGTCAAAACACTTTGTAATATATATTTAAGGCTTATTAGTTTGTATATTAATCAAAATAAAAAACACACACTTTGTTTTTAGTTTGGTATTTGGTTAATTTGGAGTTGGGCTCTTTTGTTAGTTTCAGGCCAATTTGGTAATTTGGTATTTGGGCTTTTGGAATTATTGGACCTGCTCTTTTTGACATGTTTTTAGTCGTTTGGGATCGCTCTTTGCGGACGGTAATAAGAAAATAGTTTATGCTTGGTATTTGTCTCGAATTTGTTATTTGATCAACAAATTAGTATTTGATCTTCGTATTTGTTTGATTTGAAATTTGGAACGTAATCCTTATCATTTAAGTGGGTCATTAAAATTATTATCAAGTATCATATTTGGACGTTTGAATTATTGGATACTGTTCGTCAAATTATTTTTTAACTTGAATTTATTTGATACTTGAATAATAAGTTTGAGGTTGGACCGTAATACTTATCAAATAAGTGGATCATTAGAATTTGAATTTGAGATTTGAAAATTGAATATCGATTTGGTGTTTGAAGACTTGATTATAGTCGTTTGGTATTTGATCGATCGTTTGGGAATTTGTTAGTTTGAAATTTTAGATCTTTGTTTGTCGGGCTTTTGAAATTGGTTGCCCGAATTTGATTGTCTTTGTTGAAGATCGTTTGAGTTGATTTGTTAATTTGGTTAGCCGTTTTGAATTTGTCGGCTAACGTTTGATTGTTCGTTTTGAAGTTATCGGCGTTTGTTTTGGATTACTTTTGGGAATCGATCGTTTGATTTGAATTTGGATAGTATCGCTAGCGTTTGGAACTTTAAATTTGATTGGTTCAGGTAGAAGAGTTTAAGCTACGGTGGAGATTGTTAGAAAGTGACTTAAACTTTAAAGGTTGTTTGGTAATTATGGTAATTTGTGTGACTTGTCCTACAAGTTTGTTTAGAATTTGAAAACTCTTCTCTGACAGTTAGTATAGCCTATAAATAGAAATTAATAGCTTTAGGCTTATTTGTACTTTTAGAATTAGAATTTGATATATTTGAATTAGAATTTTGGGTTTGGTACATTTGAATTTTGGATTTGAATTTGGTTTGATAACTTTGAATAAAGCTTCCGCTTCGTTTGTCGACTTTGTTTGTGTCGTTCTTTGAATTACCCAACAGTTTCTATCTAAACAAATAAACGGATATAACTCCCGTGAGAGTCATTTGAATTAGCACCTCCCAAAATTGCTTAGCAAGTTTCAAAATAAGTGGTTTGTTTCTATTTTTTCTTAGAACGACAACTTTTTCAAACCTATACTACCTATCTCACAAATGCCTTCAACGAGGCTTAAAACTATAACCTTTAGGTTGGTTTGTTTCTATCTAAACACTTGAAACTAATATTGTGTGCGTGATCGACAATCATAATATACGAATCTTAATAAGGCATAACAAAAGTTCAATATAGATCTCATATTTGCCATATATCTAATAAACCAATACTGACTATTCATTTTTTTTATCAAAACAAAAAAAGAAAATAAACTCACCTTTTTTTTAAAAATAAAATATCTCGCAAACCGTTAATCGTTACACGAAAAAACTTATACCATCGCGACAAGAATTACATTATCTTTCTATAGATATGCACTTTTATATACTTTCAACGATTTTTTTTTTCAAAATTTCCGCTCAAAAATATCACATGTGATTTATAAAAATTACATGTGATTTGTATAGAGAAGTGCATATCTATAAATATATAATTTAATTCTCGTCGCGATGATGTATTTTTTGTATCTTGAATATTTATCGTTTGCAAGATATGTTGGTGAAAAAAAAGTGAAAAATGGTTTTTTATTAATTTAATAAAAAATAAATGACTAAAATTGATTTATTTGATCTATGACAAATATGAGATATATTGATCTCAACTCAAGTCATAAATTGATTTACATTTGACCACAGCTCACATTAGAAGGGTACAATTGGACTTTAAGGTGTAAATAGTAGGGGTGACAATTCTCGACACGACACGATAAACGACACGAACCCGACACGAAGTTAAACAGGTTTGGGTTGATGATAAACAGGTTTGGGTCAAAAACAGGTCAACCTGTCTAACCCGTTTAGTAAACGGGTCGTGTTTGGGTTGAGTAAGTGTTAAACAGGTCAACACGTGAACCCGTTTAAGTATGTAAGCCTCTAAAAAGAAAATATATAACTTGGTTTTAATGTTGGATATGGATTAAATGTATTTTGTTATCTACTTAATATGAGTGAATTACGATTATAACTCATATATTATTGAAACTGACGCTTATAACTCAGATATCATTGAAATTGTTATATAGTTATTTGTATGTTATTTTTATCATATTTTACATCCTTATATCATTTTTGCATTTAAACTAGTTAAATCGACAAAACCACCACCCTTATTCAGTGCTAGACATATATACTTAAACGGGTCACAAACGGGTTACGCGTGTTATGCGCAGGTCTGGGTTAGGGTTGAGCTTTTTGACACGATTAATAAATGGGTCGTGTTTGGGTAGAGGTTATTTTAACCCGCCAACCCGCGAACCCGAATAGGTCAACACGAACACGACTCGATTGCCACACCTAGTAAATAGTCATTAATTATAGGTAAACCTGATAAAAGTATTTATACTGAACTTTCAGCACATCATTTTCGTTCGAATAATAACCATTGCCTAGACAAACAGCTGAAAAAAACCATGGCTCATTCAATTAGTAAAGTACACAAAATGATAAACTTACGGATTATAAAGAAAAAGGTACCAGTATTTGCCAATGCAAGTGTTACACCCCGTACCCGCTTAGACCAAAAATTAAAACTTTATATGCGGAAATGCTTGACTTTTACGGACATTCTGTCATTCCTTTGACAACTGACAAAAATCGGTACACATTCAGGACTTGAAACTATTTTTAAATGAAAGTACATTCAATTAACTTCGAAACGATAGGTGGTACGACCCGTGACGACTTACGGTTTAAAAGATATGAATTTTTGAAAATCGGCAAAATCTGGAAAATGGCCCGGACCGCCGGCCTAGACCCAAAAACAGAGGTCTGGCCGCCGGCCCCAGCCCCGACCGGGCGGCCCAGACCTTCTGGTCGAATGGGAATTTTCCTAAAACTTCCCGGCCATGGGTTTGGCCTCCAGACCTCCGGCCGGGGGCTGCAACTTTCCAAATATACTTCGTTTACATTCCGTTTTCGATATAACCGACCCATACAACTTCCGTTTTACATCAAACTCTACCAAAACCATTACATTAACATATTAAACATGTTTCCAGGGTACATGACCCATTTGCATCCCAAAATGGGTACATTTACACATCAACCAAACACCCCCTTTAACTTTACTCAAAAACACATAAACCATGCTTAGACCCACCAAATGACTCCAAATCGTTACATAACTCTTGACATACAATTTGACACTTGTCTACTCGTTACAAAACGTTACTTGACTCACGGGGGTACAAACTTACACATTCGAGCTCGATATCTACCTAAGCTCTAATTCCTTACCAATATCCTATCCTTCCGCATACATGAACCATACTCCTTATTCCACGCCATCCATAACACATGGACCTACAAAAGGGTTAGACAACTAAACCATAAGCTTTCGCTTAGTAAGTAACCCGACATAAAACACATATCATATACATATTAGCACATAAGCATCATGACACTTACTTGCTTCCATACAATACCATTTAAATATCACATAAACCTTCGCAACATAAGCTATAACAAAACTCACTAGCAAGTAGCCATATACTTGCTAGTCTAGCTCATATCTAGTCATCACTTTCCTATCCATCATCATATACTCAACCAAGCACTAAACCTCATCATAATCATAACACATAAATACATAATACACATATAACACATGTTTTAGTGCAAGTTACTTACCTTAGCCACCCAAGCTAAGATTACCCACCATAATCATCATCATCAACCTCATCATCATCATCATCCTTACAATAATCAAAACCTACTCACATAATAATCAAATACATAAACAAGGGTTTAACATAACCCATAAACATACTCATCTTGCTAATCAAATCATCATATGATCATATCTTGATCATATGATAAAATCCCACTAACTATAACTCTTAACCTCATAACTCAAGAACATAAAGACTTACTTGAAGGGAAGCATAACTAGGGAACTAAACTCTTGCCATGGAACCATAATCTCTTCATGGATTAGCCATCCTTCTCATTTTCTTTCCCTCCTTTCTTTCTCTTCCAAAACCGGACTTCCCACTCTATCACAATAATGGAAGAAGTGTCTAGAGAAAACTAGATATAACTAGTTGGGTGAAACTTTGGCCAATTGGCAGGAATGGCCCCTCAAGCCCTATTCTTTCTATTTTGGCCACAATACTTATTACATACTTACCACAATGACAACTTAGGCCCCTTTAGTTACACATCATATTTACATTACCACTTTAGTCATATTTTGACTATTAGGTTTGACCACAACTCAACATTAGTTGACTGGCCAATCACGTAAAGTCTTTATCCACTTTCATCTAGGGTGGGGTCCCAACACCCGGGAAACGGGTCTAACAATTCTATCCCCCTTATTTAGATTTCGTCCCCGAAATCTCTCGTCTAAAACTATCCAAACTAAATCCACAACATATACAAGTCCTTATTCTCGTGCTCTCTAAGCCACAACCTTGCAACGATCTAAATGATCGTCCAAATTCTAACTCACTATACAATAGCCTCAACTCATAATCTACTATAATCAACACATCTCATCGCATCTTTTCTAAGATTTCCCACAATGACTACTTGTCATCCGGGAACATCTACTACTTTGACTCTAGACAAGTCAAACTTCATCACTATAAACACGCTATCATCAATGCACTAATCATAACATAACATCATATTCCGGCCAATCTCACATTCCACATAATACAAAATACGTATCTATGCCATAAACCGGCAACTTATCTCAAAATATACAAAGTACCATACAAACGGCACCTTTAAAATTTCTTTCTCACGCATTACTTAAGCAAACTTTCTTATCAAATTATGGGAATACTCACCAATTTAACTCATCAACTTAATGCGCAATTTATTTTAGATGTCTATCTTAAGGTTTTACACATGACCTTAACACCACTATAAGTTTTATTCATATCTATCTTTTCTTATGACGTCTAACCGGTTTTAGTTTTCACTATCTCATATCACTATCCGTACTCATGTCACATCGGTCACACATAAGCCCACTCATTTATAACTCTTTATTTACATAAAAAGGCGTCCCAATCTATGTAAATAAGGAATTATAAACTCATGGTTCGGCGATCTACAATTCTTCATTTAAATAAAAAGGCGTCCCAATCCATTTAAATCAAGAACCATAAACCGTCCTACTTATACGTTTTCGACATAGCGCTTGTACTTGTTTTATTTTCCATCTTTTCTAGCCTTGGATCCAATCTCACTAACTTTCATCCATGCCATAAAGGCAAGCTAGGCTATCCCGAAGGATACCATACCATAACATCCATGCCATAAAGGCAAGCTAGGCTATCTCGAAGGATACCATACTATATCACATGGCCATCCCGAAGGATACCACCTTTAACATTCATCCCGAAGGATCTTTAACACATGCCAAGGATGTAGGCAAACCAGGCCGGTGAAGGCAAGCTAACAATCATGCCATAAAAGGCAAGCTAGGCCATCCCAAAGGATGCCAAAACTAGAGCATTGGATCCAAGCTATATCTGTCTTATCATCTTTACTCATTTTATCTTTCATGCACTTCTATTATTAGGCACACAATATCATTTATTCAATTTTCATTGCCTTACGCAATCTCAACATTCACTATCACGCTTTCTATCATCTAGACAAGTTTCTATATAACACTTGCCCATTTATTATGTTTGCATTTTTACAATGCCACTTATCATTCATCCGTCAACCCCAAGTTGACTCATACACTCACTATGTGCCATCTTTATTTAGACAATTTATATGTAATGCTTATTCATTACAACTTACACATCTCTACGTGTTCTTACAACACACTTTTACTAATACCCGTCAACCCTTGTTGACCATGTTCTCAACTTAGACTATCACTTCATATCACTATGACTTCTAGCGCAATCTATATCTCAATCATCACTTCTACTCATCACGCTTAGCCATTTATTATTAATGTGTTTAACTTATCATGTTTTGTACACAACATGATTTCATCACATCTTAACTATACATTTTAACTTTCTCATTTAGTTACTCATATAAGGATTTATGCCTTCAAGCATCTATCGTTATTATATCAATCATGCCTCTCAAGACATCAAACTAAAAACATACTTCGCTATTCACTTCTTACTTATCTCAATCTTTTTAAGTATTTATGCTTTTCAAACAATTAACACGCTTCTTAACTCTTTTCACATATCAATGTTTTCTTTTTAGCTTTATCGACCACAACTAGGTCACACATAACATGCATTCCAATCATCTATCTCAACTCATACACTTCAATACAATCGTGCTCTCAAGTACATCACATAAACTTAATCATACAATAACTTACCATAGACTTAACATCAAATAGCAATCATACCATAACACTTAACACTTATCCGACAAGTGTTAAAAACATTCAAAATGAAAATCAACTCACATAGTCTATGGCATCATATATCACATCGCATAAACAACCTATGTCTAAGCATCATCATCTAATCAATCGCAAGTATTTATCTACCTTATAACTAAGGCATCATAAATCCTTAGTTCGCTTACTAACCCATCTCTAATACCACTTAGCCTTGCTACTCGCATTCATAACTCTAACTCTATCGTATATCGCATAATCACAAAACAATCACCGGCACCAAACGAGGTGCCCGGCTAACTAGTTATTTAAACATCTCAAGTCCCCATGGACTTGCATCTCATACAGAACAACACTATAACATACATACATCACCTATCCTCAACAAGCTCAGCTAGTATAAATCATAATCCATCTAACACTTAGCAACTAATTTTCGCGCAACTAATACTTACGTCAAATGCTTCTACGAGTGGTTTAAGTCTAGGCAACCTAAAGGAAACCTAATTCACTTAAACCGAAGCTCTGATACCAATTTTTTACACCCCGTGCCCGCTTAGACCAAAAATTAAAACTTTATATGCGGAAATGCTTGACTTTTACGGACATTCTGTCATTCCTTTGACAACGGACAAAAATGGGTACACATTCAGGACTTGAGACTATTTTTAAATGAAAGTACATTTGATGAACTCAAATAAGTACATTTTATTACCATCATTTATCCTATTTATTTGACTTGTTTTATTATATTATCTGTGAGAATTGATACGTTAATGTTTACTTTTGTAATTCTCAGGTAAAAACAAGTATTATGTGAAACTTGGCGATTTTGGACTAATTATGGAGCAAAACAAGCAAGAAGTTAAGAATCTACTGAAATGTACAAGATCAAGATCATTCTGCTCCAGATACGCCGCATCCTACTTATTATATACGGCGCATCACTATCAAGATTTCACAAGATATTATCCAAGACGGCAAAGGACATGCGCCGCATACAAGAATGGAGTTACGCCGCATCTTCTGGCGGTGTACGAATATTCCTGAATATATTAATCTTGGACCCCACGCGAAGTTAAGTCAATGCGCCGCATCTACTTATTCAATGCACCGCATCTTGCCCTCAGACAGAAACTATAAATACCCCAAAGTCAGACGAATTTACGAGGTCGAAGGAGCCTAATACAGAAGAAGACCGAAGACCACAAAACCCTAGGCCGAATTCAGACGAAGTAGCAGCACAAGACACACCTTGAACGAAGATACAAGAGCTGTAAGAAGGACCTGCATGTATTCAATTCATTAAGTAGTTTTGTTTTATTGTATTAGTACACTTTAATTCATCAGGATTGATGGGCCGATTCCATGTGACTACGGAAAACCATGGGCACCCCTTAAAATTGCTTTCCCATTAATTAAAGTTTATATGTTGATGTCTTTGATGACTTTTATTAGTGCATTGATAACCTCTGTGTCTAGCTGAGCATTGCTTGGGTCGCCATGCCCCTTCCTCGCCTGTTTTTCTATTTTCTAGGATATTGGGATATTCATAAGTGATCATTAAGGGTTTACTCGCCGATAAGATTAGAGCCAACGAGAAAGGGATTAATCTCGGTGCGTTGCATCGAACTATACACTTCATATAAAACTAGCAATAAAACAAGTGACAAGCTACTTAACTATCAGGACAGGTCTTCTTATTGTCTCAAGTATTTATCTGTGTACGTGTGTGCTAATCGCTGATTCGTGCTTATTAGTTTAGTTTATATTTAATCATAACCAAACCGTGCCAGTCTCTCAGGCTGAACCCCCCTTGCGTTAGATTAGTTGTATAGCTAACTTAAGATATTAAAATACTGATTAGAATAACTTGATAATACGTTCCACTCTTAGTGATCGACACTCTACTTACCATTATATTCATACTGACCGGGTACACTGCTCGTTAAAGTGTGTGTTATATTGATAATTCGGCTAAATATAAATTTAAAACTTGAATACTGCTAAAACCACAACGACACAACACGCGCGCACCAAGTCTTTGGAGTCGCTGCCGTGGTTATAAAAATTAGAGCAATACACACGCACACCAAGTTTTTGGCGCCGTTGCCGGGGAGTGAATTGTTATTATCTGTTAATTTGATTAGTATTTTAATTAGGTTTTTAATTTTAATTCTAACCGCTAACTCTGTTGTATATTAGTTAATTTGCATTCATTGTATTATTTGCATATTTTCTGTTTTTGTGTGTTTAATTTTTGTTTCTTTTTGCTTGTTTTTATTTTTGTTTTTGTTTTTATTTTTTTCTGTTTTTCTGCATACTGCTATCGTTGTATTGTGCTAATTCAAACGATACGGCGCATCTGTTTTCACAGATACGGCGTATTGCGTTTAATTTTTATAAAATACAACGCGTTTAATAAATTCGATACGACGCATCTTTCCCCAAGATACGGCGTATTCTGTTTTTAATAAGAAAGTTTTCTAAATGATAACGCTATACGACGCATCTGTTTTAATAGATACGGCGTATCTATTATTTAAATTAAAAACAGTTTTTGAATTATTAAACAGATACGACGCATCGATTTTTATTGATACGGCGCATCTTCTGAATCAAAAATCTTGTATTTCGAAACGTAACGAAAATACGGCGCATTAACTTTTGTTAATACGACGCATTTAATTTTAAATTGGATACGTCGATTTTTGATAATTAAAACTGATACGGCGCATTCTTGATTATAAGCTGCGTATCTGCTTTCTGAATAAAAGTCTGATTAAATTTTAACGATTATAAGATACGGCGTATCCAAGTTTTTGGATACGGCGCATCGTCTGCAGATATCAGTAACTTTTATTTTTCGTATTCCGTTTTCGTTGTTGATTTTCTGATATATTACTTTCTTGAACATACCCTACTGATGCTTTTGTGATAGTTTCAGGAAGTGCATGACCAGGAGTTCAACTAGGAACTTGATTCAACCTTTCGAAGACCCTGAACGAGCCTTTCATTCGCTTAAAAGGCTTTTCAACACAAAAAGCTTTGATATTTCAAGTTCATTCGAGCTTGATTATTTTTCTGAAGAGAAAGAGGAAGTAGAAACAGAAACAATGGCGGAAAACACAACTATGGAGGAATACATGAACAAAACCCGTGCTGATTACACTTCAGGAGTTGCTAGACCAAAGTTTGATGAAAAGTCAAAGTTTGAGTTGAAGGGTCAGTTTCTCAAGGAGCTAAGAGAAAATGCTTTCAGTGGATCGGAACATGAAGATGCTAATGAACATGTTGAAAAGGTCCTCGAGATTGCAGATTTGTTTACTACAGAAGGAGTCTCTGACGATCAACTCATGCTAAGAATCTTTCCAATTTCACTTAAAGGAGCTGCTAATAAGTGGCTAAGGAATGAACCTGCTAGTTCAATAACAACGTGGGAAGATTTGAAGAGCAAATTCCTGAAAAGATATTGTCCACCTGCTAAAACCGCTAAAAAGATGGAGGCTATCAACAGTTTCAAGCAAGAGCCTGATGAAACTATTTATCAAGCTTGGGAACGATTTAAAGACCTATTGATGAAATGCCCTCAACATTATCTAAGTGAAATGCAGGAGATAATATTGTTTTATCAAGGATTGGACGTGCCTACTAGACAAATCTTGGATGCTAAAGGAGCTGTGCCTCAAATGAGTGCAGCCAATGCTAGGAAAGCTATCCAAGAAGCTGCTGATCATTCTCAAAAATGGCACGATGGGACCTCTACTAGATCTAAGAGCAGCACTAATTTTGACGGGTTTGCTGCAATTCAAGCTCAATTGGATAAAATTAGTAGAGAGATGAAGAAGTGTGATGAGAAAGTGTATGCTGCCCAAGTTGGATTTGAAAAATGCGAAGGACCTCACTACACTAAAGATTGCCCTAATAAGAATGAAAGTGAGACGTTTGAAGAAGCATACTACACACAATTTGGACAACCATTCCGACCTTCAGAAAGATTTAGGGAAGCTACTCCGGGATACTATCAAAAGAACAACTTTAATCCCACTTATCAAGAAAGGAGGCAGACTTTAGATGACACTCTAAAGCAAATTATGGCCGATGCTGCTATAAGACATGAAGAGAATACTGCTATGATCAAAGAAATCCGAGCTTCAACGGATACTATTACAAGAAATCAAGGAGCTTCGATCAAAGCATTGGAACAACAAATTGGACAAATGAGCAAAGTTCTTCAAGAAAGGGGATACGGAAGTTTACCTAGCTCAACTGAAACCAACCCAAGAGATCATGTCAAGGCCATAAGCACCACTGAGGAAGTCACGCCTAACATTCCTTTTCCTAGAAGAATGATGAATGGTAATGATGGTGCAAAACCCGAATTTTTCTTTAATTCTTCAATCAGTTTAAGGAGGTTACTCAAAGAAAAGACGAAGATTGAAGAGGAGATCAAGGCTACAATGAAAGAAGAGAGCTCTGCAACCGACTTACATGCCTTGCCTCATAAAGAAAAGGACCCAGGAAGTTTTACTTTACCTTGTTCTATTAATGATATACCTTTCAATAATGTGTTAGCTGACTTAGGAGCTAGCGTTAGTGTTATGCCTCTTAAGACATTCACTACCCTAGGACTAGGAAAATTAGCACCAACTAAGTTGCTTATTGAATTGGCTGATAAAACGGTAAAACAACCTGAAGGGATTGCTAATAATGTACTAGTTAAGATTGAGAAGTTTGTTTTCCCTGTAGACTTTGTTATATTAGATATGCCCGAGGATGTTAAGATTCCTTTAATCCTTGGAAGACCTTTCTTGTCTACTGCCCATGCTAAGATTGATGTGTTTAAAAGAAAAATCTCATTAAGGGTAGGGAATAATAAACTAGTCTATAAGTGCCAAAATCCTGTTAAAAGCATAATTAGAGGCGTCTATGTGCTAGGATTAAGAGAACGTATGGACCTCGATCTAGAAGCTAGTTTTATGGGAGAAACCTTGGTAAATAATGAATCACTTGAGACCTATAGTGGAGACTACATTGAATTAAATGATCTTAATTTACCAATAGGAATCAATGATCAATTTATGGAGGATTTTGAACCCGAAATTGAAGAAGGAGAAATTATGGATATACCTAGAGTCAATATGATCAACACTAAGAATTATGATGAATTTGAAGGATATCCTAGTTTCTGTGATTATGGTAGAAAGATCCATGTAGATTGTGCTTATAATTTACAATTTCCTTGCATGATAGGATTTAAACAGATTAGTGCCAACTTTTTCCCTATTTTACCAATTAATGTAATGTCAAAAGATTTCTATAATTCTATAATGAAAAACAAAATTGAGTATAGAGGGAAAAACGTAGTTGGAATGTTCATGAATGTACCTATTTTTGTTGGGAATTTAACTATTGTTACAGATTTCACCGTGGTGGAAAACATGGATGCTTATCGTGATGTTGAGATGGGTGACGTGATCGTTGGGAAACCATTTTGTAAGGAGGTCGAAATTAACGCTAAAAGATTTGAAGGAAAGATCACCTTTAAAAGTGGAAGCAACGTTATCACTTACATGATGCCTCGTGCTCACCCAAGGTTTAAACATGCCCCTAACAAATTTTGTTACAAATTTACACCATTTCTTTTTGTAGATGAAAATGACGCTGAGAAAGGGATCGAATATCCGTACCAAAAGATGAAAGGATTCTACAAAGGTGTACTTGAATTGGGGCCGGAATATGTTCGTGACGAAGTAATTCGCAACTACATCGTGCGCGGACATGTGGGGATCAATAGATCTGAATAAAGAGCTGAACGTGAGTCTAACTTGAAGACTCTGGAATAAAGACAAGTGCTGACCGGGAGACTGATGTGCCCGGTTCGGTGCAAGTTTTAAATTTATAAAGGGTGAATTACCGAATCTAATAACAACACATACGAGCAAGTATACTCGTCCGTTGTAGCAAGATTTTGATGGTAAGTCGGGATCGTTCGCAGGGATTTGTGTAGTGAATCGAATTGCAAGTTAAAAGCAACAATCTCAAATAAGCAGTAATGATATAATGAAAATTCAAATGATTAAAAACTACACTTGCTTAGACTAGTGTACTCCAATTGACTAATATGATTGTGATAACTTTGGAAAACATATTGGTTGTGATAATTAGTTTTGACACTAATCTATTGTTCCTACAAATTAAACCTTCGTCAAGATTTTGGTTTATAAAAACAAGCATTACGATTAACCAATCAATTCAAGATCAATTCAAGGTTCATGAGTTGGTGTTCCTCAAACACAAAAACAATCTTTTGTCTAATCAAACAAGCTTAGGAAATGGTCAATACAAAAGGTAACCAATTATAGACAAAAGGTCACAATTGAAAGCAAACTATTAATCTTTCGACCTTTAAAGTGGTTTACAATCAATCCGTTTTGATAGACAAAAGCTTTTTCATTACAATCACAATTAGGTTCCTTTGGTTAATCAAGAATAGTGGTAGACAACAATCATTCATAGACAAATGATTATAACTAGTGGAATAACAATAGTTCTTTCAACCCTCAAGATTACTAGCACTAGTTAAACTTGATTTCCCAAATGTCACTATGAAACTCTATCACAATTGGTTCTTAGAATTGACTTGAAATTAAATTAAAACATGTTATCACAATCATATGCAGATCAATGAATAATACACATCATCTAAGCAAGTGCACAAAGGCACTAGCCACTCATAGCAAACATAAATGTAAACTCAATAATTTGAACATTAGAAACCATGATTGAAAGTCTTACAATGATTTGGAAATAAGATTACAAGTGAAAGACAATGATTCCACAAGCAATGAAAATGGTAAATTCGACTTTCTCCCTTCTCCTGGACTTATGGACGAATTTCTTGGGTTTTCTCTGTGTATGGTTCCTCTCCTAGCACTTGTTTAGCATGTCTCTATCTCTCTAAATTGATTGGTATATAAATACTCAACTAATGGTTCCATAAATTGCTCCAACCAAGGGTCTAAGTGCATAAATGCTTCTCTTGCTCTCCAAGTAGTATTGAATGGTTAGAATAATGACAAGAAGGGCCTAGAACCGGAGTTATAAAGTCACAATCCTTAATAAAGAAGTCTTGGGTAAAACAGCGACTTCCAACCGATCGGATGGAATGGTCTACCGATCGGTTGGTCTTCTCGGTAAATCCACTTTCACTCCATCCGGATCGGTTGCGGGCGGCGACCGATCGGATAGTGATGGCTGCTGAACCTTTTTCTTGATCTTTTGCGTATGACTTGTTTCTCGGACGTAGCTCTTGATTCTTCGGTCTTTCTCTTTATCCTAAAGCTTATGAACTTGACTACTTGGACTTTAACTCCTTGAAGTACCTTACGAAGCGGAACTTGACACAAGATTCACATGAAATCTCAAATACTTCCTTTTTCTTCATTTTTGCATCTTTTCCATCCATTTTCCTGTTTTTGGCTACAAATGCTTTGCAAACACACTTTGGTACGATTTAGTAACAAAAGCATATAAATATAACCACAAAACATATATAAAACTACCAATAACGCTATCAAAAACATGTTAGATTTAGGCGTTATCAAATCCCCCACACTTGAACTTTGCTTGCCCTCAAGCAAATCTAGAATTAAAAACAATTATCCACATGGTATGCACCAATGATTAGGAAAATGTGATGCAAATCTATCAAGCACTAGTACAAGCTAGATTCATCATTTTAAGCTTTTATGGTCGAATCATCGAGATGTTTGACAATACCCATATGATTTTCTTGCATGATACACATTACTAAACACCTCACGAAAGGGAAATGAAATATAATTCACTCAAACACTCATTTGCATGTGGAGTATATAAGCGGAATGACACTCATTTGCTCAGTCATGATCTAAATATTACCATAAGCTTGTACAAGAAACAAAACTACACCGAAATGGTGTGAGCTCCAAGTATACATATCAAAGAGGGCTTTTATTCGGGTTTAAGGCTTAAAGGGATATAAAAGACTAATGCGCCACTATCTCATGCAAAACATAATAGCTTCCTAACAACGAATTCTTGCATCACCAAATAACGGATGGTCACTAGATTGTACCTTGGTTCGCTAACGACGTTACTTGCATAACGGATGGTCGCCAAAATACTCCCTAGATCGCTAACAACGTTAGTTAATTCCTCAAGAAATCGGATGGTTACTATATGTCCATACACTTAATAATTACACAAAGTCAAAAAGGGTAGGATAAGGCATGGGATATATTTATGAAATTGGTTGAAAATAAAAATAAAATAGAATAGTCAAAGTCTACGAACCAAATGTTACTAGCTATTACAAACCAATATCATGCCATTTTGTGAAAAACTCCATACTTCCTTTATTCGTACTTGATTCACTTAGCCCATTGGCTTATTCTTGTCACCTTATAGTTGCAATGACTTTTCCTCTTTTTTCTCTTTTTTTTTTTTTTTTTTTTTTTTTTTTTTTTTTGTCATCTTATAGTTGCAATGACTTTTCTCGTATAACAACCTTCGGAGTTTACGCTTTTCATAATTTCCACATAACATCCATCTTTCCAAATAGCTAGCAACCAACCAAGATTTGACTAAAAATAAGGCTAGGCTTAAAAAGGTGCAAAATCTTTTTGAATTTTTCTGGATTGTATCAAAAGAAAAGGTAGGCTCGGCGGGTGTAACTAGGGGTATCTAGCATTAAAGATAAATGCTAACAAGTGGGTCCATATGAGTGGTTAACTAGCCAATGTAGCTAGCTAATATAGCATTATATGAAAATGGAAGGCCATTTGGGATAAAACCTAAGATTGCCTCTTATCACGCATATACACTTATATCACAAACGAAATGTGATCTCACAACGGTCTCGTAATGATTTACAAGCACAAGTTCTAGAATAAATAAAATCACCGGCACACTCATAGCAAAAGATCTAAGCATAAAAGATGTATGCTGTATATAGAACAGGCTCAAATTCTCACACTTTAGTGGAAAGGGCTATAATCTGTGCTAGCTAATGTTATCGATCCCAGAATGGATTGCAATATTAATCGGGACACATCTCGAATTTTTCAGAATTACAGATTTCACCAGTGGATAAATCCAGTTATTCTAGAATATGATCTTTAAAATGACAAAAGACTAGATTACAAGGGCAAACAAAATTTTAAAATTCAGCTCAAAACTACAATCTATCCTTATTTTCCTATTCACCCCCCACACTTAAGTTAAGCATTGTCCTCAATGTGATAAATGACAAAGAATGAAATAGGGAAATAAGAGAATAAACCGTATTTTTTTTCTCATGAGGAGTCTTGATCCTAGCGTCCAAGCTTCGAAATCATTATCTGCAGTAATCTAAAAACAAAAGAAACACACATACGAAATATTTCTTCGCTTATTCAAAAGGCAGTGATACACCCCCACACTTAAGTTCAACTAAGCAATTTAGAAAAAAATTTGGGGTTTAATCACTAGAAAATAAAAATGAAAAATAAACATAGCAAACACACGGGTTGCCTCCCGAGAAGCGCTTGTTTTATTAACGAGTCATCAGCCGGACTCGAACTTCTCTTACTTCATGTTGGTGTTGACTTCTTCATTAGAAATTTTGGAACGTACAGCACATTTCCAATCACTATTCCCTCTCCAGTTTCATCTATGTTTTCCAACTTAACTTTCTCCCACGGTCTTGGTAGAACATCATAGATATAACCAGAATCTTCGGCCCACGGAGTGTTTTTCTTGAAATCGGCCGGAAAGGGTGACATAAAAGTTATAGCTTCATATTCTGATTCAGGCGGAATCTCTTGAATAGAAACTTCATTCATCTGCTCCTTGTCATAGTATAACTTAATTCGGTGGCCATTAACAATGAAACTTCCACCATGTTTGTCATGCAATTCAACATATCCGGATGGAAATCCATGCTTCACTGTATACGGTCCGAACCATTTCGGTTTCAGCTTGGGAGCTTTGAACTTATACTTCATGTTAAAAAGCAGAACTTTGTCTCCAGCTTTGAATTCTTTTCTGATTCTTAGCTTTCTGTCATGATAAGCTTTTGTTCTTGCTTTGTAAAGTTTGGAGTTCTCATAAGCTTGTAGTCTAAGCTCATCGAGTTCATGCAATTGCAAAAATCTCTTTTCTCCAGCAACTTTGAGGTCTGGGTTACAATTTCTCAATGCCCAGTAAGCGCGGTGTTCGATTTCAAACGGCAAATGACAAGTTTTTCCATACAACAATCTGTATGGTGTTGTACCAATTGGTGTTTTATAAGCCGTGCGAAATGCCCACAGAGCATCATCCAGTTTTCTCGACCAAACGGCGGGATTGTCTTTAACCGTTTTTTCAAGTATCCTTTTTAAGGCTCTGTTGGTATTTTCGACTTGACCACTTGTCTGTGGGTGATAAGCTGTAGCAAAACGATGATGAACTCCGTATCGCTTCATAATTTTCTCCATTTGTTTATTACAGAAATGGGTTCCACGATCACTTATCAAAGCTTTAGGAATTCCATAACGAGCGAAAAGCTTTTTGAGAAAATTAACAACTACTCGTGCATCATTTGTGGGTAGAGCTTCTGCTTCAGCCCATTTGGAAACGTAATCAATAGCAACGAGAATGTATTCGTATTTGTGTGATTTAGGAAACGGTCCCATGAAATCAATTCCCCAAATATCGAATAATTCGCAGACCTGAATGCTCTTCTGAGGCATTTCATCTCTTCGAGAAAGACTACCGGATTTTTGGCAAGCATCACAATTTTTAACAAGAGTATGGGCTTCTTTAAAAATAGTCGGCCAATAGAATCCAGCATCGAAGACTTTTTTAGCGGTAGTGGAAGGACCATAATGTCCCCCAGTTGGGCCATGATGACATTCATCGAGAATTCTTCTTGTTTCAGAGCCATAAACACATCTTCTAATCATCCCATCAGGACACATTTTGAAAAGATAAGGCTCTTCCCAATAATAATGTTTAAGATCCGAAAAGAATTTACTTCGTTGGGCATGAGTTAATCCTTTCTTTAGAATTCCTCCAACGAGATAATTTGCATAATTGGCAAACCATGGAATTTCGTTCTCATCATCTGTATCAACAGTCATGAGTGTTTCATCTGGGAAATAATCGTCAATCTCATCTTCTTTTAATTCTTCCAGATTTGGATTTTCTAAACGAGATAGATGATCAACGGCTAGATTTTCTGCTCCTTTCTTATCTTTGATTTCGATATCGAATTCCTGGAGTAGTAAAATCCATCGGATGAGACGTGGTTTAGCATCTTGCTTCTTAAACAGATATTTTAACGCTGAATGATCGGTGAACACGATTGTTTTCGAAAGGACAAGGTACGATCTGAATTTATCAAAAGCGAAAACAACGGCTAACAATTCTTTCTCTGTAACTGTGTAATTCTGCTGAGCATTGTTGAGTGTTTTGCTGGCAAAATATATAGGACGAAAATGTTTCTCTTCTCGTTGTCCTAATACGGCTCCAACAGCAAAATCGCTTGCATCGCACATAAGCTCGAATGGTAGTGACCAATCAGGTGAAACCATAATGGGTGCACTAGTCAGTTGTGTTTTCAATGCTTCGAATGCTTTCATACAATCTGCATTAAAATCGAAAACATCATCTTTTTCAAGAAGTTTCGTCATTGGACGAGATGTTTTGGAAAAATCCTTAATGAAACGACGGTAAAATCCTGCATGTCCTAGGAAACTTCTAACGGCTTTGACGTTAGTTGGGGGTGGCAATTTGGTAATGACATCGATCTTTGCTTTGTCAACCTCCATTCCTGCACTAGAAATTTTGTGTCCTAACACAATTCCTTCAGTTACCATGAAATGACACTTCTCCCAATTGAGAACAAGATGTGCAGCTTTACATCTTTCAAGCATTTTATCGAGGTTAGAAAGGCAAGCTTCGAATGAGCTTCCGAAAACTGAAAAGTCATCCATGAAAACTTCCATAGACGTTTCAAGCATATCTTGGAATATGGCAATCATACATCTTTGAAAAGTCGCGGGGGCATTACATAATCCAAAAGGCATACGCCGATAAGCGTAAGTTCCAAAGGGACATGTGAATGTGGTCTTTTCTTGATCAGCTGGATCAATAGGAATTTGGAAATATCCTGAAAAACCATCAAGAAAACAAAAGTACTTGTTTCCTGCTAATCTCTCAAGCATTTGATCCATGAAAGGCAAAGGAAAATGATCTTTTCTGGTGGCTTTATTTAATTTTCTGTAATCAATACATACTCGCCATCCGGTGACAGTTCTAGTAGGAACTAGTTCATTCCGTTCGTTGGTCACAACAGTCATTCCTCCTTTTTTCGGAACACAGTGAACAGGACTCACCCAAGGACTATCCTCGATGGGGTAAATGATACCTGCATCAAGCAGTTTGATGATTTCTTTTTTAACAACTTCTTTCATGTTGGGGTTGAGTCGACGTTGTCTTTCTACAACTGGTTTGGCATCTTCTTCGAAATTGATTTTGTGTTTGCAAAAATCAGGACTGATTCCTGGGATGTCAGAAGTTTTCCACGCAAAAGCTTCTTTATGCTTCTTAAGAACTGAAATCAGACATTCTTTCTCAAAATCATTTAGCAATGAAGATATGACTACTGGAAGTAGCGAATTGTCTTCCAAGTAAGCATACTCAAGATTTTCTGGCAGTGGTTTCAACTCAAGATCAGTCGGTGGTTCTTGAAGTGATGTTTTGATCCTCATCTGATCATTAATACTGATTTCCTCAAAATCTTCTTCTATTATTTCTCCTTCTTCTTCTTCTTCTTCTTCTTCTTCTTCAATCTTAACTTCCATAAAATCAGCGAATTCTTTATCAAAAGTTGTTTCACTAATCTTCTCTGAATTAGTCATGAATGGATCAGAATCTTCAAGTAATGCATCCAATTCTTCCTCAGTGACTTCATCGATTACATCAATGTTAAAACAAGTGTCATTACTGGAATGTGGATATTTCATTGCTTTATCGATTAAGAATGTGATTCTATCCTCTCCAACTCCAAGATTGAGTTCTCTTCCTTTTACTTTGATGATCGCATCAGCGGTGTTTAGAAAAGGTCTTCCTAAAATAAGTGGTACTCTACTATCTTCCTCCATTTCTAGAATTACAAAATCCACGGGAAAAATGAATTTACCTACTTGGACAAGCATATTCTCAGCAATACCAACAGGATATTGGTAAGTATGATTAGCTAATCGGATACTCATCGTTGTGGGTTTCAAGGTATTGATTGAAAGTTTCGTATACAGCGAATAAGGCATCAAATTGATACTCGCACCTAAGTCGGCTAAAGCATTGCATGTGATGTTGTTTCCTAATATGCATGGAATCAGAAAACTTCCGGGATCTCCGAGTTTTTGTGGAATTTTGTTTTGAACAATAGCTGAACATTCTTCATTGAGAAAGGTAGCAGATATTTGCTCCAACTTGTTTTTGTTGTTAAGAAGTTCTTTCAAAAATTTCCCGTAATTGGGCATTCCAGCTAAAACATCAATGAGAGGTACATTGAGTCTAACTTCCTTGATTATTTCAACAAACTTCTTATAACGCTCCTCCATTCTTTCTTTCTTAAGGCTCTGTGGATATGGAATTTTTGGAGTGTAAGCCTTAACTGGTGTTTTGGGTTTGGGTTTGGGTGGTGTTTTTGGTGTATTTTCCTTCTTGGATTCTTCATCTTCATCCTCACTATCGAAATCGATAGTTGTGGTGTTGTTTGGGTTGGGTGGTGGATCATAAGACAGGCCACTTCTTGTGAATACAGCATTGATATGCTCATTTCTGGTTTGTGGTGGACGATAAGTCTTATCATTCGATGATGATGATGGTTTTGGGTTGGTTTGGGTGTTACTAGGCAACGAACCTGATGGTCGTGAAGAAATTTGATCAGAGAGTCTCCCAAATTTGTTTTCAAGATCTTGGATAGATGCTTGATGATTTTTCTGACCTTGCTCAACTTTGGTTTTGAGATTGAAAAATTGATTCTTGACGAACTCGTTGGTTGATTTTTGGGCAGTGACAAATTCTCTCATCATTTTTTCAAAATCTGTTTCTTCAGGTTTCTTGTCGGAACTTTGTGAGGTTTGGTTCTCTACTTTTGGTTGGGACTCATGGTTGTTATCCCTTTGTCGGCGATCTTGCCAATTAGCAGAGTTTCTTCCGTAATAATTTCCTCGATATCCTCCTCCTCGGTATCCTCCTTGGATATAATTAGCTTCTCCTTCTTTTGGTTGATCCATAGGTTGATCATCGCATTCTGATGATGGGTGGTTACCTCCACAGTTGTTACATCCATCTCGCATTTCTTTCATCTCTCCTCTAAGATCTTTGTATTGCGAATCGATTTTGGAAACCAAGGTTTCCATTTTCTCCATGAGTTTAGATGAATCAGAACTTTCGGCGAAAGCAACGGTTTTTCTTAAGGGTTTTGTCTTGGCATCTTTTGACCAGTCGAGTTTGAGAAGAACTCGGTCTTCAAGCAATTGATATGCCTGGTTAGGAGTCTTATAAAGAAAAATTCCTCCAGCATCAAGAATTCCTTGAGATGTTTCATCAAGTCCATGGTAAAAGATTTGAATAATGGTTCCTCGTCCTAAACCATGTCCATGACAACTTCGAAGTAAATCCTTCATACGAAGCCAGGCTTCGACGAGTGATTCGTTAGGATTTTGTGTGAAAGCACGAATTTCTCCCATGAGTCGATCAAACATTGCAGGTGGAAAGAATCGGCTTACAAAAGCTTGCCTCATTTCCTCCCAAGTAGTGATGATTCCTGGTGTTAATTCGTTATACCACACTTTTGCATCTCCAGCAAGTGATGACGGAAAAAGTTTGAGTTTAATGGCGTCTACATTTGTATCACCATATCGGAACATGCCACAAATTTCAATGAATTCGGCAACGTGTTTATGAGGATCGGCCCTCGAACGGCCATCGAATTGACGGTCTTTGATCATAGAAAGATGGTGACCTTTCACGGTGAAATTGTCACCTAAGTTGACAGCAACAATAGCAGCTCCAGGAGTTGGTGCTACGGCTCGGTTTGCTTCCCACATGGGTCTATCGTCAGCCATGGGAAAAGGTTGGTCAGTGAATGGGTTGTAAACGACTTTGGCTTCAAAAAGGTTATCAAACGTTGGGTTTGGTACTCTTGGTACACGATTGGCTAGTGGAACAAAGGGTGTTCTTCTTCTTCTTTGTCTTCGGACTAAACGTTCGGGATCTGAAAATGGTGGAATTGGTTCTACTCCAGTTGATCGAGTGTTCATACAATTCCCCAACGAATCGAGGCAATGTCTAAACAAACGAGCAAAGAATGAAAACAATTTGAAAAGTTCAGAATCGTCTAACCGATTCGGATAGAACAGTCTACCGATCGGATAGATCTCTCGGTAAATTGGATTTGAAGGATCCGATCGGATGGAAGTGTCCGCCGATCGGATGGTTCTCTCGGTAAATTAAAATTTTGGAAAACCGATCGGATGGATGAATAACCGATCGGATGGGCAGCTCGGTAAAACTTTTTTTTTTTTTTTTTTTTTTTACGAAAACTAACTATATGAGAATTGGACTAAAACTTACAGAAACACGATCAAAATCCCCGGCAGCGGCGCCAAAAACTTGATGTGCCCGGTTCGGTGCAAGTTTTAAATTTATAAAGGGTGAATTACCGAATCTAATAACAACACATACGAGCAAGTATACTCGTCCGTTGTAGCAAGATTTTGATGGTAAGTCGGGATCGTTCGCAGGGATTTGTGTAGTGAATCGAATTGCAAGTTAAAAGCAACAATCTCAAATAAGCAGTAATGATATAATGAAAATTCAAATGATTAAAAACTACACTTGCTTAGACTAGTGTACTCCAATTGACTAATATGATTGTGATAACTTTGGAAAACATGTTGGTTGTGATAATTAGTTTTGACACTAATCTATTGTTCCTACAAATTAAACCTTCGTCAAGATTTTGGTTTATAAAAACAAGCATTACGATTAACCAATCAATTCAAGATCAATTCAAGGTTCATGAGTTGGTGTTCCTCAAACACAAAAACAATCTTTTGTCTAATCAAACAAGCTTAGGAAATGGTCAATACAAAAGGTAACCAATTATAGACAAAAGGTCACAATTGAAAGCAAACTATTAATCTTTCGACCTTTAAAGTGGTTTACAATCAATCCGTTTTGATAGACAAAAGCTTTTTCATTACAATCACAATTAGGTTCCTTTGGTTAATCAAGAATAGTGGTAGACAACAATCATTCATAGACAAATGATTATAACTAGTGGAATAACAATAGTTCTTTCAACCCTCAAGATTACTAGCACTAGTTAAACTTGATTTCCCAAATGTCACTATGAAACTCTATCACAATTGGTTCTTAGAATTGACTTGAAATTGAATTAAAACATGTTATCACAATCATATGCAGATCAATGAATAATACACATCATCTAAGCAAGTGCACAAAGGCACTAGCCACTCATAGCAAACATAAATGTAAACTCAATAATTTGAACATTAGAAACCATGATTGAAAGTCTTACAATGATTTGGAAATAAGATTACAAGTGAAAGAAAATGATTCCACAAGCAATGAAAATGGTAAATTCGACTTTCTCCCTTCTCCTGGACTTATGGACGAATTTCTTGGGTTTTCTCTGTGTATGGTTCCTCTCCTAGCACTTGTTTAGCATGTCTCTATCTCTCTAAATTGATTGGTATATAAATACTCAACTAATGGTTCCATAAATTGCTCCAACCAAGGGTCTAAGTGCATAAATGCTTCTCTTGCTCTCCAAGTAGTATTGAATGGTTAGAATAATGACAAGAAGGGCCTAGAACCGGAGTTATAAAGTCACAATCCTTAATAAAGAAGTCTTGGGTAAAACAGCGACTTCCAACCGATCGGATGGAATGGTCTACCGATCGGTTGGTCTTCTCGGTAAATCCACTTTCACTCCATCCGGATCGGTTGCGGGCGGCGACCGATCGGATAGTGATGGCTGCTGAACCTTTTTCTTGATCTTTTGCGTATGACTTGTTTCTCGGACGTAGCTCTTGATTCTTCGGTCTTTCTCTTTATCCTAAAGCTTATGAACTTGACTACTTGGACTTTAACTCCTTGAAGTACCTTACGAAGCGGAACTTGACACAAGATTCACATGAAATCTCAAATACTTCCTTTTTCTTCATTTTTGCATCTTTTCCATCCATTTTCCTGTTTTTGGCTACAAATGCTTTGCAAACACACTTTGGTACGATTTAGTAACAAAAGCATATAAATATAACCACAAAACATATATAAAACTACCAATAACACTATCAAAAACATGTTAGATTTAGGCGTTATCAGAGACAACCCGAAATTTTTTTACTATTTTGTTCTGTGTCGAGTCAGTCAGGCTGCAGAAGATACGGCGCATCTCAATCCTTAGATGCGACGCATCTCCTGCACTGGTCATATCTTACTTTATTTTCTGCATTTTTATTTTTAACTTTAAAACTTTATGTCAGTTTATTTTAATGCGGCGCATCCCTGGTTAAGGATGCGACGCATCTTCTATTCTGATTCGTATTTATTCCAGGCTCGATACGGCGTATCTTCTTCCATAAGATACGGCGTATCGACTGACCTGATGATTTTCAATTTTAATTTTTTAAGTTTTATTTTTACTAACTACTAATGTATTATGCAAGTTTGAACTTTCTTAACTCAGATGTGTTTAAGTCTTGATGGTATTATAGATTCCTGCATTTCCTGTGGATACACCAAATATGAAGCTTAAACGTTCTCATCCACAAGAAAGATGATTTTTGCTCTTATACAAATAATGGAGGATCATACCGAGCAAATCTCAGGGGAGTTTTTCTGTTCTAATTCTTTTATTTTCCAGTTTTTAATCTTTGATACAAACAACGAGGACGTTGTTTAACTTAAGTGGGGGGGATTGGAGAATTAGAACACTTACTTGTCCTTAACTTTTTCAAAATATGCTTAAAATGCACTTAATATATCAAATTTTAAAATTTTTAGCATGATTTTGTTTAAAGTCTAAATTACATAGCTGCACACATGACGTTATTTTCAAAAATTGTGAACTTTTCAAAATTCACAAATCTATGAGTGTGTCGGTGACTTGTAAACTTTAGAACTTGGCTTGTGTACTATTCGAGACCACCATAATAAGTATTATTTACATAATTGGAATGACTTGTCTAAATTGGTAAATTTCTAGGATTACACCCAAATAGCCTTTATATGTTATGTGATATTAGCTAACTACACTGGTTAGTTAACCCCCGTATAAACCCTTTTGTTACTCTCACTTTTAGAGTAAGATACCCCTAGAAAAACACTCAGAGTCATTCCTTTCGTTTCTTACACCTTTGTTATAATGTTTCGTTACACCCTTACACCTTAGCCTACCCTGTAGATTAAAATCCGTGGTTGGTTAATTGCTTTAGGCAAAGTGTGTTTCCTTACATTACCTGTGTTCGCGTGCGTAATTCATTATCTTTGGTTGAGTCGGGAAATTGCACAATGCAATTGGAGTGAAAGTAAATATTGTATATCTTTGAGTTTATTTTTCGTATGTTTACTACTTTCACTATTACTGTTATTTCTGAAGTCATGAAAAGTATGAAAAAATTATCCAGAGTTATCATTATAGTGATGTGGTGAAATTTTACACATCTATGTTTATGTTTAAAGTTTTAAAAAAAAATAAATAAAAATAAATAAATAAATAAATCGAAAAAATAGAAAAGAAAAAAAAAAGAGGAAAAGTTGGATGTTTGTTTAAACAACTTATGTAAAGTTTTGTATTAAGTGGTCGATATCACCACTATTTGTTGTATACTATATCTATGGATTGAATGGGAGTTGGACGTTATGGGAACGCCAACTAAGGTTATTCTTTGATTGAGATCTTGTTGAGTATAATTCGTGTCTACCTAAAGCGTGTGTTTCAAGTGTTAAAGCGTGAGTTATTCAATGATATGAGTCTTATTCATGGGATGGTTGGGAAAGTGATTAATCACACTTAGGATCTTAATTTATCTGTTTTGTTTATTTTTCATTTTACACCAATTTGTATCCCAAATATTATCCATACCCTATATCATTTCTTTATCTAAACCTTTGATTTATTGAGATTAGGGATTTGAGCAATCTTAAGTATCGTAGTCGTGGATTCGGCTATGTATTTATGATTTTGTCACCCTTTTTGATATAGTATTATTGGTAAAGATTACTTGGTCCTATCTTTAGCCTATTCGAGTTAAGGATTTGAGCAATTGCAAGTATGGTGTTCGTGGATTCGATCATGTATTTGTGATTTTGTCGCTTTTTCTGGAATTTGAGATCGATAGAGATTTAGAAGAATGATTAAACCTTAACCAACAAACCCTTTTTACCGTTTTAGACTTGTTATTCCTTGGCTTTAATTGAGGAGATGCGTATACTTGCCAAGCTTATGATAGAATATTTGTCACGACTGGACAGTTAAACGATTAGATTTGCTTTTATCAATATATTTTATTTTACTTCTAAATCGTTAAGTGTTTGGTTGTGTAATTATGACAAAAATGAATACATGCTTAAATATAAAAATAAATCCTAATATCTTTTAGGATACATTTTCATAAGATTAATTCTAAGGTTTACTTGGGGACAAGTAAAGTTCAAGTGGGGGGATATTTGATGAACTCAAATAAGTACATTTTATTACCATCATTTATCCTAATTATTTGACTTGTTTTATTATATTATCTGTGAGAATTGATACGTTAATGTTTACTTTTGTAATTCTCAGGTAAAAACAAGTATTATGTGAAACTTGGCGATTTTGGACTAATTATGGAGCAAAACAAGCAAGAAGTTAAGAGTCTACTGAAATGTACAAGATCAAGATCATTCTGCTCCAGATACGCCGCATCCTACTTATTATATACGGCGCATCACTATCAAGATTTCACAAGATATTATCCAAGACGGCAAAGGACATGCGCCGAATACAAGAATGGAGTTACGCCGCATCTTCTGGCGGTGTACGAATATTCCTGAATATATTAATCTTGGACCCCACGCGAAGTTAAGTCAATGCGCCGCATCTACTTATTCAATGCGCCGCATCTTGCCCTCAGACAGAAACTATAAATACCCCAAAGTCAGAAGAATTTACGAGGTCGAAGAAGCCTAATACAGAAGAAGACCGAAGACCACAAAACCCTAGGCCGAATTCAGACGAAGTAGCAGCACAAGACACACCTTGAACGAAGATACAAGAGCTGTAAGAAGGTCCTGCATGTATTCAATTCATTAAGTAGTTTTGTTTTATTGTATTAGTACACTTTAATTCTTCAGGATTGATGGGCCGATTCCATGTGACTACAGAAAACCATGGGCACCCCTTAAAAATGCTTTCCCATTAATTAAAGTTTATATGTTGATGTCTTTGGTGACTTTTATTAGTGCATTGATAACCTCTGTGTCTAGCTGAGCATTGCTTGGGTCGCCATGCCCCTTCCTCGCCTGTTTATTCTATTTTCTAGGATATTGGGATAGTCATAAGTGATCATTAAGGGTTTACTCGCCGATAAGATTAGAGCCAACGAGAAAGGGATTAATCTCGGTGCGTTGCATCGAACTGTACACTTCATATAAAACTAGCAATAAAACAAGTGACAAGCTACTTAACTATCAGGACAGGTCTTCTTATTGTCTCAAGTATTTATCTGTGTACGTGTGTGCTAATCGCTGATTCGTGCTTATTAGTTTAGTTTATATTTAATCATATCCAAACCGTGCCAGTCTCTCAGGCTGAACCCCCCTTGCGTTAGATTAGTTGTATAGCTAACTTAAGATATTAAAATACTGATTAGAATAACTTGATAATACGTTCCACTCTTAGTGATCGACACTCTATTTACCATTATATTCATACTGACCGGGTACACTGCTCGTTAAAGTGTGTGTTATATTGATAAGTCGGCTAAATATAAATTTAAAACTTGAATACTGCTAAAGCCACAACGACACAACACGCGCGCACCAAGTCTTTGGAGCCGCTGTCGTGGTTATAAAAATTAGAGCAATACACACGCACACCAACATTCAATTACCTTCGAAACGATAGGTGGTACGACCCGTGACGACTTACGGTTTAAAAGATATTAATTTTTGAAAATCGGAAAAATCTGGAAAATGGCCCGGACCGTCGGCCCAGACCCAAAAACAGAGGTCTGGCCGCCGGCCCCAGCCCCGACCGGGCGGCCCAGACCTTCTGGTCGAATGGGAATTTTCCCAAAACTTCCCGGCCGTGGGTTTGGCCTCCAGACCTCCAGCCGGGGGCTGCAACTTTCCAAATATACTTCGTTTACATTCCGTTTTCGATATAACCGACCCATACAACTTCCGTTTTACATCAAACTCTACTAAAAGCATTACATTAACATATTAAACACGTTTCCAGGGTACTTGACCCGTTTGCATCCCAAAATGGGTACATTTACACATCAACCAAACACCCCCTTTAACTTTACTCAAAAACACATAAACCATGCTTAGACCCACCAAATGACTCCAAATCGTTACATAACTCTTGACATACAATTTGACACTTGTCTACTCGTTACAAAACATTACTTGACTCACGGGGGTACAAACTTACACATTCGAGTTCGGTATCTACCTAAGCTCTAATTCCTTACCAATATCCTATCCTTCCGCATACATGAACCATACTCCTTATTCCACGCCATCCATAACACAAGGACCTACAAAAGGGTTAGACAACTAAACCATAAGCTTTCGCTTAGTAAGTAACCCAACATAAAACACATATCATATACATATTAGCACATAAGCATCATGACACTTACTTGCTTCCACACAATACCATTCAAATATCACATAAACCTTCGCCACATAAGCTATAACAAAACTCACTAGCAAGTAGCCATATACTTGCTAGTCTAGCTCATATCTAGTCATCACTTTCCTATCCATCATCATATACTCAACCAAGCACTAAACCTCATCATAATCATAACACATAAATACATAATACACATATAACACATGTTTTAGTGCAAGTTACTTACCTTAGCCACCCAAGCTAAGATTACCCACCATAATCATCATCATCAACCTCATCATCATCATCATCCTTACAATAATCAAATCCTAATCACATAATAATCAAATACATAAACAAGGGTTTAACATAACCCATAAACATACTCATCTTGCTAATCAAATCATCATATGATCATATCTTGATCATATGATGAAATCCCACTAACTATAACTCTTAACCTCATAACTCAAGAACATAAAGACTTGCTTGATGGGAAGCATAACTAGGGAACTAAACTCTTGCCATGGAACCATAATCTCTTCATGGATTAGCCATCCTTCTCATTTTCTTTCCCTCCTTTCTTTCTCTTCCAAAATCGGACTTCCCACTCTATCACAATAATGGAAGAAGTGTCTAGAGAAAACTAGATATAACTAGTTGGGTGGAACTTTGGCCAATTGGCAGGAATGGCCCCTGAAGCCTTATTCTTTCTATTTTGGCCACAATACTTATTACATACTTACCACAATGACAACTTAGGCCCCTTTAGTTACACATCATATTTACATTACCACTTTAGTCATATTTTGACTATTAGGTTTGACCACAACTCAACATTAGTTGACTGGCCAATCATGTAAAGTCTTTATCCACTTTCATCTAGGGTGGGGTCCCAACACCCAGGAAACGGGTCTAACAGCAAGACAGTTCTCTCATTCAAGATTTTTATACAATGCTTATTTATGTCATGTTCAAGAATCTGTTTCTTTTTTCTACATTCCCTCAATTTCCTTGTGACAATTAGCTTGTAGCCTTCTTTTTTTCAGTATATTTCTGTTATATCTGATTACATGTTACTTTTGTTCTCTATACAACTCCTTGTTAGCTGTATTTTAAATGTGCTAGCAAAGGGATAAGATTGATAAGTTGGAAATTAGTTGTATATTAAAAATGATTAGTTTGTGCTAGAGGGTGATTGCCAATTTACCCAAAATAGATGATGGATAGGCTCTATATGTATTGTGTATCCTTGTATGTTCGGATCAATGAAAATCATCATCATTACCATTTTACATGGTATCAGTAGCCTTTGTCAACCGATCCTAACAAACCTAAACTCTTCCGCCGCCGCCTCTGGCCGCCGGCTACACGCTGGAGGTTCGGAGGGCTCCCTTTAAACCTTAACCTCTGTAAGTGCTATAATAAACCCCACCCATGTTTTGATGTTTATTTATGAGGTGGATCTTTAAGGTTTTCTAGGGAAAAACACGCCCCGTTTGTTTGGAAGGTTCTTTGGGGGTTGAAGTTTTAGAACCAACTTTCGATTTCTCACCTTTTCTTTTGATGTTAGTGCATGAGTTTTAGTTGTAATTTCCTTTGTTTTAGTGTAGGGGATACTTTGGGTTATCCCGTTTGTTTTAGTCGTAGGGGATACTTTGTGTTATCACGTTTGGTTAGGATACTTTGATTTATCATATTTGGTAAGGGATACTTTGGTTTATCCCATTTGGTCAGGATACTTTGGTTTATCCTATTTGGTACGGATACTTTGGTTTATCCGATTTGTTACGTGTTTATGTCTGCTGTTGTTTGAAGATGTGCTTCCGGTTACTGTCGAATGTCTTCTTCATCAATTATTTATTAGTTTTACTTTATTGTTTATTAGCTTTTAATCTCCAGTCCGAGTTTTCATGATTTCGTCGCGCGGACTGCAGGGGAGTATTAAATGTATTTTAAATGTGCTAGCAAAGAGATAAGATTGATTAGTTGGCAATTAGTTGTATATTAAATATGATAAGTTTGTGATAGAGGGTGATTGCCAATTTACCCAAAATAGATGATGGATAGGCTTTATATGTACTGTGTATCCTTGTATGTTCGGATCAATGAAAATCATCATCATTGCCATTTTACACTCCTCTCTAGCGAGCTGAGTCAGAAAAACCAGAGATACAAAAAAGAAAATAAAAATGACTGTAGAAACTCGACAAGCCCCGCGTTTAAAACCCGTACGAGCCGTCATTTTGTATTTTCCTTATTTTTATGTTTAAATGTTTCTCTTTATATTATCTGTAACCAAACTAATTCTCCTGAAGTTGTCTTGGCCCTTTGTCTAACTTGTCCAGGGTCTTAACTGCTTAACTAGTCTGAGACATTAAACCAGTCCTAACAAACAGTTGAGCTTAACTGGCTACAGATGGCAAGAATGGGTAGGTCGGTAGCTTGGGCAACAGGGGTCAAAACAAGACTGATCGGGGTGACTTGCGAGCACCCACTTGTCATTTTTATGCAAAACATTAATGCGTTAAATATGATTGTACTGAAGTATTACTACCATAATAACAAATATTTTGAGTTTTTGCCTAGATAGTAGTACTTCAAAAAAGTATTTACTAATGTATTGTAAATCTTAAACTATTTGCCAACTAATTGTATCTTTATATTTTAATTTAATATAGAGTAAATTACATAAATGGTCATCATGGTTTGTCGAAAATTTCACCTATCGTCCCTCAAACTTAAAAGTTGCATATATCGTCTCTATCGCCTCCAAAGAATAAGACTCGTGGTCCTTTTTTTTAACGAGTGTTAAGTGCATTCCGTTATAATTTACACGTTAGCCCCTGTTGGTTAACGATTGTTGCATCATTTATCCTTTATAATAACGGCCGTTTATAATTTAAATTTTTTCGACTCTAGATACGTTTTTATCTGTTTTCATCCATTTTTATATGTTTTCATCCTTTTTTATAGAGTAAATTACACCGCTCGTCCTTGTGGTTTGCGTTGACCGCAGCCTTCATCCTTTGACCCAAAATAAATGCACCGTTTGACCTTAAGTGGCAAACGTTATGCACCGTTTGTCCCTCCCTCTAACGACCGTTACTAACGCTCGTTAAGTCACCCCATATAATACCCCCGTAAGGGTATTTACGTCATTTCACACTTCATCTTCTCTCTTTACTCATCTTCATCTTAAATCTTCATCACCCACCACCATTTTTTTTCCCATTCATCATAATATCCTTTGATTTATTATTATCATCAGACCAAAATATTAAAAAAAAAAAAAAACATCACTTTACCAAAATCATTATCATCATCAACAAAAATAAATCTAACACAAACCCATCTCACCAGTAGATATAATTATAGTCTGTCCATGGCCTACTAGATCTAAATCAAATTCATACCCACATCACTGTTTCAAATCAAACTAATACACAGAAAAGAAAATCACATCTTTCAAAAATGAAAATCAAACCCTATATGAAAACAAAAAGCTTTGACTAACTAAACTTCCGGCACTACCTCAAAAACCGACAACCACCACCTTGATAATTCAACAAACAAACAAAAAATTCCCATTAAACTAGCTATGAAATAAGAATCACAAAACCCATATCATAATTCATCATCATCAAACAACACCAATTTCACTTAAGCATCACCAAAAAGCATAAAAGTATAACACACAAATACAAAATCCAATCATCTGAAAAAAAAAAAAAAAATATATATCTACATATTATATATAACAGGATGCGTATGACGTCATCAAATGCAGGATTGATGAATAAGCGCTGGATTGATGAGTAATCATGCTCTTATTCCACCTAAGCAGTCCACCTAAGCAATATTTGACCGAATAAAATTCGTTAGTTGACTTTTAATTCCGAAATTTTAAAAAGGATTCTAAATATTCGAACTTGGGTTGTTTACATAGCTTAATTATACGTCAATGTTACCATTAGACTAATTTATATTTTGTGATATAACTCGCACAAAAAATAACTATAATCTTCTTCTTTGATTACCAGGCGGAATTTTTGGAATGGTATATGTATTTTCTAAACATGTATCCGGATTTTTTTAAAAGATATGTTTAATTTTAATTTGTAGAAGATATAGTTTGAAAGATAAGTTTGGAATGTATTTTGTATAAATCTTTTGTTCTCATATTTAACATCATAATTATACTTTAACGCGTATTTTGTATAAACTTTTTGTTCCTATATTTAAGATCAGAGTTCTACCATATCACTATATATACATCATATATACATCATATATATACCTCATATTATAACGTTTTTTATAAACTCAAAAAAACAATAAACTCTATTGATAATAATATAGCCATTATGCACGGCCAAAGACACTCTGCAAGGCTTGCAAAAGGAACTGACAAGAAGAACATGAGTGCTTCTTTAGGAGGTATGTTTTTTACATGTAATTTAATCATTAGAATGTAATTTAATCATTAGTTTGCTAGCACTGCCAGACTGTATTGGTAGTACTGCTCGATGTACATGATACTGCTTATGTGTGTTTGTACTGCTGGAGATACTTGATACTGCTTATGTGTGTTTGTATTGCTCGATATATTTGATACTGCTTATGTGTGTTTGTTTTGTTTGTTAATAAACGATGGTGCATGTAAATATTAGCTTGATTATACAACAACAACATAAAAATTACAATATTAAAAACTATTAATATAAATTAACAATATAAGTAATACATTAATGAGGATAGCATATGTTATGTAAATAATTTGATGTTTTAACACATGAATGTTTTTTAACAAATAATTTATTCGTAAAGTTGTTATAATCTTATTTATGTTGTTGTTGGATCAATCTAATGCTTTATTATATGAACGTCTTTATATATTGATTATAGTTCCTGGTGCAAATACAAGCAATACCATACAGAAGAAACATACTAAAGCCTCTTCACAAGGTATTCTATTCTTATATAGGTTTTCGTGAATCCTACATTAATTTGTTTTAATTTACCATATAAGTTTATGATTTGTATCCACCTTCAGATACAACAAGCAGAGGATCTGGCAGTCACGTTCATCCTAAAACCCCTTCACAAGGTATTTTGTTGTTGTATATGTCTTTCATGTATCGTATCTTAGTTTGTATTGTTTTACCCTGAAAGTTGTTGATTTTGTATTTGGTAATCATCCACACTATAATTTTGATACAACAGGTACAAGATCAGCCAACCATGTTTCCGATGTTGTTACACGATCAACAGGTATTAGCTTCATCAATGTTTTATTGCAGTAACTTTGTTGATATTTTATTTATGTACATTTTACATGATGTTTATACTATGTTACTTAATTTATAACTGCTAAATTAGTAGGAAATATAGGTTTGGTTCAGCCATCTTCTTCGTCTGAATTGGATAATTCCATATTTGAAAGTGATACACCCGGTAGTATATCTGGAACAGTTGTTTCTGATGTCGTTGCTAAAGCTAGAGGTAGTACATTGAACATTAATTTTTTTATTTAATACAGTAATACATTGTATTTATACAATCGTAATTGTTCCAGCATCTAAACCACCTGCAAAGGGCAGATTTGGCCACGTCTCATCATCTTTTGAGTCACAACCATCTCATGAAGGTAACATGTTTCTAAACTGATCGTGTTCATATTATAAATTGTGATTATAGTATACACATTAAGTATGTTTGTACATTCTAAATTGCGGTAAATCTATATCCATTGAATAATAGGATATGTTCGATCATTAAAAAGGAAATCTACCAGTCAATCAAGCTGTTTTGAAACACACTCCACGTATGAAAACTCTAGGATTGATTCTTCCAACTTTCAATCTCAATCAGGTATGAATATTTGTTTATAAAAACCCGCACTTTTATTGTTATATGTTATACAACAATTTGTTTTGTTATTGTTGCTAGGGGCGACAAACTCAAAAGGTGATTCGAAAAGATTTGCTTATATTAGAAATCAACAAAAAGATTTGAGGTACCAAACAACATCTTCGGACGCACCTTCACACCGGAACAAAAAAACCGTTATGCATACATCGTCTTATGCAAAATTTCCTTCAGGTTTTGTACAAACATTCTGGATAATGTCTGTTCCAGATTGCTTATTTTATATAAATAACATTGTCATAATTTCTTTGTGTATTCGTAGGATCTAATTCTCATCCAATTAAAAACAATGGAAAGAGTATGTCCACAATTAAAATTCCTAAGCCAGGTTTATTTAAAATGGTTGATTCATTATACATATTTCATTTTAATGTGATATAAAAAAAAAAACAGCGTTTTCTATATATATATATATATATTTTTTTTAGTGGTGAGAGAGAGAACAATGACTCTCATTAAAGATGTCAGTCCGATGAATGTGAACATGGCCATTAAAGGAAGATGCATCTCCGTATGGCATTCACACAAATTTAACGAAGAACACGATCCTTACAGTCTTGACTGTGTTTTCCAGGATGAAGAGGTATATCAGATGAAATTAGTAAATACCTATATTTGTGTATATTTATTATATATGTTAAATTGATATTTGAACTATATGTACAGTCGAACCGTATCCAAATCTATGTCAAAAAAGAGTTTATGTTTAAATTTGAGCCTCTTTTACGAGAAGGTCAATGTTACATAATCTCTAATTTTGGAGTAGCAGAGAATGCCGGAAGGTTACCTTTGTTACCAAACCAGTGGAAAATATCTTTTTATAAAGGAACCGAGGTTACCCGTATTGATCACATCGACGACAACTTTGTTGGGTTCGTTAACGAGCCATTCTCAAGTATTCTCGATACAGATAATGAATACCACGAACATGATTGTGTTGGTATGTGTTTTTTTAAAAATTATATACAACAGTTGGTGTTACTTGAATGTTTATGTGCATATTTTTATAACAAATGTTTTCCCAGATATTGTTGGTACAGTCGTAGCTATTGGGAAAATAGTGACGTTGAACAATTCTGGCGGTCCTAAGCTACGGAGGACAATTGTCGTTGAAGATGCCGAGTAAATATATTTTATAAATTATTATTTGTTTAAAATAAAATAACGTGTATAGAATAGTATTCATTTGTAATCATATATTGAGTGTACCCTATTTTATGCAGATCTCTGAGAATTGATTGTACTTTTTGGGACAATTGGGCATTAATGTGGAATGACTACGACAACAAACGTGACGAGCTTTGTCATATAGACATCCTCTTGATGCTGGGGAAAGTGAAATATTGGGACAGTAAGTTTTATAGATGACTTTTAAATTTTTGGTTACGTAATTAAGATTTTTAATTCATATTAATAGATTTTAAAAGTGTCTATATTTGTTGTGCAACACAGATAAGCCATCAATACATAATTCTTTGTTTGGCACAAGAATATTCATAAACAGGGATGTGCCACAATTGTTGGATTTCCGGAAAAGGTATATACATTGATACCGGCACATGTGTGTTTTAGTTTTAAACTAAAAACACGTTAAATTTATTAGGAACCTATTTATACGTTTCACAGATACGAAGAGCAGGAGGGGTATGATGCAGGTGAATTCAGAATTGAGGATCATTCAGTTGGCAGCCGTGTTGTTACGCCTGCGGAGTTCATGCACGGCTGTGTGAAGCAAATAGTTGGAACAATTCGAAGCATTGAACCGGTAAAACAAAATTTATTGTTATGGGTATAATATAAATATTATTTTATCACTAATTAAACCCACGTTAGTAATGTTTATGTGTGTTTTTGTATCTAAATACAGGAGTCACACTGTGTAGTTTATGCAGAAGTACATAGCATACAAGAGGAAAATGGGTGGGTTTATACGGGTTGCAAATCATGCAGTACAAGAGTGACACCAATTGTTTCAAAACGCAACTCGGGCACAAGGAATAAGAAACAGTTGTGGTATTGTAAAAACCATGGAGAAACATATGCCGTTGCTTCTAGGTATGTAAAACAACCTATATATATATATATATATATATATATATATATATATATATATATATATATATATATATATATATATATATATATATATATATATATATATATATAATTATTTGGATTTGTCCTTAAACATATAATACATAATGTGGATATTTGGATACTTCGCGTTCGGTGATAAATATTTTATATATGTAGGTTCAAAATCATTGTGCGCATATTTGACCATAGTGGTACTGCACAAGTCGTGATTTTTGACAAGAGTGTGCACAAAATGACAAATTTAACAGCGTGGGAGATAATGGAGAGCGAAGGCATGAACACAGAAGAATACTTTCTGGATGCACTTAATCAAATTATTGGGAGGAAGTATCTTTTCAAAATTTTATTTTCTGAGTTCAATCACAACAACAATAGTTATATATATAGAGCGGAGAAAGTGACGGACGATGTTGATATAATCAACTATTTCAAGAATGGCTTTATAGAAGAAGAGGTCTGATTCATTTTTCCTTTAATGTACCTAACAATGGTTTGTGTTTATAAACAAGTATATGCTAATCCTTATGAATGAATCAAAATAGGATGACGACGAGGAAGACGAAGGTTTAGAGAACAATTCCGTGTGTTCAGATGATGGATCGGAAACACATTCTGATGATATTAGTGAGGTATTGTGCATTGTATTTTTTAATTTCTAAAAACACCGTTAAATTGTAACAAACAATACAAATTAATCTTTTACATCTTCTCGCAACATGTAGCAGGAACCAACAAACGAAGATGTTGTTGAAACGACAGACGCAACGGATGATATTCCAGCAGTGTGCGTTGGTGCCACGAACGCCACTTTAATTCAAATTGATGATGTAGGCAAGCGTACGACATACAATGTTAACAGTGTACCAGCGACACTGGATGACGAAACACCAGCTAATGATCTTAATAATCAAGAGGAGCAAGAAGACAATTAATTTACATAAGCGTTTTTTAATATTTTTGAAAAATTTAATTACAAATTGCAAACTTGCATGTGTGTGGATATTCGTATTAAGCTTTATTCATATTAAGTTTCATTAATTTATCTACCAGTGCAAATGTTGATCATTACGTGAAAAAATGATATAGCAGTACCAAGTATATGAAGCGGTACTAATATAATATTGCATTGGTAACCACATGTATAACACTATATTATCTCAAATACAACAGTACTAACGTAACCAGCAGTATTAACATTGGTGATGTTTAAAAATAATATTAACCGGGATAGAAGATGTTGTTGAAACGATAGACGCAACGGATGATATTCCGGCAGTGTGCGTTGGTGCCACGAACGCCACTTTAATTCAAATTGATAATGTAAGCAAGCGTACGACAGACAACGTTAATAGTGTACCAGCGACACTGGATGACGAAACACCAGCTAATGATCTTAATAATCAAGAGGAGCAAGAAGACAATTAATTTACATAAGCGTTTTTTAATATTTTTGAACAATTTAATTACAAATTGCAAACTTGCATGTGTGTGGATATTTGTATTAAGCTTTATTCATTACGTGAAAAAATGATATAGCAGTACCAAGTATATGAAGCGGTACTAATATAATATTGCATTGATAACCACATGTATAACACTATATTATCTCAAATACAATAGTACTAACGTAACCAGCAGTATTAACATTGGTGATGTTTAAAAATAATATTAACCGGGATAAGGATGTATACACGATACTTACCTATAAAATTAAAATAAAAAAATTACTACTATTTCGAAGGATGAATATGTACACATTTAATTTTTAAAATTAAAACAACAACCTTATCAATTCCTTGGGTCAAGTGAAGTCGATTCATTGCCCTATTTTCGTGTATATAACTTCCTACACATGATAATAAGAATTTTTAAAATGATATATACATATTATAATCATTTTTTCAAGAATATGATAAATTTATAGAAAATATGATTTGAAAGATAAGTTTAGAATGTATTTTGTATAAATATTCTGTGCATATATTTAAGATCATATACCTACTTTGACACTATATGGGGGTCAAATATATATTTAAGAGTACTTTGTACTGCTATAAACAATACGTATGTGCTATGTAGTACTGCTGAGTTATCTCCATTATGTATTTTAATTTTGTACTACTACGTCCCCGACTTGGTACTGATATTATAACCAGTTCATAAGAGTTATATTAAAATGCAATGTCACTTTAAATATACGTAGTCCATTGTTTTTATACCCCATTAATTCTAACAACGTTTTTAAATGCTCATACACAAACGAACGTAATCTTTATATACAATAAAGCTATGATAATCAAATATTTTGTAGAATTTCCAAATCTATATTTAGAGCATGATATAAATCATGTAAACTCTAGAAAACGTTTAAATTGTAAACGTAATCTTTATCTATAACAAATATATGAGAAACAAATTTTCGGTTTCCATTATATGGTCACCTTCAAACTCTATAAATAAAGCCATATATTAACACATATTGAATATATATCTTCAAAAATTACATACATAAAATACAAACAATGTCACACCGAAGATCACACAAGGTACATAATCTTAAGTTGAATGTGTTTTGTTAATTATCAGATGAATTAGATACTAATTACTACAATTTTGTCAGGGTAATCCGAAAACAGATCACCACCATCCTCCATCATCAGCCGATGGCTCGCTCGATAAGAATATACCAAACATCATTATATCAGATGATGAGGATGTACAATAACTACATTAACTGTTTATTTACATTATATATGAAACACATTATCTGATTATGTTTAGCATGAATGTAGGATGGACAATTTGATTTGTTCAAAAAAGATATATCCAGTGTGCATATATTGGACGATGAAGAGGTATCCTTCATAACATGTCTAAGTACTTTTTTTCTAAACTACCCACAGGCACTACCTTATAAGATTATCATGAATTGTTTTACATATACGAATACTTATTTACCAATAATCTTTAGCTAAAATAAATGCTTGAACAATGGTACATGTTTAAAACAACAGGGTTGGTTGATTCTATTGGTCGAGACGTTTACATGTTTAGATAATCAATTGATTATATCTATAACTTAAAATTATATAGCATATATCCATTAATATATCACAGGATCTAATTATCTTTATAATACTTGCAGGTTGGCCTATCAGATGACGAGGTATTATAACATAACTAAGGTTATTATTATTAATAATAGTTTTTGTTATGTTTAACGAATTAAATATAAATGTTAAATTTATAGATTTATGCTGTTGGTGTTAACGGATATCGAACTACTCCAATTTGTAATAAGCGAAAACCACATGATCCGTATGTATGCAAAATATTCAATGAAGATGCTGATTTACATGATACCAATAACGAGGTATTATATAAAAATTTTACTGCGTAGTAATTTGCATTGTAGTAAACATAAAATACTTAATGGTTTTTATTTTTGGATGCTCTGTTTAGGTTGTTTGTTTAACACATAACAATCGGAGATTGTCAAAGGCGAAACCCAGGACCCGTAAAAACGGATGCAAGTTTGATTATTATGAAAATCAAACTGATAACGAGGTATTTTCATAAAATTTTCATTACGTCGAGCTCATCTATTCTAAAATCTAAATATCAATCTAATAGTTGCAGGCTGATCAAACAACACATAAACGGTTTAGACCAACTAAAGACAACAAGTTAGTTAGCAACGATATTTTTTATGTTGTTTCATCAGATGATGAAAAAAAACAAAAAACACGTGACAACAAAGAGGTATAAAAAATGGTTGTAATCCATATTATGTGATACTTATTAATCAGGGGAACTAACAACTTTTGCATTACTTGCAGCCTCTCCCACCTATACACAAACGCCGTAGGCTTGCTAAAAAACGGCAAAATAGTCAACAACATAATTGTTGACCTGGATTCATCAGATGATGGAAAGCCACAAGCAAGCAAAGTTGTAGATCTAACTTCGATTGATGATAAAAAAAACGCGATCAAAGCGTGTGGAGACTATGACTGCTAATCATCCTGGGGGAAAAAACCCATTGGTAATAATAATTTATGTTTGTACATTATATTTCTATAAACATATATGTTAAACGAAACATCCTTGCTAATCCCACATTATTAAGCTAACATATACAATAAGGTATACTAACTATATTTTTGGTATGTAGAAACCCATTTTCTCACGGAACTCTATGCTATATGATGAAGATACGGATGATGAACATGATAACAACAACAACGTATCTGAAACAGGCATGTGTGTCAATATCAATGCTCTCAAAGAACCCTCTTACCCCACGCGAGATTGTAAACCTAAATATACTATCCCTGATGAATTTGTTGTTGAAGACTCTTCCACAGGTTGTTTGTTAAAAAAAAATTTATTATTATTTGTGTTTGTAAATTGTTAAACATGTTTTAAAATAATAGTTTGTTTATATAATTTTATAGTTGATAATTTCATAGGCGACTCAAGATATACATCTATTGCTGACGATTATGATGAAGATTACCAATCTAACATGGTTGACAATGACGTGTGGGACGAGATGCCTGATATCGATGGAAAAGTACATGGTAGAATCATCCACATCAGCGATGTTGACGAAGAAACGTGGGAAATAAATTCAGCCGCGTATAGTGTCAGTTATGACTCTAACGACGATGATGTCAGCAACTTTATCAATGACAGATCTACTGATTATGAAACAACCAGTGATGATGACAGCGAAGATGAATTATGAACAAATGGAACACGATTTCCCATGTTATCATCTTAGATTATTTACAATAAATACTTAAGTTTCATGTTATCATTTTAGATTATTTACAATAAAGACTTATGTTCTAATTTTTTAATAAATTAACCTCATTACTTTTCACATGAGACTTTGCTACTTAAGCATTAGATGTTTATAATTTATATGCGTAATCCATCTCATAACAAAAATATGTTACTAACTTTGTTTGTGTGAAACATACCGCCAGAGTATGAAATAAAATCAAATATCAGCAAAACACACCAACTAATCAACAAACAAAGACAAAGCAAACTAATAAAAAATCATATCCATTTAAACTCTGGTAGGACAGAACATGGTACTGTCAGTGTCAGTGATGTAATAGAACATGATACTGCATTGTGTGCGAATATGAAAGACAAAAATATTGACAATAGGCATCATTTAAAATTGATTACAACCATCCAGTATAAAATTACAAGTCATGCCCGCCCATTGGGCGGGATTTGAAGTCTAGTATATATATATATATATATATATATATATATATATATATATATATATATATATATATATATATATATATATATATATATATATAAAGCACTTATGGATACATTTCTTCAAAACTACCCTCTTTTCCCTAAATGCCAATTCCTACTGAATCATATCATACCTTGGAATATGCGTTTCTTTAAAGAAGATCTGGTATATTTCTTGTCGAATCAGAAGTTACATCGCCTTTCTCTATAGCATCCGTTTCATACCCAGGTACAACTTCTTCCAAGATTCTAGTGGCCGAGAAAACTAAAGAAATAATATGCTCCATCACCCCAATGACGACGGTAGTGGCGACGACAGCAACTACAGAGGGTGGTCATGGTAGTGGTGATGACAGCTTGGTGGAGATCTGCAACTATTAGTGGATCCGAAGAAACACCGTCTCTCTTTTTTATTTCATAGATCTGAAAATACCATCTCTCTTTTTGAGAGTTGTTTGAATATAGTTGAGGTGATTAGGATAGAAAGCAATGAATCGGATTTTTGAGAGTTGTTTTTTATGATCATTCTATGTTGGTGATGTTTGGAATATAAATGTTTTTTCTTTTTCTTTTTTTTTTCTTTTTTTTTTAATATAGTTCAGAGTTGTTTTTTACAAATGGGTTTTTTTTTGGATTTGTGGTAAAAAAAAATATTGAATATGATTATTGGGCTTTGTAAAGGTGGGCGGAGGTGGTGATAATGGTGGTGGTGGATAAAGATGAAGATGGTGGGTTTTAATAGGTTGAAGAAGAAGATGTATATTAAAGAAGAAAAAGATGAAGTGTGAAATGACGTAAATACTCTTACGGGGGTATCACATGGGGTGACTTAACAAGCGTTAGTAACGGCCGTTAGAGGGAGGGACAAACGGCGCATAACGTTTGCCACTTAAGGTCGAACGGTGCATTTTTTTTGGTCAAAGGACGAACGGCTGCGGTCAACGCAAACCACAAGGACAAACGATGTAGTTTACTCTTTTTTATATGTCCTCTTACGTTTTTATCCGTTTTTGTCTGTTTTTATACGTTTTCATTCGTTTTATACGTTTTTCTTAGGTTTTTATCCGTTTACATCAATTTTTATATGTTTTCTTGCGTTTTAATCCATTTTCGTCCGTTTTTATATGTTTTTGTCTTTTTTTACGTTTTGATATGTTTTTATCCGTTTTTATACATTTTTTCTTACGTTTTTATCCGTTTTCATTTGTTTTCATCCGTTTTTCTTACGTTTTTGTCTGTTTTTATATGTTTTTAACGTTTTCATAGGTTTTTATCAGTTTCCATATGTTTTCAACCGTTTTCATCCGTTTTACACGTCTTTTACGTTTTCATAGGTTTTTATCCGTTTTCATATGTTTTTATCCGTTTTTATACGTTTTCATATGTTTTATCTGTTTTCTTACGTTTTTATCTGTTTCATCCGTTTTTATACATCTTTTTCCATTTTTCTTACGTTTCTGTCTGTTTTTATACGTTTTCATCCGTTTTTATACCTTTTTTTTAACGTTTTCATGGGTTTTTATCAATTTTTATATGCTTTTATGCGTTTCATTCGTATTCTTACAGATAAAAACGTAAGAAAAAGTATAAAAACGGATGAAAATGTATAAAAATGGATGAAAACGCATAAAAGCATATAAAAATAGATAAAAACCCATGAAAACTTAAAAAAAGGTACAAAAACGGATGAAAACATATAAAAACAGACAAAAACGTAAGAAAATGAACAAAAAGCGTATAAAAATAGACGAAAACGTAAAAAAACGTATAAAAATGGATGAAAACGGTTGAAAACATATGAAAAATGATAAAAACAGTTGAAAACATATAAAAACCTAAAAAGACATATAAAAACGGATGAAAATGGATTAAAACGTAAGAAAGCATATAATAATGGATGAAAACGTAAAAAAAACATAAAAAACGGACGAAAACGGATAGAAACATTAGAAAACGTATAAAAAGGGATGAAAACGTATTAAATACGGACGAAAATGGATAAAAACGTATAAAAATGTACCTAAAGTCATAAAACTTTAAATTATAAACGGCCGTTATTATAAAGGATAAACGATACAACAATCGTTAACCAACAAGGGCTAACGTGTGAATTATAACGGAATGCACTTAACACTCGTTAGAAAAATGACCACGAGTGTTATTCTTTGGAGGCGATAGAGACGATATATGCAACTTTTTGGTTTGAGGGACGATAGGTGAAATTTTCGACAAACCACAGGGACCATTTATGTAATTTACTCTAATAACAAATATTTTGAGTTTTTGCCTAGATAGTAGTACTTCAAAAAAAGTATTTACTAATGTATTGTAAATCTAAAACTATTTGCCAACTAATTGTATCTTTATATTTTAATTTAATATAGAAGTTATGTAACGTACGATCAATTTCTTCTTTTTCTATTAACCAAGCTAATGTTTTGTTTACACTTTTACACCCATGTATTAAAATTATAAGTTAACCATCAGATTTGCTGTTCCACATTTGGTTGGATTTCGTTTTGGAGGGGATCGGTAATAATATGCACCACACACAAATATACAAAATCAGTTTATGCTTGCTAATATGAATTTGATATAGTTTACGGTTATCTTTCGATTGATGCATCAGTTTATCTAAATGATTTAGTATGTAGCGTGTATCGTTGTTGGTGCGAGTTTATTAGTAATTAGTTTGAACTCACCGTTGTGGTTCCATTCGTGATTTGAACTCGCCGTTGTGGTTCCATTCCCGATTTAAACTCGAGGTTATTGCGGTTGTTCTACAAATGGTGTTGAGTGGTCGTTAAGGGCAATTTACCGAATGAACTTATAATTATAACTGTTATAATTTAATAAACATAACAATCATATATTTATTCTAATAACAATCAAACACGTTGCGGAAGCGTATGATCATATTTAACATATAAAAGATTAACTGAAAATTAAAGACACGTACCTTTGATTCTAGCAAGAACAAGAATCAAAACTTCAAATCTTCTTCTTTAATTATTAAAGTGGATGAGCGAGATACCCCTTACCGTTTTGTATCTCAATCTAAGATATATAAACTACAGTGAGTTTATACCGCAATTTTGTACACACGTACTATAACCAAATTAATCAGATTGCTAGATCTTAAACACAAAAATAAACCAAACGGGTTTGTTTATTAAAACACTTGATCGACTAACCCAAAGGGTTATGTTGATCGATTGTTTCAAGGAAGAAGAAGAAAACAAGGGTTTAGGGTTATAGCAAGAGTGCACAAAAGGTGAAAACCAATAACCCTTAGCCTTGTATTTATAGTGTGATAACTTAGAGAACAAGTTTGGCTTGGATTGGGTTTAGAAACCCTTTGGCCGATCGGATCGCACTTCCCCAAGGGATTCCGGATCCTTCTTGATCTTCTAATTACACTTACAGTCCTTCCTTTATTTCATAACGGTCGTTAGTCAATTCCCGATAATTACGTAACGTCCGTTAGTCGTTATTTTGTGTTCTAATAATTAAATACATAACGGTTTATATATATAATTATTGTACATTAATTCTTCATACGTAATGTGTGCAATCCCGTGGTCCCGAGTTCGATTCTAGTCATACACGTTTAATATTTGTCTATAAAACTTAACAGCTCCCACTTGGACATCTATTAATAGTGTAATGACATTGGTTAGCGTCTAGCAACACGCCAATGCCCCTAGTACAACTCGGGTGCTGGTCTCCTGGAAAAACCATTCGATGATTCATCATCATACTTATCCTTTTGTTTCTAATACTACATTAATAAAGATATGGATCTCAGTCATTCTTTATTAACCATTCTGTTTCTCGTTGTTTCTAATTGAGCAAGATTACCAAATCTTCTTAACATATTCTGGGGAGATCTTGGGTATGGCCACACAAACATCTTGCCAACCCTACGAGGGGCCCAAAAGTATTAAACTTCAAACAAATTTGAAGGAACAAATTCTCTCTTGACTACGAGCATAACCCATGAACTTTGCAACACTCCTGAAAACAATCCTTATAGCTACCAGTTACGTATAGCGGTAAATTGCTTCACAGAAATGCACTACATCCATGACAGTTATCTGGCATCTCAAGTCTGAGGATAACTATATGTACATGATTAACTTGATGACAAAATCCATAAAGTAAACTCATGAAGTTGGGATAAGTCCTATATTCAATTCATTGAATATCATGTGAAATTGGCATGACAACGCATCAATATACTTTCAAGTATATTCTACCAATACTCAGATTTGCCTTAATTTAATGATATTCCCATATCATTAATCGACAATTGACAATTTAGAATAATCAATATATTCAAGGATTAAACATGCAAATACATGATATATTATTAAGAAAATGATAATCAAACATAACAAGTATTTTATTCCATTAAAATAATAATTTTTCATAACATCCAATTATCCAAACACTAATCACAGATGGGCATGAAACTACTAGCTAAACGAAGTCCTATGCCTTCAGCATGTTGATTAAGCTTTCCACCAGGTAAAGCCTTCGTTAACGGATCAGCTAGGTTATTATCTGTGTGAACTTTGAGTAACTCGATTTCACCTATCTCCACTTGTTCTCTAACATAGTGATATTTAATCAGGAAATGTCTGGTGCCCTTCATGATTCCAGGTTCATTGGCAAATGTAATTGCGGCTGAATTGTCACAATACATCTTTATAGGTCTTTCGATTGAGGGCATAACTCCAAGCCCTAAAACGAACTTCCTAATCCAGACGGCTTCCATTGCAGCTTCTGAGGCAGCAATATACTCACTTTCTGTTGCAGACATCGCTATGGTACTCTGCTTCTTGCTCTTCCAATCCACAGCTCCTCCATTAATGACAAAGACATAACCGGTCTGAGACTTCGTATAATCTTTATCACATTTCCAGGAAGCATCGCAGTAACCTATAACATCAAGTTTTGCTTATGGATTTCCCCCATATACTAAAAACATATCTCTTGTAGCTCTCAAGTACTTGAGAATATGTTTAACAGCAGTCCAGTGGAGTTCACCTGGATTCTGCAGATATCGACTGGTTATGTTTTGAGCAAACGCCACATCAGGCCTTTTGCATCTCACCGAATGCATAATAAATCCCACAGCCGAAGCATAAGGGACTCTCTTCATGCGTGCCACCTCTTCAGGTGTTGAAGCACAAGCTTTGCTACTTAAGCCATGTTGTTCTTGCATTGGCAAATATCCCTTCTTGGAATTTTGCATATTGAATCTCTTCAATATTTTATCAATGTAAGCACTTTGGCTTAATCCAATCAACCGATTTGATCTATCTCTATAGATCTTGATTCCCAGAATGTATGCTGCTTCTCCTAAATCCTTCATGGAAAAACATTTCCCAAGATAGGCTTTCACCTCTTTCAATCTTGGAATATTTTTACCCATGATTAATATATCATTAACATATAGGACTAGGAAAATAACATCACTCCCACTAGCTTTGTGATATACACATGGCTCATCAAGATTTTGAGTAAATCCAAACCTTTTGATTTCTTCATCAAATCTCTTATTCCATTGCAGTGATGCTTGCTTCAATCTATAAATGGATCTTTGAAGTTTGCATACACAGTTTAGAAATTCTGGATTCACAAACCCCTCAGGCTGCGCCATATAGATGTCTTCATCTAGGCGACCATTTAAGAAGGCGGTTTTGACATCCATTTGCCAAATCTCATAATCATAGTACGCTGCTATGGCTATGAGAATCCTAATTGCCCTTATGTCAGCTACAGGAGAAAAGGTCTCCTCGTAGTCAACACCATAAGTTTGGGTAAAGCCTTTAGCTACCAAACGGGCCTTATAGGTGTGTACATTGTCATCCATGTCAGTTTTCTTCTTGAAGAGCCACTTACTTCCAACTACCTTGGCATTAGGAGGAAGGTCTACTTCAATCCAGACTTGATTATCTCTCATGGATTGCATTTCCCCATTCATAACAATCTGCCATTTATCCTTTTCAGGATCATTCATGGCAGCTCTATAATTAGCAGGTTCTCCAAGATCCCCTAATATAGTTTCCTCAACCTCTACGTTAAGACATAGACGTTTAGGTACTTTCACAGTCCTTACAGATCTGCGAATGGGAACAATTTCAGGTGGAGGACCCAGAATTTCAGGTTCCACAGGAAGTTCACTAGTGTTTTCAAAAGGTAATATATCCTCTTGATCATCTTCCAGATCATAGATCCTCCCATTGAATTCTTGAGATATGAGATCTTTCTCAAGAAAATCTCCATACCTAGCAACAATTACTTTGTTTTTAGGTGAGTAGTAAAAGTAGTAACCCATCATTTCCTTTGGGTATCCTACAAAGATACACTTTACAGATCTCTGCTGGAGTTTATCTGCTGAGTCACGTTTAACAAACGCCTCGCAACCCCAGACCTTTAAATAAGACAAGTTAGGCGTTTTCCAAACCATAACTCATAAGGTGTCTTATCAACCTTCTTGGTCGGAACCATATTTAAAATACGAATCGCAGATTCCAAGGCATAATCCCAAAAGGATAAAGGAAGAGTTGTTAGATTAAACATTGATCGCACTATGTCCAACAATGTACGATTTCTCCTTTCTGATACACCATTTTGTTGTGGAGTATAAGGAGATGTGAGATGCTGGACAATTCCATTCTCAGCTAAATAATCTTTAAACTCTTTGACTCAGGTACTTAGCACCTCTGTCGGATCGAAGAGCTTTAATCTTCTTTCCAAGTTGCAATTCTACTTCAGCTTTGAAAACCTTAAATGTTTCAAATACCTCATGTTTATGTTTAAGTAAATAAACATATCCATAACGGCTGAAATCATCAGTAAAGGTTAAGAAGTAGCTAGCACCTATCTTTGACACATGTCTAAGTGGCCCACATACATCAGTATGTATCAAACCAAGTAGATCATCAGCCCTTTCCATACGATTATTGAAAGGTTTCTTTGTCATCTTCCCAGATTTACAAGATTCGCATTTATCAAATGATTCATCATTGATATCTAGTAAAAGCCCATCATATTGCAGCTTTTTCATACGAGTCTTGCCTATATGAGCAAGTCGACAATGCCAAAGATAAGATGAATCCGAGACATTCTTGATTCTCTTATTATTGATACTATACATTGAATTATAATTATTGCATTCATTCATATCAATCTCAAATACACCATTCACAGCAATAGCATTAAAATAAAAAACATTATTTAACGAAACAGAAATTCCATTGCTTGAAACGGTATGTTGAAAATCAATATCCAATAAACACAAAAAGGAGACAACACCTCTAACAATAGTAGGTGCGTAATGAAAATTATTCAAAAATAGTACTAACCCGAAGGCAAAACTAATTTAAATACGCCTATAGCTTCAACAGCTGCATGTGCTCCATTGCCCACGTGCAGATATTGTTCCTCATAGGCCAGTCTCCTTTCAACTCTAAATCCCTGCAGTGTATTGCAAATATGAATACCACATCCAGTATCGTATACACAGGAATTTATTTTATGACTTAATGAAAATAATTCAATCATGAAAAAGTTACCTGAAGTGCTGGGTTTACCAGCCTCAACCTTCATCTTTTTCACACGCAACTCCTCGAGATAGAGTGGACAGTTCCGCTTCCAATGTCCTATCTCATGGCAGTGGTGACAAGCCTGATCCTTCTTGTTCGGATTCACCTTGTTCTTCTTAGGGTTATTCTGCCTGGGCATAGGTTGATAGGCCATAACTTGTTTACCCTTACCCTTTTTATTCGCCTGCGGTTTTGGCTTTTGGATCCTACCTCCTTGTATAGCTAATACCTGAGGAGTAGGTGCCTTGTAACACCCCAAACTCGACAAGGGTAGAAATGTCACATCATGGTGTCAATCAGAACATAATATTAATAATAGGTTACATAAGTTCTTCTAAGGAAATAATAAAATACTAAGTCTAAAACAGAATAACTTCTAAATGAATTACAATTCCAAATGAGGTCTAAATGAAGGATAACTCCAAATCTAATCCAAACGCAAGTGGGTAACTATCGTCAGGGTAGTCCACTAAAAGCTCCTACTCTCATCACTCAAATCCCAGCATCCCGCTTGAATACCTGCCGCAGGGAAAAAAAACGCGGCTCAGCTTAAAAAGCCCAGTGAACAGATATAAAATAATAAACTGTGTTGACATAAATAATGCCTAAACACATTATTCATATCTCTATGTTTTAATGATCACAAAATATAAACTCATTAAACATAAACTTATCAAATAAACAAGTATTTAGTTGTAAATATACACTTCTACAACTTAATCACTTAAGGTATGAATAAACAAGTGCTTAATGCATTATATGATCAAAGGAACATTTTCTTAAACACTAGATTTTTTATAAAATGTCAAAAACATTTTATATCTTTTAGAAAAACATTTTTGGTAATAAATAAAAAGGTTTAATTCATTATAAATTTATGAATTCAAATTTTTAACCAAAATCAGTAAAAATGTTCCAGAAATACCTTCCCCACAAAAAGACAAAACTGGCCAACGGGCAGGGAGGGCGGCCCCCTTAAAATTAAGGGGACCGCCCCCCTATTTAAGGGGGCCGGCCACGCTCCTGTAGGTTCCAGCTGTCCAGTTTTTCTGCCTATAAATACCAGCCTTCCCCTGGATTTTTACTTACCTTTTGCACACTGAAACTTTCTGTTGTAAATCACATTTCATATCTTCAAAAACCCTTTGATCATATAATCTTAAGCTTTGGTTTCTAAGTGATCCAAGCTTCCTCCATTCAAGTGCAAGAGAAGAATACTCCTTCAACAACTAGAGAAGAAGTATTGCAACTTAGATACCTAAGTTGTTTGTGTCATTATTCATTTGTATATAAGTTGTGTATTGTGGTTAGATAGTTGTGTGAATAATTGTTTGGGATAGGTTAGTGTGTAAGTAGAGAAGTTGTGTTGTTAAGGTGTGTAAGTAGTGAAGTTGTGAAGAAGTAGAAGTGTACATAGGTTGTGCTTAGTTGTGAAGTGATAGTGAAGAAGTCGTGAAGAAGAAGGTGTGATTAAGTCGTGTTTAAGTTGTGAGATTGGTTCTAGCTACGATTAGAACTCGACATCTAGCTTTGTGTCGTTAAGCCGGTGTAAGCTAAAGTTGTGTAAGGTTTTCTCCGCCATAAGGGAGCTTGTTGACATAGTGAAGAAAACTCTCGAGTTAGGTGCTCGGGGAGTGGAGTAGGGCAAGGAAGGTGTCCTTGTAGCCGAACCACTATAAATCTCTTGTCTCTCGGTTAGATCTTTCCATCTCTAACTTTCATTTCATCTTATTACCTTACTTGCATTACTTATTTATATCTACTTATATACATATTGTTCATATTGTTTAAAGAGTTGAGATCACATAAATTCGAATCTAAGTTTTAAAAAGTAAACAAAGTTTTCATAATATAAATTTAAAAGGACATAAAACTATTCAACCCCCCTTCTAGTTTTCCACAATTGGTATCAAGAGCCACGTCAAACAAGATTTTTAAAATTAACTGTATTTTAAAACTTGAAACGATCTATGGAATCTTTAAAATATTTAGAAGGGCAATCTATGCAAAGACCACCACTATTTGAAAGTGATGGTTTTCTTTATTGGAAAAATAGATTCGAAACTTATGTGAAATCAAAGGATCTTGATCTTTGGCATGTTATTACCTATGGTGATTTTCCCCCTATTCAATATAATATCCTAACTAAAATAGATGAAATTGTACCTTTTGAAAAACAAAATGATGATTTAGAAAAGAAACTAGCAAAAAATAATGAAGCTAAAATGGTAATTTATAATGCGTTACCACGCAAAGAATATGAAAGAATTTTTATGTGTCAAACCGCAAAAGAGATTTGGGATTCTTTACTAATCACTCACCAAGGTAATAGTCAAGTCAAAGATAATAAAATAGATCTTCTTGTGCAACAATATGAACAATTTACAATTCCTGAAGAGGAATCTATTGATAATGCATTTGCTAAATTTAACACAATCATCACAAGTTTAAAAGCACTTGATGAGACTTTTTCTAGCAAAAATTGTGTAAGGAAATTTCTTAGGGCATTACATCCGAAATGGGGCGCAAAGGTCACGGCGATTGAAGAGTCAAAGAACTTGATGACGTTATCACTTGATGAGCTTATTGGCAACTTGAAGGTTCATGAAGAAATTATAAAGAGGGACTCGGAAACGGTCAAGAGCAAGAAAGATCAAATCAAGTCTCTCGCGCTAAAAGCCAAAAAGGAACTTAGTGATGACGATGATTCAAGTGACGATAGTGAAGACGAAGAATATGCAATGGCCGTAAGAGAATTCAAGAAATTCTTCAAGAGACGAGGAAGATTCACGAGACAACCGCGAGATGAAAGAAGATCGCTTCAAAGAAATAGAAATGATAACTACGGGAAAAGAAAGTGCTTTAGATGTGGAAGCCAAAACCATCTCATTGGCGAATGTCCAAAGCCACCGGGTTATGATTACGAAAGCGCATTTGTTAGTGGAACATGGAGCGATAGCGACAAAGATGAAGCGGACAAAGCAAAAGACGAAAAGTGCCTTGTAGCTCAAGCCACCGATGAAATATGTCTAGGAATAAATTTGGAGCCCGACGAATGGATTAAGGATAGCGGATGCTCGAAGCACATGACGGGAAACCGGAAGCTATTCTCCTCCTACAAGGCATACAACGGAGGTAATGTTATTTTCGGTAGTGATTTTCGTGGAAAAATCATTGGCAAAGGTACGATCTCTCAAGACTCCCTAACTATTGAAAATGTTGAGCATGTAGATAATTTAACATATAACTTGCTTAGTATAGGACAAATATGCGATAATAAGTGTAGGGTTACTTTTACAAGTAAAGATAGCGAAATAGTTAAGGACGGAAAGGTCATAGGTAGAGGAGTTAGGAAAGGTGGCGTATATGTTATGAAACTAGGAAATAAACCGGAAGATAAAATATGTCTAGCAACCTTAGATGAAAACTCTACATTGTGGCATAGAAGATTAGGTCACGCAAATATGCAACAAATACAATCCCTAGCCTCTAAAGAATTAGTTAGAAACTTGCCTAACCTAAGATATGACCAACACTTTTGCAATGCATGTAAAATAGAAAAACAAGCACATGCTAGTCACAAAGCTAAGAATATAGTCTCCACTACTGGATGCCTAGAATTATTACACATGGACCTTTTTGGTCCAACCGCTGTGCGGAGTTACGGAGGTAATTGTTATACCTTAGTAATTGTAGACGACTATTCACGATACACGTGGACTAGATTTTTAAGTGACAAAACCGAAGCCTTTAATAAGTTTGAAATATTTAGTAAAATGATTCAAAATAAATTAGGATGTTCTATAGTATCAATTAAGACGGACCATGGTCGGGAATTTGATAACGAAGTGCAATTCGGAAAAATATTGTGATTTAAATGGGATATCTCACAATTTCTCTGCTCCTCGCACTCCACAATCAAATGGGATAGTAGAAAGAAAGAATCGAACATTACAAGAAATGAGTAGAACAATGCTAAATGAACAATCTATCCCACAAATATTTTGGTGCCATGCCGTAGATACATCAACATATATAATAAATAGAGTCTCAATTAGGCGAATTTTAGGAAAAACCCCATATGAGTTGTTAAGAGGTAGAAAACCTAATCTAAATTACTTTATAGGGTATTCGGGAGCAAATGTTTTGTTCTCAATACAAAAGATTACCTTACTAAGTTTGATCCTAAGTCGTATGAAGGAATCTTTCTAGGGTATTCACAAAATAGTAAAGCATACATAATACTTAATAAACACACTATGAAAGTAGAAGAGTCCTTAAATGTAACTTTTGATGAAACTCCACCACCACCTAAGACATTGCCCCAAGAAGATGATGATCTAGTTGAAGAAGAAGCTATTGAGGTTAGTAAAATTAAACCCTTAGGCAATGATAATGAAGATATAATATTAGGTGAAAACGAAATAGTAAATGTTAAGGAATCTAAATCACACCCGTTAGATAATATAATAGGAAACCTAAATCAAAGAACCCTTAGATCACAAGCTCAAGATAAAAATAACTTCTTTTGTTTCCTATCAACTATAGAACCTAAAAATATAAATGAGGCATTAAAAGATGAAAGTTGGGTCATGGCTATGGAAGAAGAACTCAATCAATTTAAGACTAATGACGTTTGGGAACTAGTCCCAAATCCCATGAACATGACCATCATAGGAACTAAATGGGTTTATAGAAATAAGTTAGATGAAAATGGAATAGTTACTAGGAACAAAGCTAGGTTAGTTGCCCAAGGTTATAATCAACAGGAAGGAATTGATTATGACGAAACTTTTGCCCCCGTAGCTAGATTAGAATCTATAAGAATACTACTTGCCTATGCATGCGCCCTAGATTTTAAGTTATTTCAAATGGACGTGAAAAGTGCATTCCTTAACGGTTTTATCAATGAGGAGGTATACGTGGCACAACCTCCAGGATTCATTGACTTCGCAAAACCTGATTATGTTTATAAACTCAAGAAAGCTTTATATGGACTCAAACAAGCTCCCAAGGCTTGGTATGATCGATTAAAGGCATTTCTTATTAAACATGATTATTCCATGGGAATGGTAGATAACACTCTTTTCACGAAAAAGAAAAGCCCAAATCTCATCATTGTCCAAATATATGTCGAAGACATTATATTCGGATCGACTTGTCAGGATATGTGTGATGAATTCGCCAAAATCATGCATGATGAGTTTGAGATGAGTATGATGGGTGAACTTAATTTCTTCCTCGGATTACAAATAAAACAATTAGAAGATGGAATATTTTTTAATCAATCTAAGTACATTAAGGAAATGCTCAAGAAATTTGGATTAGAAGACGCTAAGCCCATGAAAACACCGATGTCTACGGAAGTAAAACTCACAAGAGATGAAGAGGGTGAGTCCGTAGAAAACACTAAGTATAGAGGAATGATAGGTAGTTTACTATACTTAACGGTAAGTAGACGGATATCATGTTTAGTGTCTGCCTTTGTGCTCGCTTTCAAGAGGATCCCAAAACCTCTCACCTAGAAGCGGTTTAAGCGTATCTTCCGATACATTAAAGGCACTATACACTTAGGATTATGGTATCCTAAGGGATCCGGCATAGAAACCATCGTCTATGCGGATTCGGATCATGCGGGAGACTACGTGGATAGAAAAAGCACTAGCGGAATTTGCACGTTCATGGGATGTTGTCTAACATCTTGGTTCTCGAAGAAGCAAACCACTCTTGCTATTTCTACCACAGAAGCCGAATATGTAAGCACTGGAAAGGCATGTCAACAAGCACTATGGATGAAACAAGCTCTCGTAGATTATGGCATTAGGTTAGATGATGTCCCAATTATGTGTGATTACAAAGGTGCTATAGATTTAAGTAAGAATCCCGTTCAACACTATAGGACTAAACATATAGAAATACGCCACCACTTCCTCCGCGATAACGTTCAAAAAGGAAACATATCTATAGAAAAGGTTGCATCGGAAGATAACTTAGCAGACATATTCACTAAGCCCCTTAAGCGTGAACTCTTTAACCACTTACGTTTAGGCCTAGGAATGATGGAACTAATTGACTGAATTTTCTGCATCTTTGGTACATTTTTTTTCCAGATGGGCAGACCCCTTAATGTTATAAAGGTGGTCCCCTTAATTATTAAGGGGACCGGCTTGTCATTAAGGGGACCGGCCATCTGTCTGTAAAATTTCTTTTTCCTCCCATCTGAGTCTAGGAATCTGTTTTGCACAAAATAAAAGATTGGAATATTTTTTTTTGGCATAAACATATTTATGAACAAAACCCAATCTATTTTCTACAAATCATTCTCACATCTAGGACAACACATGAAAATCATTTTCCTTACATTGTTGAATAATGCTAAAAATATTTTTTTTCATGCATAAGATCTCATATGACTTGTCAAAATATATAATCTAATATATATCTTTGATATTCATATATTGAGCAAAATCAAATCAAGGAGACCTTGGATTGTTTCTTAGAAAATTCTTTTGCATTTAGGAGTCGAAACAATCACATCTCCACATTTGTTGCATATAGGCACAAACTAGAACAAGCTTATTAATCACATCCTCACAATTGTTCCATCACCTATTCCCCATTAGTTTCTAGTGCCTTTGCTCCATTACCCTTGCCTTAGATGATTAGTTTCCTTAATTCTCTAAATTGCTAGATATAACTTATTGCCTGCTTATTTGTTTATCTTATATGCCATGCATGCTTAATATGTTTCTCTATTGCCTCAAAGAGTGGGACTTGCCTAAAACCAAAAGCTCAAAACATAGCCATCCTCACCTATTTCTGTAGAAAAAATCCATTTCTGGAACCCAGAAAGGTACCAGATGGGCGGCCCCCTTAATTATTAAGGGGACCGCCCATAATTAAGGGGACCGGCCATCTGCTGGACGGGTTCACAGAATCTTTTTCTGCTTTTTAGCCCATTTGATCCTATACTTCCCCAAATTCACAAACACATTCTGTCCTAATCACCCAACAAGCCTATCCATTCCTAAACAACACAAATCATCCACTATAAATAACCCCATATCTCACCACATTCAATCATCCCATCATGTCTTCTCCTATCAACCAAAAACCAAAAACCTCAAAGCTAGCAAGGATGACCTTAAAACCCGGGTGGAAAAGAAAACCTCACCCTCACCACAAGCCCATCACAAATGGTGCGACTAGACAACCTCATTCCATTGAACCATTTCACAAACCCTACCATTTTGGCCAAACATCCACATTCATTCCAAACTACTCCCCTAAACATCAAACCAACTTCAATGGAATCCTTGAAAACCCTCATCACCTTGGTCAAACATCAAACTTTTCACCCCAATACCATCCATTTCCACCAAATAACCAAATCCCCATTCATGAAAGGCAAAAGCTTCATGAAGAGATTAACCAAATCCATGATCTTAGTGATCTCCTTGCTATGCACCTCACACAACGCAACAAGGGACAACCTCCATCCTCACCTTACTCAAATTGCCTACCCCACTCTCTTAACTTGGATCAAGTTACAAACCACACCCACTATTGCCTTGTTGCATCTTCCTTCAAAAACAAATCCTCCACTTAAGTGAAGATATTTCTTGGATCGAATATCTACTCACTCGTCCTCATCCCATTCCTTCACTACAACGATATAACATCAATGGATCCGCTCCATTTCCCCCACCATCACATAACTAAAATCCATCCACATGCTTTCGCCTCAAAATAAAATCCCTCGCCCTTTTCTGTCGCAAGCAAGTCCAATCGCTCTCTTTGGCAATATGAGGACCATTAGTATTTCTAGTTATGTTGTAATCATTATGTTTCAAGTATTTTATGTAATGTAATGATGATTCATATGTTATATATGATCATCTTGAATGCATAAATAAATTAGTTGGTTGTTCTAAATATTTTTGCTATGTATATGTATCTTGTGTCTCCTAACTTATTTTTGCAGCCAAGATTTCCATAGCTCGTCTCCTTGGTGCCCTCGAACGAGGGGGAGTAAATATCAAGGGGGAGTTCTCGTCCCGACAAATTTAGTTTCTAAAACTTGTCGGCATAACCTTTTTGATTCTACAAAAAGGGGGAGAAGTGAATATAAACTCACTAAATACTTGTCCAAAAATAAATTTTTGGATTTAATAAGTTTAAGTTTTGTAATCATCAAAAAGGGGGAGATTGTTGACATAAATAATGCCTAAAAACATTATTCATATCTCTATGTTTTAATGATCACAAAATATAAACTCATTAAACATAAACTTATCAAATAAACAAGTATGTAGTTGTAAATATTCACTTCTACAACTTAATCACTTAAGGTATGAATAAACAAGTGCTTAATGCATTATATGATCAAAGGAACATTTTCTTAAACACTAGATTTTTTATAAAATGTCAAAAACATTTTATATCTTTTAGAAAAACATTTTTGGTAATAAATAAAAAGGTTTAATTCATTATAAATTTATAAATTCAAATTTTTAACCAAAATCAGTAAAAATGTTCTTGAAAAACCTTCCCCACAAAAAGACAAAACTGGCCAACGGGCAGGGAGGGCAGCCCCCTTAATTATGCTAGGCGGCCCCCTTAAAATTAAGGGGACCGCCCCTATTTAAGGGGCCGGCCACGCTCCTGTAGGTTCCAGCTGTCCAGTTTTTTGCCTATAAATACCAGCCTTCTCCTGGATTTTTACTTACCTTTTGCACACTGAAACTTTCTGTTGTAAATCACATTTCATATCTTCAAAAACCCTTTGATCATATAATCTTAAGCTTTGGTTTCTAAGTGATCCAAGCTTCCTCCATTCAAGTGCAAGAGAAGAATACTCCTTCAACAACTAGAGAAGAAGTATTGCAACTTAGATACCTAAGTTGTTTGTGTCATCATACATTTGTATATAAGTTGTGTATTGTTGTTAGATAGTTGTGTGTATAATTGTTTGGGATAGGTTAGTGTGTAAGTAGAGAAGTTGTGTTGTTAAGGTGTGTAAGTAGTGAAGTTGTGAAGAAGTAGAAGTGTACATAGGTTGTGCTTAGTTGTGAAGTGATAGTGAAGAAGTCGTGAAGAAGAAGGTGTGATTAAGTCGTGTTTAAGTTGTGAGATTGGTTCTAGCTACGATTAGAACTCGACATCTAGCTTTGTGTCGTTAAGCCGGTGTAAGCTAAAGTTGTGTAAGGTTTTCTCCGCCATAAGGGAGCTTGTTGACATAGTGAAGAAAACTCTCGAGTTAGGTGCTCGGGGAGTGGAGTAGGGCAAGGAAGGTGTCCTTGTAGCCGAACCACTATAAATCTCTTGTCTCTCGGTTAGATCTTTCCATCTCTAACTTTCATTTCATTTTATTACCTTACTTGCATTACTTATTTATATCTACTTATATACATATTGTTCATATTGTTCAAAGAGTTAAGATCACATAAATTCAAATCTAAGTTTTAAAAAGTAAAGAAAGTTTTCATAATATAAAATTTAAAAGGACATAAAACTATTCAACCCCCCCCCCTTCTAGTTTTCCACAAACTGAACCTGAATAAGTACACAAAATGGAGTCAAAGGAATCTGCTGAACAATAAATCATATGTCATAAGAGTCAAATGAATAATGAGTTAAAGTGATGATAAGGAAATCAATGAATCATAAGGAAATGCCCACGAGCTCAAAACATATGTCTAAGGCATGATACATGCGTTAAACCAAATATCCAAACATATATCATATCCTGTCATAACAAATAGAGTAGCTAGCTCCCAAAAGTAAAATGGGGTGTATGGCACACATAAACCCAATCACTAAATCAAATCTGAACTGAACAAACCTAGGATGCATCCATACGCTCCCCTGCAAAACAAAGTTATACATAACCATACACCTGTACTCTGACAAGTATACTTACGTATCAAAAATGGCCAAGTGCGCAGTAAACAAATGGGAACGCCGTGGATCAGTCACACCTCCACAGATAGTGTCATGCCATTGGTGCCTCAATGACATGGCCATGGTACCTCCATGGCTAGTTAGCTCGGGCAACAGAACATAACAGAACAAAACTATCCACAATAAGCAATCATAACATAATCAACAAAGGCATATCAACTGAACAGAATCTCAATCAAGGAGATAATAAACAGATCATCATAACAGAATGGATAGCAACTGAATCATATCAAGGGGATCATAGCAATGGCTTATATCAAATGGGATCATGGAAAAGTAAACAAATCAAAGTCAAGGATCGAAAAGTCATGAGATCAGAACCCTTACTGAGAAAGGGTAGAATACTGTACCTTAGCGAATTAAATGGAAGCAAACGAACAGTGATCACAAGGAAAACAACGTCACGCCTTCTTCAATGAATCTACACTGATTAGGGATCATTTATTATTTATCAGTTCATTTATTTAGGTTTCCTTCCAGTTTTAGTATCTTTCCATTTTTAGTAACTTTCCGATTTTAGTAACTTACCACTTTTAGTAATTTCCCGTCAATTGGTCACATTAGGGTTTCTAAATGATAATCAGTTAAGTCTAGGGTTTACATGCACTTAAAACCAATATATAACAAAGTTAGGGTTTATAATAATTTAGTTAATTAGGGTTTACATTGATGACCAATTTAAGCAAGATCAATTAAATATAGGGTTAGGTCAAAAGTAGGTTAACGCATGTCTAAGAGTATCCGTATTAATGTTACAATGTTATTAAGGTCAAAACACCTTCATGGGTTTAGGTTATACTAAATTCATAATTTGAAAGATGGTTAAGATTTTTATCCCATTCTGGTCCCTGATGTTTATGAATTTTAACCATACTTAAGTGTCTACTGGGAAGCTAAGATTTTATCAGAGATATCTATATAGGTTGAGCACTTACTGTAATTTTCTTAGATTTTATTCAAAGTGATAGTACCCTTTCAAAAATCATTTTTCCCCAGACCTGCCCAGAAAGATAACTGCACAGACACCCAAAAAGTTTTCATTTTGCTACCCCATGAGAACCCCTCATAAAATTCTATAAAAATTCCAATAAGTCCCTTATATCCTAGATATGATACATATAAAAGTATACCTTCTAATTGCTCACCGTTTGGAAACTAAAATTCAAAAACACCAGCTGAATTTCCAGACTCCTAAACTCAGGATTGACATCTGATGTTATAAAAATCAAAAAGTCATCTTCCCGACCTCCAAAAAATTACGAAATTTTATATGTAGATAGTACACAACCTGAACTTAGTTAGGCTCAAGAATCTTGCAAAAACACGTTGTCATCATCAATTTATGACCCTCTAAACCCACCTAAATTTTTAAATAGCATGCAGTTGAGACAGAAAACAAATCCTTAGCCCTCTTATAAACCCTAATCACGCATTAATTAATTCTAGCGTTTCTTTTCCAGGTTTTAACACATATTAAATGCATCCTTAATAATTTTATTAGGGCTTGACGAGTTATAACTTAGGACTATAAAAAGTGACACAAAACAGTCCACATATAGGCGCATACAATCTTGATTTCATGTGGTCTTTATTCTCATTCGTATTGCCATTTAACCAACATATAAAATTAGGGTTTCATGTCTTACAGATCGTATATATAAGTGGTACGAAATAAGGATGGTGATGGATACCTTATACGGATACAAAGGTGGATCAAACGACGAATCAAGAGAATCAATACCCTTCGATAATTACCACACGATCACACCAAGGATAAAAGCACTAAAAGAAATCGATTACCACATTGCTTACACCCTTCGTACTTTCTTGGTCTTCTTGGAGGAATAAAATGAGAGCCGAATATAGAGATGTAGGTTTTTAGGTTTTGTGTTTAAGAGGGAAAAGAAAAGCCGGTGTGTTTTGGAGAGGATGAAAAAAAAACGTGGTTAACCTAAAACCTAGGGGGCATGTCATGTATTTTGAGAGGGCATGGAGCCTATTCCATCTTCAATATTTCAAATATAGTGTTTAAATTTAGGCAAACATTCATAGACATTAATTTATATTCGTATCTTATGTTCAAATGTCATTCGGATTTTTCAGGTCGTTATATGCCTTGTTTTGGTAAACCCTTTTCATAGTCCACAAGCATTGCGAGCAATTCTGTGACTGTCTTCCCAAAGCAATGCATGTATAGTTTTGAACAAAACCTTTAAAATCCTTGTTCAAGGACCTATTGATTAGGTTCACATACACATTCTCAGGATAGACATAATTGATCTGGTGTAGTTGGTCCATGTACATTTTCATTTCCAACACATGATCACGAACTGGTTTACCTTCCCCCTGCTTGCAGTTGTGCAATTGATCGATCAAATCATACAATTCAACAGCTGTTGGCTTCTCATAAGTCTTTTGGAGTTCTTCCAGCATATCTTTAGGAAAATAGTTCTCAAACTGCTTTTGCAACTTGGGAACCATACTTCCGAGCATCAAGCACGCAACTTCATTGTGCTTTTCGAACTCCAATTGCCATGCTTTTCTGACCTCTTCAGGTTTAGTAGTAGCTGGTTCTTGGGGACAAGGTTTAGTCAAATATTTCAGCTTTTTGGACACTCTCAAGACAATCCTGAGTGACCTATGCCAGTCATTGAAATTTGGGCCAATCAATTTTTCCCTTTCAAAGTGATTTTTGAAAGCAGAACTTAGTACAACATTTTCGGGTTGAGCCATTTCTACAGAAAAAGTTCAAATATTAGTATTATAATAATACAATTTTTCAAGAAAAGAAAATCACCCAGGAAATATACATATAACCATTTAATCTTATTGAAAACTAGGATCCAAATTTCCATAGTTTCACTACATCAGTTGATCTGCTAGTAGTGAATGTACAAAATATGGTAATCTGTCTACAATAATCGCAAACAATTTCCGACTGCTAGATCATTATGGGAATTACATTTGCCAAATAGAATTTGCAATGTTAGCATGTTTCATCCCATCTCATGCCTTAAGTTTCTAGGTCTCACTAACAACTTAATTAAGTCGTCTAATTTAGAAACTGCAAATTTCTCCATTACTGGTCTCACGCATAATGGAAATTTACCTTGTCATTAATATCTAGGCAAGGTCTCACTTACGCTAAATAATAACTCCAAGTGTTTGTTATAATTAGATAGCATGGACTTAAATTTTAGGGTATTAATTTTGATGTGACAATCAAAATATGTACGAAGAAGCATGCACACATCTTCGTATCATAAGTTTCCAAAACGTTTTTATTTACCAATTAGGCTAAGATTTAAATCAACAAAGTTTTAATTGAGGTATTGGGTTCACCAATCAAAGAATTACCTACAATTATCGCCACTATATCCTACTGCTGCATGAGTCAAAAGACCCAAGTTATTCGGATAATTACCACAAAAGTGGCGCGTGGAATTGGGGTCAATTCACCCTTAAGATGATTTTGTACAAAAAAAATAGCTTACTTGGTAGCTCCAATTAGACGCACAAAGGAGCAGAGAGACAAACGTCTGCCCAAAGGCTAATTAAAAACGCGTCTCTTTCGGATAACAATTTAATGTCAAGCTCCTTATACCCCTCTTATAGTTTGTCTAAACTGGGTGAGCCGTTCACACTATTGGTACAAAACTCATCACTCAATTAAAAGTTTATGATTATTAGTCTTAAAAAATATGTTATAAACTATAATATTGCTAGTCTCGCCTGGGAGCAAATTACCGTGCGAAGCGAACCACTGTCGGTACATAAGACTTTGCAATATATAATTTATCAAATCAAGTTTCATAGTTATTAGGTCAATTTATTTTCTATTCGAAAATTTACATTCTTTTTGCTTACAATTCGACATATAATTTAAACAAAAAAACAAGCAATTAATAAAAATAAACACCCAAATAATAACACATAATCTTAACAATTAAATCATGTAGCCACATGCAAACTTTTGATAAAATCCTATTAATAATCTATCTATGGTTTTAATATGCATATATTTAACTAAGACTCCCATTGATTTTCGAGCAAATGGTACCAATGGACCACATACACCAAACAATTTGGTTGCGTAAGTCCTAGCAAATATATACCAAGTAGCACATAAATAGATTCATTAATTTAATTAATTGGGGTCTTCCCCAATTTTAGATCTATCTTATTACATATGACAAACAACTTAACAATTAATATAAACCCTAATCCATGATAAACATGCATGTTTTATCATGGATTAATTACAAGTCACAAGATACGCAACCTTTACACACATAAACATGTTCCAATTTTAGGGATCCAAAACTAATTTTAATTAAGAGGGCATCGCCCCCCCCCCCCCCCCCCCAAAATTAGGGTTTTGATTTTTTTTTTAATGTTCTAAACTCTAAAAAAAAAAATCGACTAACATGTAATCCTAATCAAAGATTCGATTTTTATGTGTTTCGGTAATTCAATTACATGTTAAACGGCTTGTGATGCCACTGTTAGAATTTAATAAACATGACAATCATATATTTATTCTAATAACAATCAAACACGTTGCGGAAGCGTAGGATCATATTTAACATATAAAAGATTAACCGAAAATTAAAGACACGTACCTTTGATTCTAGCAAGAACAAGAATCAAAACTTCAAATCTTCTTCTTTAATTATCAAAGTGGATTAGCGAGATACCCCTTACCGTTTTGTATCTCAATCCAAGATATATAAACTATAGTGAGTTTATACCGCGATCTTGTACACACGTACTATAACCAAATTAATTAGATTGCTAGATCTTAAACACAAAAATAAACCAAACGGATTTGTTTATTAAAAAACTTGATCGACTAACCCAAAGGGTTATGTTGATCGATCGGTTTCAAGGAAGAAGAAGAAAACAAGGGTTTAGGGTTATAGCAAGAGTGCACAAAAGGTGAAAACCAATAACCCTTAGCCTTGTATTTATAGTGTGATAACTTAGAGAACAAGTTTGGCTTGGATTGGGTTTAGAAACCCTTTGGCCGATCGGATCCCACTTCCCCAAGGGATTCCGGATCCTTCTTGATCTTCTAATTACACTTACAGTCCTTCCTTATTCCCTAACGGTCATTAGTCAATTCCCGTTAATTACTTATCGTTCGTTAGTCGTTATTTTGTGTTCTAATAATTAAATACATAACGGTTTATATATATAATTATTGTACATTAATTTTTCATACGTAATGTGTGCAATCCCGTAGTCCCGAGTTCGATTCTAGTCACACACGTTAATATTTATCCATAAAACTTAACAATAACGAGGGCCGTCTCATGAATTTATGAGATATAAATCGTTTGCATTTAAAATACACTTTTGGTGACTTTTGACCCGTTAACCCTCTTTTATTTTGGCTAAAAGATTTTACTTAACCCATTTGAGATAAAACGTCACTTATATGGACCAATTCCTAATTATATGAAGCTGGTTTGCTGAGGTTTGAAGGTTTGTGTTTTCCAGACGATTGTCCAAAACATACAGAATTTGGGACTGCGGGAGTCAAAGGTGGCTCTAAGGTTATCGGATGCCTCGTTTATTTCTGTTAGTACCTTTGACTTTGCATGATCCTAAAATTGTTGTAGATATTTAGCCATCCAAGATTTTATCAGGAGATTACTCAAGAGTGTTTTATTGATCCAAAAACTGAGGAGTTGGGATCCCTAGGGACTTTAAGGTTGATAACTGAGGAGTTGGGATCCCTAGGGACTTTAAGGTTGATAACTGATGAGTCAAATTAAGTTGTTGACTTCTCCAAGTTTTTTAGAGTTTGACATCCTTTGACCATTTACAACTCAGTTTCTGAATCATTAGTTGACATGGTTTAACCTTTTACCAAAGATCATGACCTTGTTATTTGTAGTCTTCTAGATACTGGAGACTAATCATTAATTAATTTAGATTTTTTTCATCAAATAATTGGTTTATGTGGAATATGATTAAGAACATCAGGCAAAAGTTCATAGTTCCTAACATCCGCGTATCTAAACTTGAGAATATGTGAGTTGCGAAATTTGCAAATTAGTTATGATTCTTATTTTGAGTGAGCTAGGCAGACCAAAACTCATTAGTTTACCCCTAGGGGACAAGGAGTGATGACTAAAAAATTTTCAACCCTCTCAAAATTGTCCAATAACATTATGACAACTCAGCTCAACCCTCCAGCCCTCCCAACCAATTTCACTCGCGCCCATGATTTTCCAGCCCTCCCAAATTTTTTATTTTTTGCCCCTAAACTATTAAACTACACAATTTATAACTAAAACACATAACATTTCATAAAAGTTCGTTACATAATATTAAAAATAAAAGTTCATTACATAACAATTAAAATAAAAGTACGAGAAAGTCCATAACATAATATAGAAATAAAACTACGACAATAGATATCTAAAGATCACAATGCCAACCGTACTTCGCCGCTAATTTGTTTTTTTTGCTCAATCATCCACGATAACATTGCTGGGTCGGTTATGTGACGGCGGCTTGTTGAAGAACGTGAAGTCACTCTTCACAACCTTTCTAGTCGCTTGTTCAAGTTGTAAGTCCAAAAGTGCTTGTTGTTTAGCATTAACATCCTCAATGTATTTTGTTTTCCTTGCCGCGTATGCCTCGACGGTCTCGGCAATACTACTCTTTGACGAAGCTTCACCACTAACACTCCTTTTCCCTTTTCTTGCCCGACTTGGAGTTGTGTTCTCATTCAATCCGGCAATATAGTATCGACGTCGTTGCTAGCCGATTCATAGTTTCCCCCCTCCGATGACTTTCTTCGCTTTTCAGAATGAAACGAAGATTTTTGACCAAAAGTTTTTTGTTCCAACCATTTGGCTTCTTTCCTCACAACCTCCCAAGCCGCTACATGAGTGAAAGGCTTTCCCTTTGTTCTTGGTGCTATAATCGACCAAGGCATTGTTCATCACATCAATATCGTTACAACTGCTTTCCCAAAGACGACGCTACAAGTATATTTTAATAAAACGTATTAATAAATTATAATACAACAAATTTAAAAATAATACGCGTGTAAAGTGTTAAATAAGAAGTATTACCGATTGGATGTATAGGCCGTTAAACGTATTCATGCCATGGTTCATTGTTGTCCACTTCGTGTTCAAACTATGATGAGTTCTAGTGGTGTTTTTTATTGAAGACGAAAAATGACGTAAAACTCGTTCCCAAAACTTATCTCGACCCTGTTCGTTCCCGACAACCTTACATGTCGAGATATGAACCCACGATTTGGCCAAAGCCTCCTCTTCTATCGCCGTCCAATTTTTTTTCTCCGCTCGTTTGGGGAATTTCTTTGGTGTCACTTCTTGCACTTCAACTTCTTCTTCGTCGTCTTCATCATATATTGTAAAAAACAATCGACACTAATAATAAAAATCGACAATAAAACTAATAAAACTAAAAAAAAAAATCACATAAAACTAATAATAAAAATCGCCAATAAAACTAATAAAACTACACACTAATAATAATAAGTCAAACAATCACACTATAAATAAAAATAAAACAACACTAATAACAAAAATAAAACAACTAATAAAAAGTTTAAATTCGTACCAAACGGATATTGTTGAGTTTCTGGGACGACTCTTCATCATCATCATCATCGTCGGTACCGGGAAGGGGAAATAACGGTAGGCCCGTAGGGCCCCAAACGGCTCGAACTCGACCTCCGCCGTTTGTTTTTACTAAGTAGTTTTTTGGATGCATTGGTGGAGGAGGAGGAGGATGATTGTATGCATAAGGTTGAGGATAGTAAGGGTCGACAACCGGTGGTGCTGGACGATAGTACAGATCGACAACCAGTCGCCCGCGTTTGAGTTTGGGGCCGAAACATTTGTTGTCGAGAACCCTTTCCACGTCCGGGTTTAGCAACCCCTTTTCCTTTTCTTGAATCCATGGTGATTTGGTTTGTTGAAGATGAAGAAGGGAGTTAATTTTTTTTTTTTGCTTCGAAATGAAGCTGTAAAAAAGGAGTGATATTATATATATAAAATATTTTTTGACTGCTTTCAATGCCCAACGCTCCTTTTTGACAAGTTTCAAAAGAAATAAATGTTACATTAAAACCACATATAACGTTCAAAAAAACGGCTTCACCAACGGGTAATATACCCGGTCACCAAACCGCTCAGCCAACCCGCTGGGCAACGGAGTGGTAATACCGGCGGTATGGGCAAACCGCTGGGCAACCCGCCAGCCACTCCGAGTCCACTTATACATTTTTAAATACTTGTGTTAACTACTAGTTTTGTTATGTTCTACAACAACTCACAAAACACTAAGGATTATACTAATTTCTACTTCAATTATTTTGGTTAGGACTTTTTCATATAAATGGTCTTAACCATCTTTATAGGTACTAATTCACATTATTTGTTGAGTCATGAAAAAAGATAGTGATCTATCTGGTCCTTCTATTACTGAAACTAGAATACAGTTGAAGATCTTATGTCAGAAGTGTTGGTCAATGTACCCTTACTTTGTCTTCTTTGATGTGTATAATGAATAGGAGACATACTCCATGGGCATTGTTTGCTGAGTTATTGCATCTTTAAGTGCTTTACTTTCCTTTTTGACCAGATAACATGCTTCTTTCCATTAGCAACAAAACAAGGAGATATGGACCAATTGTAAGACAGCTATCTTGGACACTTGTGGTCCTCACTTTTGTCTTTTGTGCATATTTGTATACATACTTTTGTGTAATGAGAAGTTGAGAACTATCAGTTTTACTTCATGGACCATAAGTTTGCTGTAGGAAAAGGCCTACCATAAACAAACTACATTAGAATAAGACCATTTATCCAAATCTTTTTTCTCATACTCAAATGACAATTCTATTCTTACACATTTGAGAACTAAAAACAAACTGAATGACTAAGACCTCAAATCTAAAAACAAAATCCTATTTTATGATTGTGGAAACATTTTAACTATGAGTAGATGATTGTTTCATTAAAGGTTGTGAAGTTTTCCCCCATTCTTCAGGTGAACATTTAACTTCCATCAACAGCGCAACCACTTCTTTCATTGTTGGCCTTTCCGCGGGTGAAGAGTTGACACAAAACATTGCAATACCGAGTGTTTGTAGCATTTCTTGGACCATTTGATCTGGTAGTCCTTGGAGCTTGGTGTCGAGAATAGTCACTGCTGGCTCAAAACTTCCCATTTTCTTTTTCACCCACTCGACCTATAGGGTGAACCTTCCCTTAGCCGTTTTTTCAACGCACTGCGTCCACTTAAAATCTCAAACCCCAAAAACCACCCCGTAACTATAGAGTCACTCTTTTCTGTTATTTTCCCCATCGGAAACCCAAAATTTTCTGCAAACATAAACATAGAGTATATTCAAAGATCAGTAAAACTGGGCTATTAAAAAAAATAGATAGTTGATGAAAATTTTAAGAACGAAAAAATCAAATAATCCAATGATAAAAATCTCTTTATCTGATAATTATTAGGGAAATAAATACTTGCCTGGGCTTGTATCCGTATGATCCAGCTACTCGCCCCATAGCAGTTATAATTTGTAGAGCTCATAAGCTTAGCGACCCCCAAAATCCGCCAAGAAAGCCTAAATATTTACAATAAAGAAGTATGTTTTAAACACTTCACATCTCTATGAAGAATTGCGGGCACACAATCATGATGAAGATACGCAGCCCTTGTGCAGCCCCCCACTGCAATCTTATACCGATTTCCCAACCCAAATTCCTTTTAAATTTTGCAACAGCTGCTGAAAATTTCCCCGTAAGCTATATGTTTGAAACAGTAAAAGTTTCACATTTCTATTAAAACCCAATAGCCTAGAACTTCACAATGTTTCGGTGCCCGAATATGACCTAGAATTTGTTTTCCTGCTGAAAAGGGAAAACAATTGGGGGTTTCTTCACTTTTTTTTTTTTTCCATATTTTTTTTTACGGGCAAAAATTTTCACCATTTGGCTTTTCCGGGCTTTGTATACAACCCCTGAACAACCTTTCCCGATCACATTCTCATCTTTAAAACCCTTCCAAAATGTTATCAATGGAAAAAGCCGAGCTTTGTGAAGGGTATAAATGTCCACGGGTATGAAAAATCGTCACCACGGGTATCGGGGTTTGAGTCGTTTAACGAATTTTTGATCAAATATTTGTGGTTTCTTGACAAAAAGGGACCCATGTGGCCCCTGCCGCGAGTGTCACAGATGCAACAAATTAGTATCACTAAACCAATCGTTTTAACCGACTTCAACCCGTTTCTTTTTGGGTGTTCGTGAAGAGAAAGAATCCCCCTCTGCTGTTTCACAAAGCCCTTTCTTTTTGGGGATGAATGCCCTGGGGTTTGTTAGTGTTCGAAAAAAGGGTGTTGATGGAATTGGACCAGTGAAATTTTTGTAGGAAAAAATTTGGGGAAGTGAGACAAGTGAGTGAACTCAAGTTTAGTATCTTCCCATGAAACGAGTTGGGTGAAAGATCGGTGATTGTAACTGAGTTAACCCCCTTTATTGACTCCGGGATTTCGCCTTGAAACCTATTTGAGCTCAAGTTTTAAAATAATATCAAACTCGTGATTGAAACCCCAAACTCAGGTGGGAAAATTTGACCCAAAGGCCATTTGAAAATCAAAACCCAAAAAGTGTTAACTTTTGCAAGTTTTTTATAAAATGATGGGATCGAACCTGTTAAAAGATTATTGGGTTTAGTTTTGAGTTTTAAATTTAAGTAACTAAAATTACCAAAAAATCAATGGGGATTTTTACCCGTGAACCCGTTTTGACTCAAATCAAGCTGTCAAGATTCCCCTAACTCCCCAACCAGGGGGGAAAATTTTACCTTTATAAAGAAATTTTTATGAACATCCCAAAAGCTCAAGAAATGTAATATTACCAATCTCAAAGAGGCAAAACACCCGAAAAATGATTATAAACAGATCAAGAAACACGAGGTTTGGAACTTGGGCCCCAAACTCCCTAGGGAAACGGACCAGATAGCGATTCTCCCCCAGCCTTAATCTAACCAGCGAATTTGGGAAATTTTCCCAAAACTTTTAGGGGCCCCCTTTCCCCGACAACGAATTCCCAAGAAACAATAGTTTTTCTCAGCTTCTTTTAAAACCCAAAAAAAACATCAAGGGGTTTCGCCTGTTAGCTTATTTTTCGAAAATCAAGAGAGTAAAGCTCTGTACAGTTACCCAAAAAACGAAAAAAATCATACCCACACCATATTCCCCCCTAAAAAAAAACTTTTTTAACACTTTTAAATTCCCAATTTCCCACGGAATCTGACCCCAAATTTTGATTCTTTTTCAAACTGAATCGCAGTTAAACTCGGCAATTCCCAATCTCTGCTGGGGAAACCTCCCCGTAAACAGTTCTCAGAAAAAATGAACTGGTTTTAAGAACTTTCAACTTTCCCCCAACTCCCCCGGTATCTCCCCCACTCAACCCATTTGCCGAAAAATAAACACAACCAACTCAGAAAAATTGAAAGCTCAACAGGAATCGAACCCCTTAACGAAAATTCCCCCCCAAAATAACAAACTCGTAAGCTTCTGAAGCATACCCAACCTTTAGGAAAAACAAACCCTTAAGCTTATTCATTGAAGATACACATTTTCCCCAACTCAGAAACAACCCCCAACTCACCCGGGGGATCTCACCAGATATCTCGGGATCATAAATCGCCAAAGTTTGCAACTTCACCCTATTCTTAAAAGTCTTCGGTAAAAAAGCCAGATAACCCTGTTGGGGCTACACCAAAAGTAGTCAAATTTGCAGAAACCCCAACTCGGGCGGTAATTTTACCTACCAAATAAGGGGGTTTCCACCCAAAAATAAACTCTTGTAAAGATACTAAAGACCCTAGCTCAGGGGGTATTTGTACTATTTATCAAATTTCTTTTTATACAAAAATTTTTCCAACCTCGAAGATTCGATTTTCTGACTTTGGGGTTTTCCCCTTAGCTGATTCGAGTCAAAAAATACAAAAACGGGAAAGAACCCGAGAAAAACCCAAGCTTTAGCTGGAATACGGCCCGAAAGCGAATTTGATGACAAGTCCCAGCAGCCTGAGATTTTGCAAAGAGCCAAACTCCCCGGGGGTATTTGGCCGGAAATATTGGTGGATGAAGGTTTAAAAAAGCTTTAAAGAGGTGAGTGATGCAAGTTTTTGGTGGGAATGAAGTGAAAGGGTTTTAAGAATGTGTTTGGTATTGAAAGTGATATGACTTTGTTTTGTGGTGAGCATGTTACACCCTGCCATGAACATGGAGTTGGTGATGATGAGTTCCATGATGGTAGGACGGTGGTGTGGCTGCCGGAGATGAGGGTTAGGAGGATTTCTCCGTCTGGTGATAGGGCGGTTAGTGGTGGTGGGATGCTTAGTATCAAGATAGTGAAAAAGAGTGAAAGTTTGGACATTTTGATGTGTGGAAAAGGGTTTGTTGGTGGTTCACGCAAATGGGTTTTGCCGGAAAATAGTGGTGGCTGATGGTGGTTTATGGTGGTGTGTGATGGTGTGTGATGGTGGATGGTGGCAAGATTTAAGCTAAGGTGACAATATGCATGTAAAAATTAAACAGATGAGGTTTTTCCTGTTCAGGTTATCCGGCTATCAGTCTAGTTAGCCTAGACTGATATGTATGCGGTCTAACCGAGGTATCTATAAAGTTGGTGAAAAAGGGTATAGGTGGAAAATGATGGTGGTGGTGGTTTATGGTGGTTGGTGGTGGTGGAAGTGAAGAGTGAAAAAGGTTTCAAATAAGGGGGACAAAATGCATGTGAAAGAGGGTTTTAAGGTGGTGGGGTAAATGCTAGCTTAAAACTTACTCGTGTGTTTGTGTCACTAAAAAAACAAACCCATGCATGTGAACAACCAGCTCTTAAAAAAAGTGAAACTATCTTTGCTTCTAAATGTAAACTTACCGGAAAACTGTGCCCTCCACCTTACACGCCGGCGCTTGTGGTGGTTCTAATGGTGGTAGTGGTGAAAACTGACCAACTTATGGTGACACTACTTGTGAAGTGTTTTTACTAGGGTTAGCATAAGTAAGGAATATTCCGGCGAGTTGTGGTGGTGGTGGTGGTTGTTGTGGTGGCTGGGGACATTGAAGTGTTAAGGTGTTGAGAGTGAATGAGTTGGAGTTTGGAGCATGGAGATGCTCAAAATGTTTGGTTTTAAATACCAACAAGAAGTTATTTATTTTATAAAAAATGATTAGGGCACAAGAGTCATCAAAAATACTATACTACCCTTGCAATGGACTCATTAGTCAATAGTCATCATTCATCAACAAACCATTACCACATTTTTCATTCAACAAATCATTACCATATTTATTATTTTGACTCGTCATCTCATAACAACTATTTTTTGGGATAGCACAAAGTCAGCGCAGTAAACCTCTGTGGGCATTATTGTACAATGTTCATTTAACATATTGTCACTATTGTTTCTAAATATATTGATAACAGTTGATGTAATCGTTGATCAAAGTCTCATTTTCGAAAAAATATGAAATAATGCTATAGCATAATAGCTAACTTAATAGTTCGCAGTTACAAACAAAACCATACACAATATGACGACACTTCATAATTCATTCAAGTTCATTTTAAAGTTTGTTACGCCAACGTCATTATAATCTGTTAAACCATGACGTTGTATGCCATTTAACAATATACAATTGATATATGAAAATCTATCTTTGACTAAACAAATTTAACAGGAGTATATATGCAAAATGACATTCTATATCAATATTTTTTTTGAGTGATGTAACGAAGATTGAAAAATACACCTCAAATGAATATATTGTTTACTACGACGGAATCAAGACTAAAAGAACCGAACCAGATGCAAAAAAAATTTAAACCATAATAGCAGATATTAGTTTTGGGACCGGGTGCATTTAAACAAAATCGATAAAATAAACTTTAACACTACGAAATAAAATTACGTCAATTACGTCAATGTCTCGTGACAAAGCAGGACCCCTAGTTTCGTCACTAATTGTCTAGTTAAATAAACATATCCATCATTGGGTTTGAGTTATAAGTAAAATTAGGCAGTTAGGTAATTTTGAAAAATCGGGTCGGGTCCAAATTGGGTAAGAATCTAAAGATAGGATTCAATGTTTTCAGAGTCCATGAGATGAGAATGAAGTGGCAATAGTATCTAGGAGATTGTGAAAGGCTAAAGATGAAGGCTTGGATTGGATTAAGCATGCAAATTTATTCATTTACTCCGTATGTCTTAGTTTAATTATTTCAAGGCTTGTTTATATTTCTTTAATAAACTTTATCTTGGTTTTTGGATTAAACTTTATTACTGTAACAAATTTACCCAAAATAAATAAAATAATCAATGTTTTTGTATTGATTATTAAGAATCTTCATCTTCATTCATAAAAAAGAGAGTCACAATGTGTTTATATATGATCACTTGATCAGATTAATTTATATGTGTTCATGATGTGTATAGAAATCTTGTGAGGGTTTTATTCATGTTGGACGTCTAAGATAATGTATCAAAAACAAGCATCGTGGAAACAACGTTTCGTTGTTTATCGAAAAGTATATATTAAGCCACATCCGGATCAGTAGAAAAGAAACTTGGAAACTACGAGTATATGACAAAACCGCTACTTGAGTCCTTGCGTTTCCAAGTTGTTATTCAAGGTTAAAACGAATCGAGTTTTCTCCTCAATGCTATAGAGGTACACACAAATTAAAGATGATAAGTGACTACCGATAGGCGGGGATTGAACATTCTTGTTATACATCGACAAATTAGACATGTTTTTAAGCACGTTCGCTAAAAAAAAGTTATTTTGTTTTATTCCTATAATATACAAAGTTAAAATTTTCCAATGTTAAACATGGTTTTGAACTACACTTTTATTTTAGCACTCGTGTGTTTATATATGCCATTTTATCTGGATTTGGGTTGGTTGTAGTTGTAGAGGTAAGTTATAACAAGAAACTTCCAAAATAAGGGCAAGTTTGGTATTTCCAAATTATGTCCTCTTTTTACAGTGTAATTATTATTGGGCACGGTTAAATATATTGGGGGTAACCCGAGGAGAGGAGGTAGTGGGTGTGTTTTGGGAATAGGGTTAAAGGCTTGAAATTTACTTGTTTATTTAGCAAATATTTAATATACAGTCACATGAATGAGAAATAAGTTTAAGTAACTTATAGATAACATCAAAGTTTAAGTTTTTAAAAAAGCTTTTTCACGTATTTCCCATGAAAAAATATTAGCTAAAGATATTTTTAGAAATAAGAAAGTTGTGTAACTGACTGGTTCATATAAACCAAGGCCGTCAAGATTGCGAGTAAACTCGTAAGATCGTATGATCTTACGTGTTTACTAGCTAAGATCGTGTAATATCAGCATAGGATCACATCTGGGATCGTAGGTAAGATCGTGGAATCGCATGTACGATCGTAAGATCGTCACTCAATCCGAGTTTACCTATGTCTATTTTATGTTTTTCACTTTTTGTATCTTTTAAGTCTATCTCACTTACTTAGGTCCCAAAATAAACGAGTTTTACTAATGTTTAATAAGTAAACCACTGACGTTTCATTTTCAAAATAGATTACAGTTTATACCAAGTTTTTTTCTCATGATCTAAACCACTGACGTTACAATTACAAGAGCCTTTCCATAGATTTTCTTATAGATCGATAATTGATTTTTTTTTCTTAGATGTAATTGATTTTCTTATAGTAAAAGTGTAAAACTAAAAGTCCAAAAGTGTTCAATAGTTCAATTTATTTTACTTCACTGTGATTAAACTAATCAAAAGGTATGTTTTGGAGTGCAACTTATGAAACGTTTGTTTGTTTGAAATCATGTAGATGTTTCATATGTTTTGAGACGCTTAGGACTCATGTTTTGTAATCTTATTATGCTAAATCGTTAATGTAACGATTGAAACTTGACTTTTTTGTGTTTTACTATTACTTGGTGTTTGAAATT